>WAAE01020079.1:0-326880 GCA_013400495.1 Nicator chloris
CCCAGAAATACCAGGCCCACAGGCACCTCAGTTTGGAAATGTGTATTAACACTTTTGTCCTTTAGCTGTATATTGTTTTCCAATATATTGATCACAGATTCCGGAGTTTTGCAAAGGCGTTTCAAGAAGCTTAACTGAACCTTTATTTAAGCTCTAGGAAGCAGATTCTGGATGGTGTGGCAGAGAGATGTAGAGGCATGTCAAATGAAATACTGTATGTTCGCAAGTTTTAGTCAAACCCCTAGTGCCCCTTAGCTCACATAATAAAGTTGCTATCCAAGTGTCTCTGCTTAAGAGACCTCAGCATTTAAATGTTCATTTAAAAATGGATTTGGCTGAATAATGCTGTTCATCTTGTCTGGGGCCCAACATGTCCTAGAGGAGAGTAAAAGGAGTGTTTCCCTTCTAAATGTTGTCAAACCAGAAAGAATGATTGTTCCTCAGTTTTGCATATGTCAGCGTAATAGAAGCTTAGTCATGCAAATCCTTATTACTTGGCAGTTCTGCAGCAGGGAAAACCAGAGCATTACCATATTTTATCAGTGTTTGTAGTTAAAAGCCTTTCATTGTGCTTTTTAAGAACAGATGTCAAGACAATCTTTAAAACGTAAATATGTGCTGGAAAATATTTTTCTGATTTGAAAAGGGGGGAAAGCACCCCCTAGTTAGTTGAATGTGTTAACTTTCATTTCCACAAAAAGACATGAACTGTTTATATGCTTCTTTCCACTTCCACAGGGGGAAATAAAACAATTATTCAGTTAATGACAGATTTTATTTTACTATTATTTAGTGATTCTGCTAAATGGAGTAGTATACTACAGAGTTTCAAGTCATCAAGGATTTCTTAGCCCTTTATGGGACTACAATACGTTGTAGTACGTTGAGTAAATGAGCTGTGATAGAGCAATGATTTACTCATGTAGTCCACAGACACACATAAAAACCGAGCTTGAGAAAAGCTGGCTCTAGAAACACTAGCGGAGTAAGACAAAGGGGAATGCAGATGCCAGCCACTTTTTAAGGTGCTCTTTACAATGACACAGAGCCAAGTTAATTAGGGACAAGGCCTTTTCCGTTCTCATCTATTCCTTTATGGAACAGTGTCGACCATAGGGTCATGACTGCTGGCCGTATCAGGAGAGGTGTAGCCATGACTTAACCAGGGTAAGAGCTGGCTGGGTCACAGTCACGTATTTCTTCCAAGCTAGCTAAAAGTGGTTTATTTGCAAGTGAAGTTTTCCTTTCTGGGTCCCTTATGCCGTAATAATATACCAGCTTACTGGTTCCTATGTAGGAATGTCAAGGAAGGGGTTTAGATACTTGCTTGTGCTTTAGATGCTCATTTGTGCTGCTGTGCTGTATTCAGGTACTCTGCTGAGGCTTCGAATAGTGATTGCATGATAAAAGTCATTTGATGCCTGTTAGTTTCAGATCATCAGAGGAATGGATGAATGAATGAAGCCTCTTAGCACAGCCTCAGTCTTTGGTGTAGGTATGCAGAGAGCTGTTGTGCTGCCGGCTTCATCTGGATTACCAGAAGACTCATTTTAGGAGATCTCAGTTATAGGTGAAGCTGTGAATGCCACCTGTAGTTAAGCTTGCTTGACACTTTTCATCACAAGACCCTGTTTTCAGTTGCTTATAGATTTGTCAAATGTATATTATTTGGACTGAAAAGGTACAGACTGGGCGACTTCATCTGGAGAAATATCTAAAGCTTCCCAAAAAAAGGTGTTTTTTTTCCTGGGAATAAGTTTAAGAGAAATGTGGTGGTTTTTTTTCTTGTCTTAAAAATAAAAGTATAAGCAATGATTTGGAGAAAGAATTCAGTACTTGGGAGGTAGAAGCAATGTGACCCAATGTTGTGAGGGTCCCAGCTTTCCAAGTGTCCTATCACCCATTCAAGAAGAATTTGAGAACTGTTAAAACATAGAAGGGATGTGGTGGAAAGTTATTCAATTGTGGAGATTTAAGGGAAACTACTAAATAACTATATATTTTCCAGGTTATCATGACATGATCTTTTCACCTGTGAAAATGAAGGGGAGCTCATCCCATCCACAGAATCATATATGGGTGATGTCTTGCTTGCAAAACACTCAAGTAGCACAAGGATGGCATGACAGAAAAGTCAACAGACATTCAGAAGTCTGCCTTTGTAGCAAGCCTTGTGTACAGCTCAGTAAATATATGAATTTATGGCGTTTCATAGAGAACAGTAAGAATAAAAAAACCCCCTGAACATTCCCGTAAGTAATAATTAGCATCTAGTCTGTTCACTGAATGTGGAAATGGCTTTGGGAAAAAAATAGTCACGTCATCCATAGTCCTGCATGCAATGTGTATGCCAAGGGGCCTGAAATGCAATTGTCTGGGACATCTTGGAAGGTTTAAGTTTTGAGTGATTGACTTTGTATCTATAATGTTCTTTTAATATGGTTATTGGCGTACTTGCTACTTGGTATTATCTGTGACTCAAGCAGTAGAGGAGGTAGACAAATGCATGAAAATAAAGTAATTCTACACTGAAGGAAAGAATCAGAAAATACTTTTTTAAAGATAACTTTTTTTTGATAACTTCTGTTTTGTCTGCAAAATAATTTTTTTTCTGGGAAAAAGGTGTTAGACACAGCTATTTCACTTGGATGTGCACACCATCGCATAAACAGCATGCTGTGAATGATACTTTCTCCAGCTTAATCAATATCCTAGGATGCCAGGAATAAAAACCAGAAAAAAATTCTCAAAAAACAGTTGTAAATTCAATGCATCACATAATTGATGATATGTTGGAATTTACTCATAGATACATGTTATAGATACATGTTATGATATTGGCTTTTCGCAAGTATTGAGATGTATTTTATATGTGTAGTGTCAGAATGACTCTGCTGTATAGTTCTTTTTACTTAGACACAGTAGTGGGATAGCTGATATATACCTGTGCTTGTAATATAACTGTCTGCTTGGTTGGGATAACTTCCAATGACCATGTGAAGAGGACCCTGCTATTGATGTGCCAAATTATCAGCACCTGCTGTCTGAAGAAAGCATGGACACAGCCCAGACTGGAGGGGATAAGGAAACTACAGCCAAGGAACANTCTTGGCTCAGTGCCAAGACACCCGGTCGGCCAAGGTACCGGGTCGACTGTACTAACCCTGTGCTTGTTTTCTGTCTCTTATTGTCTTTTTATTAAACTCTTTAAATTTTACCAGGAAAGTGAACCTCGTTTTTCACAATAGATACTACTTTTTAAAAAGTGAGAAAATAAACCTTGTTTTATACTAACATCATAACTATTCGCATACCAATATTAATTATCTGTTGATTTAATTCTTGAACGATAAATTTTCTTTTTTTAACTAGCCAAAGAATAGTGAATCTATATTCTTAACAACAGTTATCATACACAAAAGCATAGCACTTTTCATTCACATTTCAAAGAACACTGCAAGAGTTTCACTCTTTTGTAGGTGAGAAAAAGTGGAGAAAGGTGAGGCGCTTGTCGAGAGCATCATAGCGTGGCTTATCATGCCGTATTCTGCCCATAGCCTGGTGTGTCCCAAGATCACTGCATCAGAGCTGCATTTTGTGTATCCTGAGATGGTGTATCCTTACATGTGTCAAACAGGTCTGCAGGATGCCCTTGCACAGTGAAATAACACGGATTTTGATTGTTGTTTCGAAGAGCACAGACTTGCAAAAGTGATTTGAAAGCTAATCAAAGCAGAAGGATAGAGGAGAAACAGGACTGTAGCTGGCTAGGACATTTAACACAATTGTCAGTGTTTAATTAGGAGGCACTTTAGGTTAAATATACAAGCACGGCATTGGGGATTTGATCTCTGGTGCTACACAAAAAGGTGAGAAAAGCTTCTGGCCTGATAAGAAGTTGTGAGAACTTGCAGTCTTGTGAACACTGGAAGTTTAAACCTATAGTCAGGCACTAACTCTCAACAACCGTGCTAGTTAGCTTAAACTGTCTAAATAGTAGTGCCACTCACTTTAACTTCAAGTGGCTGCGGGAGTGTTTCTGTAAGCAAGCTCTGCCAACAAATGTGAGGGGGCAGTAACCTCTGCAAAGAAGTGATGATCAGCAGCTGGGGCTCTAACCTTTCCCTAGCATTTCTGTATACAGCAGGGAACATCTGTCCAAAGCCTAACATCCAATATTTACAGAACAAAGGTATAGTTTGTTTAACAAAATTGCTTGTGTTGGCTAAATAATGGGACGTGCTTTGATTCTGCTGGTGCTAGAACCACCCAACTTTTATTTTCCTCACTTAATTAGCATTAATTTATTCAGAAAGATCAAGATTTGGATTTTCAGTTTCTTTATTTAAGTCAAGAAAATAGAGCTTAGGTCATGCAAGATTCTCTTAGCTAAGGGAAAAAAAACCCTTTTATGTTACTCGTTTGTGCTTTTTTTTCATCAAACTGTGTAAGGATCAAGACCGTGTGTGCATAATATTTAGTGATAAAATTCTCCCAAAACATGTCACAATTTATTCGGTATCATCATTTCGCTATGCCAAGCAGATGAGAGTATTCACTGCTCCCATTAAGCGTTTGAGGTTTAAGCACATGCTTTTGAAAAATGAGCAGTAGAGAAAGTTGCTTCCTATAGTTCAAGTCATACTGGGTACTGATATCCATTCATTACTTTACTCACAAAGTGGCAGCATGAGCTTCAGCTAGACAGATTGCTCTTTTAATTTAAGAAGGACCAAAACAGCATCCAGAACATGCACAGTGCCATAAGAAACTTCAGTGTATCATGGTTCTTTATGTCACCAATTTGAATGTAAATGCTCTGTTATACTTATTTTCATAAATAAATAGGAAATGAGTTTGAAAAGTTAGGGTAAATGAGCCATGAAAATAATTTTCTTCTCCTTTTTTTTTCCCTTTCCCTGAGAGTTGTTCTAGCTGTATTTGTGTCTATGAAAGTACAGCACCTGCCGAAGGAGGATAAGGTCAAGCTGAGCATTGATTCCTACACTTACTCCTGGGCATTCCTTGGTTAAATCATGCATTTGTTAGCCGTAGAATAAGTCTGCATTGAACAATCCTTGAAACAGCCTGAACCTTGAGTAAGAGCATTTTATTATACAAAAGGAGACAGTCAGAAGAGCTCTTGCAAATATGTTGTCTACTGCCAGAATACAAATATGTAATTTGTCAGTATGTTTTTGTGAACGGGAGGAACAAAAGTTATTTTAAACATGTTTTTTTTTTTTCCTCCTCCCTTTGAGGTTATGTCTGTAATGAAATACCCCAAATGTCATTTATTCCTCTCTGCTCTTCTTTCAGTATGAGTCTCCAAAGCAACAAGCAACATCTTTTGTGGAAAAAGGATGTCTGAAAACTATTCTGAGTACTGCAAATGGTGAAATAAGAGTGACAGTAAAAGAAATAGGATAAATGGAGTCTACTGAGAAAGCTCCCATGGAACTGCTGAGTGAGGATGCTGACGCTCACTCAGATAATTATGAAACTTAGTGAAGATGAGCTGTCGGGAGATCTCTAATTAGATAGTGCAGCCAACCCCAATAGATAACGTTTCCTACATGCACTACCAAGGGGTGTTACCTTAGAGAAGTTGGTGTGTTGTTCTCCCAGTGAAATGGCCAAGAAACTATGTGGACAGGTAAAAGAAAACACATGGAAATCTTTCGGGATGAGTCTGTTGGTGTGTGTTGTATTCAATTCTAGGTTATTCAGCACAGTTGTAAAGAACAGAGGTTTTGGGCTATCTGGAAAGCTCAGAGGTGAATATATACCCAGTAGATGGGCTTTTCGTCACTGTTTCCATTTGCCTTGATTGTGCCTTTTGGAAGATGGTAATATTAACACCTTGTCCTTACTGCTCTGCTTCGCACACACCACAGAAATGAGAGTGAAAAATACCCTTCACTATTTGTAACTTACAGTTCTAAACATCTTTTGCACTTGGGGCAGCCAGTTATGTTGTTGTCTAGAAGAATTCTCTATTTACTTTGCATGTAGCTGTTCTTTTAGAAGATTATTTTTTTATACAGGAAAGTGTTAGTGGCTGCCATCAGATGGTTCTTACATCTATGGAAAATCTGGGTTCTGGGTAGAGATGTTAAATGTGCTAAACAGTTTTCCTTCAGGCTAAATGATAGGAATATTTAAACATGTCTTTAGCTGCTTGTAGGAAGGCAATGATCAAGCAAAGGGAAAGCTGAGCAGAATTCAGCTACTCAGTCTGAGAGACCTGTTCCAAATGCAGGAGAAGAAATGTTACGTAAGAAGCTGCAAGCGTGGCTTAGGAGCAAGGAGGGAGTCAAGGCCTTTTGGCTCTTATGACTCACTGGGCAGGGAGGCTTGGGCATGCTCAGCAACAAAAATGGCTGCTGTTGTTTGTTTTCTTTTTTACTTTGCGTGGTTATATGCTTTGCAAACAGCACTGCACAAAATACAGCTGCAATGAACACCTGTTCATGTCATCATCTGCTTCCTTCTCAGGCATTTAGCCCGTGGCTAGAGCTGCACAAACAGCCTGGCAGGATACAGGTCTCCCACCAGGTCATGGCAAATCCTTTTGAGTGACAAAATGTTCTGCTTCTGAAAGATTTGAGATGCAGTGGCCAGAGAAGCTACATGAATAACTTTATTATCCTTGGCACAGGAATGAAAATTACAGAGGCATCTCTACTCTCTTTAAAGAAGCAGTTTAGAAGCTTTGATGAAAGTACTTTTGCTACTTAAGAAAAGGACCAGATCAGATGTATGGAGAATGGAGCAGCATTTACACTTGTAAAGACTGTCCAACTAGACAAGGCATCCCTTTGCATTGCTACAATCCTTTCCAGGTATTTACTTGAGAAGTAGTTTGTGCAGTACTAAAACCCAATGACTGCAAACAGGATTTGCTGAAAGTGTGTGATCCGGCAAAATTCAGGGTGCACTCAAAAGACAATTGCTGCTTGTAAGCTTGGACCAGTAATTACCCATGCGGAAGTTAAGAAGGAAAAAACTGAGCAGAACATGGGTGCCAGTAATCTTATTAAAGCACAGCTGGAAAAATACTTGCTCTTTTAAAATTATTTTATTAATAATAACATTGATGATGATGATGATGATGATGACGATGACGATGACGATGACGATGACGATGATTACAATTGGGATAGTAGCTGGGGTTTCTAGAGCTGTCAATGGGAGCTGTGCATGATTCTGAGATGTGATGCAAATATCTTAAATGAAAAATGGACTGGATTGCAACGACAGTGAACATTGTGAATACGGAAATAAAACCCAGTGGCAAGCGGTAACCTGCCTGCACCAAAGTCAGTGAGGAAAAGGCAAGTTGTATTCTGTATTATTTGTAAAGTAGAACATGACTGAACAAGGCTTGTGTCATAGTGGATACACGTAGGGAAAGTGCTGCAACCTTGATAGTCTCTTCACACACCAGGCACAATGAGCTACTTTTGGTGTGTGGGGGGTGTGTGGGTGTGTGTGTGTGTGTGTGTGTGTCTTGTGCTAGCAGCCTCACTGAAATTATGGAATAAAATGGGTAGGCATGGTATGATCCGTTTTTTAGTAACTGCAAAACACTCTAAGATCTTCAGAAGAGGGATTCTCAAGAACTGTGAAACAGCTTTTATTAGGCACGGGGGGTGGGGTGGTGAGGGGATGGAGAATGATACCATGGGACCTGGTTCAGACAGTGCTTGTTTAAATCTATCACATCTGAGTGGGGCGCTTAGAGGCCTGTTTAATGCCAAGTGTGTGAAACAACTTCTTGTTGAGTAAGTTAAGCATCAGCTGAGTCAGATATATGCTTGTGCGCAGCTTGCCTTCTTCTCGGCTCTATTACTCTACAGCCCGGGAGACTTAACTGCGAACCGAGAAAACTTGGCAGTGGAGCTGGTTTCTTACCCTGATAAGTTGTAACAGACACATGGGTGATACTGCCTGTTAATTTAGAAGGCATTTAACACTTAATCATGGTTGTCTAGTACAAGCCAGGAAGGACACTACTTTCTGCAGCCTCTAATTGGGTGCCATCAGTAATATAAGCCTAAAATTGCCCCAGTCAGCAACTGTATTTCCTAATCAGCATGAGCGTGTGCCCATTGGGGATCAGACATAGATAAGCGGGAGAGAGGAAGAGAGAGATCTGAACATATCTACAAGATGAGTGGCATGTCAGGAGCATAGAGGATGTCTAGATTTATGTGCTTTTTGGCAGCACTAGTGAGCTATTAATCATTTCTCATGAATAGGGCTCTTGTAAATCAGAGGTAGGAAACACTTTTCGTGGATAATCATGGCAAAAATGTCAGCTTTGCTAGTTGGTCATATGCTGATAGGATGCTTAGCACTGGAGCAAACTCAATTGCACGCATAAAATCAAAATAGTGCTCTCTTTACATGATGAATCGAGAGGAGGGAGACAGCAGAGAGGTGAACTTCCATCAGAATTTGAAAAGCTGAGAGCTACTGTGTGGTAACAGAAATGGAGACCTATAGTTTTTTAAGGTGAAGCTTTACTGAGGGAGCCAGGGCTGAGTTCTAGTCAGCATCTGGGTATAGCATAACACATTTAATAAGGCACACTTTGCATCATTTTAACAGCTGGCTGATCAGTTCATGGTTTTCCTTTACTTTTATTGCCCTGCAATTTACTGTATATGGCCCTTACGTGCAAATACCTCGTTAGTCACAGGGTTGCATATTTCATGAAGCATACTGAATGTGCTGTCAGAATTAAATATTGTCAGGATAACAAGCAAGGGTGGGGTTTTTTAGCTTTGTCACTGAAGGCAATGTTCAGGGTGAATAGAAAAACTGGAAAGCAAAACATGGAAGGTCTCCCTTCCAATGGTGCAAGGCAACAAGCTCTGGTATATGAAACCCATTGCTCAAGGACTGACATTTAAAGATCTCTTGGAAGTGAGTCCTGTGTGAGGCGGGTGGGTGAGAAAGCCTCACCCAGAGCTTTCTAGTGCATTATTTACTGTAACCAGTTGGAGCTGAAAATCTCAGTGGCTAAATCACGATTAATGCAAAATAGCTCTTAGGTTAAAAAGAATGGTGTCCTCAAAGTGCTTTTGGCTTAAGAAATTTCCTAAGGTTCATTTCCCTAAGTGAGCATCCCCCCTGCCCTTTCCCAGTTTGTAAAACTGGCTTCCAGTCCTATCCTGTTTCTCTATAAATTATCAACATGCAGAAATGGAAATGACACGTAACTGTTGTCCAAGTTAATGCTGGTCCCAACCACACTGGGGAATAGTTTTGGGCACAGCCTGGGATAGCATCTGTAAGGGTTCTGCCCCATGCAGGTGTTGGGATGGAGGCTGCCAGGTGATTGTTCCTTGGGATAGAGGCTGCCAGGTGATTGTCCCGCACTGCCAGTCCAAACACGCTGAACTAACGACCTATGGGAGACTTTTAACTGCATTTCCTGGGAGTTGTGGGAAGAAAGTCCCCGGCTTTTGAAACTCCCTGGGAAATATCCATAAATCCCCATGAATCACAACCATTTAAAATTCCCCTTTCAAATTAGAAGTCATGGGTTTTGTTCATTAAAAAAAATAGTGTTTTGAAAAACACTCACGAATTAGCTTGTAAACAAAAGTATCCTGACAATAACTGACAGTGTTTTTCTATATTTGGGTCAGCTCAAGACGAATTAGATCAGAGCTGGGTTTGAGATGGGGATGTGTTGGCTCTGCAGGTATCTCTGCATTTGGTGTTGGTGAGTTTAATGCTGCAGACCCATCCCGAGATTTCCTGTCTTTTCCCTCAAACATTAGTTGAATCATATTGGACTATTTTGTTCCACATGGCTAGAATATTGGCTTGTGTTTTGGGGGGGATTTTATTATTACTTTAATTCTTGCCATTTTCAGGGTTGTGAAGCTTAGGGTAACCCCATTACTGCTGTGGGGATGAATTTGCCCTCAGATAACTTTAATCCACCAGAAGAGGAGATTTCAGCACACTTGGTTTCTCAGGCAGTCCTAATTTGCTATTGCTTGGCAGTGGGGAACCAGAAGAGAGTGAACGAATCCCTTCTCCTTCTCCCTCTTACTCAAAATTCAACATGTCCTGTCCACAATTCTTCAGATTTACCATGTTCCTGTGGAATATGCAGTTCAGGACAATTGAAAAAACATAAACCAGAGAACACACTTCTTTCAAACAGGTATCATTCTTCAGCATAATTTTTCCTTTCTAGGTTTTCTGTCGTTCCTCTCCTTCCCACTCTCTGCCACCCCTAAAACTTTCCTAATAAGTGTTACTTAATTCATTGTTGTGAAATGGGTTGTCTCTTTAATATTCCCAGACCTCAGTAGCCGTCTTAGAAGTTCTGTAGTTTCTGTTATCACTGTGTCAGGAGTGAGATTTAAATACCAATGAATTTTGGGAGATGTTGAGAAAGGAGTGGGGTGAGAATCAAGCTGCTACATATATAAAATATCTATAATGCACTATACATAGTACGTTATGTACATAAAAATATACTATGCTGACCTATTTTCTTAGTTGTAGGCTAACACATTTCAGCTATCCTTTTCTCTTGCTAATTTAACAAACTTGATGCCTTTCAGATGTGGGTTCATAAAGCAGATTGTTGCTGCAATTCAGTCCTCCTTCTCCTTTCTCCACTGGCTTCACAGTCCTACCTTCCTTGCACTGTCACCCCTTTTGCTTGTTGTATGAGGCTCTGTTGAAGTTTTGCTTTTGCTGAGTTCAGTGAGTTGAAGTGGTGCTGGGCTGTCACAGAGGGAGCAGCATGAGGAAGTTGGGAGTAGGGGCTAGGGCAAGCAGGTGGAGGGATGGGAGAAACAGAGCTGGCTGTTTATTTGTAGTATTCTTAACTGCCCTTGCCAGTGGGTCTGTACAAAGCTGGCTGAAAGGATTTGCCACAGGGATATGGGGAAGAGGCAAAGTCCACGTGTCAGTGCCCTGACCCACCTACCATGGTGGTGCAGAGTCCATCGTCAGACAGTGGCCTGCTCCCCCCGGGCCCCCTCTGTGGGGAATGTTGCCCCACCATGACAAAGGCGTTGGATCTGGACAGGAATCGACCACCAAGCCCTTACCTTTAGGAGTAGCACTTGGCACGGTCCTGATTAGCCGTGAAAGCAAAAGCCACTGCTGCTTTTCATTTCAATTTCATGTGCCTCGGGAACACGTGCGCGTCTGCCTTCTCAGAGCCACCACTTTCAGAAAATATCACTCCACAGCACTTTTAAAACTGATTCAGATACTTCTAATGAGTTCTAACTTGGGTGCCAAATAGAAGAGGTAGAGCAGGATATTTTTCATCAAGTTCTTGTTAAAAAGAATGTAAAAAACATTAATTGATACGAAGTCATAAAGATCTGGGCCTCCAGTTATTCCTAGAGCCCTCAGGGTGAAATTAACCCTCAAGTAGAGGCTCTTTAAAGGCTTTTACAGCATGCCAGTCCCATGGGGGGTCTGAGTAAAGATGTATTTTGGAACAATTTTGCTTTATAATTTTCAAGTTCAGTATCTGCCTGTATCTTTTCAGTGTTTAGCTGACTTATGATCCTGCAGTACATACATTGATCCCTGATCTTAGACAGACTGAGCGTTCTAATATGAAGCCACATTAATAAATTTGTCAACTTGATAAAAAACTGACCCACAATAAAGTAATACTTAATGTTGAGTATATGTAGTCTATAAATGTTTATTATCTACTTATTGTAGAGGAACCTGAGATTAGTCTGGTAGGTATACGAGATAAAATATAGGTATACATAGATACACATCAAATTATTTGTATATATGTGAATATATATTATTTTTAGTCATTGTTAGGAAAAGTGAGAGGAGAGAATAGGGTCAGGAATTCCACCACTTTTTCTTAGTCACACCCTGAATAAAGCATGCTCCCAGTCCAGACTAAAGAAAATATTGCCATGAATTAATATGACATTTCTTACCGAAGAATGTAACTTCAGAACAAGAGTAGCTGCTTGTGCTTTCTTACAATGCTCCCTGTGATTTGATGCAACTTTTCCTCTGTATGTTTTCTTTAATTTTTATGTTTTATGTGAAAGCTGAACACACTGAATTTGTTTGTAATTTGGAATTTAAAGCAAGGCTCTTTGTTAAAAGCCCAGAGGAAGTTTCCATATGACTTATGGGCCATTTGGGCTCAATTGAATTTAATGGGTTTCAGCTGCACCTCCACAATGGCTTTGAAGGAAGTGAAGGGAGATCTATAGGTCTTAATTGCTCAAGACTGGCTTGTTTCTCTTGAAAAGGCTGTTTGCAACAAGCAGGTTGGGAGTATTAAAGTATATATCCTCAAAGGGATGAGGGAACTGCCGTTTGAGGAAGGGGCTAGGATGAAAATAGCTTTAGGAGTTACTCAGGAGCTGAACTAGGCAATCTGAACTGGTCCGTGATAAGTTCTTGTTTGTTTGCTTAAAAATAATCAAATAATTGGAGGGCACGGCTAAGCCAAACTTCCTTTATAGTCCGTTCAAGAAAGGAATGAAGATCTTGGAACTGACAAGATAAATTAGGGTGAGACTAAAAGAGAAACCCAAACAGATAGTCCCCTTGGCCTCTCTCGTGCTGGTTGACAGACATGAGTGTTTGAGTCAGCAGGTGAACCATGACTTCTAAGAGCAGTGGTTTGTTTATGCTTCCACTGTACAAAGCTTTTTAGTGGAACAGAGCAAACCTAAGTAGGCAAGTTTCCATTTCAATTTCACATTTCCTTCTGCATGTGCAGCGCCAACTGGCCTTATAGATTGTTGTTACTAAGTTTGTTAGGATATACCCCTGGCTTCACATTAGGAGGTGTCTGACCCATAAGAATCTCCTATGACCCTGTTTTCCAGGCAGGCAGGAGAACATGTGAAATGCAAAGTTAGGAATATAAAGGAACTACTGTCTTACTCAAGATAAGCCAAGAGACCGCATTACAGGAAGTTAACCTTTGGTGTACTCTGTCATTTTGGCCAGCATCATACAGACAAGTAGGAAGGGGACATTCTCCTGAGGTATCGAGCAGATGAATGCCAGATGGTACTGTCATAATACACAAAAAGTAGCGAAATACCTACCGGTTGTGTTCAATACAAAAGGAACATTTTTCTTTTTCTGAATCCTGCAGGGCAGAACTCAGACAAGCATCTTAATGCAAACATCGCAGTAACTGAAATGTGAAGCTGGAAATCCAGAGAATTCTCCAAAAGCTTTAAGTAGCTTTTTAGGCTTCATTCATGTTGGGCCTAATGGATCCTCAAAGGGAGAATGGTTTATCAAAGACAAGCATTTTAAGTACCTCGTGTTTATGTGGTAGGTAAATGGGCGTTTTTTACATTTGAATTGTTTCTGAATATGCAGAGAAAAATATCAGGCCGCCATTAACAGCAGCACAGTGATGCAGCAGTGCCTAGCTGGGGGGAAAAGTGTTTTCTTTTCCCATGTTAAAATATGTTCGTTTTAATTTCCATGCAAAATTATAAGAATAAAAATATGCTGCCCTTTAGGGAAATGGCATTTTGCTAAATACCATGCATTGCTACAAACCTTAGATGTGAAGGGCCACATGCAAGCATTTACATAGAAGAACTTTATGGATGTGTAGCTGGATCTCAGTCTTACAGGAAAAAATATTTCTGACAGCCTGGATCTTTCAAGCTATGACATTTATTGCCTGCAGATAGAGGCCAAGTAGGTAGGTGTGATATTGGGACAGAAACTGAATGGTTAGCTCTGCCTTTAATTTCTTGTCCTTAAATCCTCTTCACCTGGCTTTACATCGCCTGTTTTCCTAATATGTGACTTTGCTATTAGCAAACACTTACGTATGCATGCCTCAGTCATTATTGTCCAGCATTCTGACCTATTCAAGATCAGAGAAGTCTTCCTCTAAGCTTCCCAGAAATGCTGCTAAAGTTTGTCTGTTCGATTTCTTTGGTGGTTGCATCTTCTTTCATTAACTAGGGTAGCTGGTGTTGAAAACCAAACAGAAGGTAATGACAGACCACAGCAAGCTGTCTGTTGCTGCAGATGGAGGATACCTCTAGGATTTGGGTCAGAAAACACTTGGCAAGCATCCCTCTGATTTCTTCTTGTCACATGTTGAAGAAGCCTGCTTAGTGGCAGGGGTGAAGAAGGAAGCAGAAATCTTAAAATGGCTGCAATACGGGGGTTTTTTTTGTTTTATTTTTGTTCAGCATCGGAGCTATTTACAGCGTATCGTGCCAATTTATTCATATTGTTGCTGTCATGGGTTTTTCCTGATTCTCTGCTTTCAGGACTTCCCCCCACCCATGATCCCATTTAAGTTTGCAGTGGCAGGAAAAACTTGAGTTACTTCTGCTCTCTTTTAGAAGGAGACCTTGCAGAGGTACTCTAAGAAGCCATTTGTTTTCTTTGAACATAGCTCAGCTTTGCACAGGCGCTCACACACACTCAGATGGTTTCCACTTGAAATTCCTCATCTAATCCAAATAGTTCGCAGCCTTGACTGTGGAACTGTGAAGGGGCTCCCCTGAGGCCCTGCTCCACCGGCGTGCGGGGCTCGGGCCGGGACAGGCCGCGCTCACAGGGGCTGCAGTGCTGGCAAATCCACCTCCAAAAGCTCCCGACCCCGCCTCTCTCTGCTGCCTGTGAGAAGAAGCAGAGTGAAATCTGAGGGAAGCCTCGTCCCTTTGGAGACTCCATTACACACTCTGCTGCCTTGGGCAGAGTCAAGGTGCGGTTTGCAAGCCAGCGGTGAGGGCCGGTGTATTTGGAGATGGCAGTCGGGCGGATATGCGTGGCCTGGAGCGGAAGCAGGAGGGAACTGCGCCATTAAACTGTCTGCACCCTCTTCCTTACTCTGTGTTGCTTATAGTTCTTCAGCACAGCCTTTTAAACAAGTTTGCAACAAACGCCTCTTTCTTTTCCTCTTCTAGGGCGTGCGTAAGTTATGTAAGATTCTGGAGAGATGATGGCAGGCCTGTTGGACCTACTGCGCCACTGTAACTATTGCCTTACAGCCTCTTCTGTCCAGGCAGCCTCTTCCCTAGGAAAGGTTAGAAACTGCCTATGCCCCAACACCTCCCTTTCCCAAGAAATGGTCCCTTGGTACCACTGAAGCTGCTGTGGCTGTAGGCAGGGAAAGAGGATGCTGCAGGCATGAGGCTGGCCTGGAAGGAACGACCCCAGAGGTGGGAAAATGTCCTCATTTCGTTCCAGGTCCTGGAGATGCTGATATTGTATTCCCTTGACTCTATCACATTGCTTTATCTTTATGGGGTCCTACAGATCCAATTGATCAATCACAATGCAGTATACCAGCAGCTTTTTTGTATTTAAAGAGTAGGAATTATTTTGTAATTATATATAATATCTCCTTTGCCTGCCACGTTTCTGGAGAAGTACTTGGTGTGTACATACACGCAGACCAGATTTCTTTACCTCTATAGAGGTACAAAATTATAACACGTCAGAGAGGCACATTTAAATAGATCATGTCCATTTATTTTGTTAGTGAGAGAAGGAAGTTTTCTTTCATGTTTTCAATAATGCATGTTATTTTTTGTGGCTCAAAACCATTCAAAAGGAAAAAAAAAACACAATAAACATAACAAATGAAAAGACACAAAGAGTTTTGCCCAAGAAGCTCACAAATTAAATTGAAACTGAGATAGTAAGATAGATTAACAACATAGCCTGTTTTCCTAATATGTGAGAAGAGAGGCAATGGGGTAAGAAAGGACAAGGGTTACAGAAATCAGATTATTTGCAGTCCACACAGTATATCCTAATACACTTCCTTATGCCCTACTCTATCCCCAGATGCTGCAGAGAAAAGGCCAAAGATGAGTTCCCAGGGGCAGAGGACTGTCTGTGTGGTGTTTGTTTTTATAGTGCCTAGTTCAATGGGACCCTAATCCCCATTTGGGGTCCCAGAGTCCTGTAGCAGTACACAAAACACACACAAAGTAGTAGCAATAAGATCCCTTGGTCCCGAGCCTTTCTCAATGCTGTATCCAAACCTAACCTAAGAAAAGGGAAGGATTATACATCTTGTAGGGATGTAGCCATTGCTTTGGGTGTTTGTTGTTACTTTTTGAAGTTTGCTCATCCCTTTCAGAAAGGATGTTTTGACCTAAAACTAAATTTTATATTAATTGCCCTACACATTATTTGATACTTAGTGATACCTGAAATGTTTGGCTCTGACTGTGTAAAGGAGGAATACCAGAAAAGACGACCAAATATTATCTGGGCTTAGTTTGTAGCCCAACTCCTGACGAGGAAGTGGGAACACAACAGCTTTTTTTAGTAAGATCACAGTAGTTCTCAAGAACAATTTCCCAGAAACTCTGATGCTTGCAAAAGAGGCATCAGAAAACACTGACCAAAGGTTTTTCTTCTGATGGCTGAGGTGAAGCCCAGGTTTGAAACTGCTGTTGCCTGGCCTGCTGAATCCTGGTAGGTCCAGGTCTATTATGGCCCAGCAGAGTTTGCCAAGGTCAGGGAGGTCAGTAACCTCATGGGCTATGCAATGTATGGTCTGCTCCTTCAGGATTAGTGTGTGCAATTGGCTCCAATTCACTGTTCTCTGAAATTAAGAATAACCTGGAAAAGTCAAACTGTGTTTAGAGCTTAGTTTTACACGTGGTCTGAGCCAGCATTCATGCCTCAGACATGTGTCTAACATATTCTGGCTGCACTGTGAGGTGTTAAAGTTTAGTTGGAAAAGAACTTAAATGCTGCTGCTTCACTGGTTTGGGCCCCACAATGGCCATTGTTCTCCACTCCTTTACCTGTTACTCATCCTTTAAGTCCAGCTCCCTCCAGAAACATGAGCTCTCATGCAGCTGGTAATTCTTGTATGTCCAAGCAGTGCAGAATTGGATCAAGAAGGCATGGTCAGAGTTTGTCTAACTTCCTGTCACTATAGCCAAGCCAGAAATTTAAGGTACAGTAACTCATTTTATAGTCACTCTATCTGGCACTGAATATTGATTGGAAAAATTCCTTGCTTAAGCAAGATGTGGGGTAATATTGTTATGCTATATTAAAGTGCTCAAGTGCTCTTTAAAAATAAATTATATTCTCACGAGTGTGAGAGACAAGTATCCCCTACCACAGCCAGACCTGACGCAAGCAAGTCTTCTTACCCAGAACTGCTAAATTCTTCCATGAAGAGAAAAACCAGCCAAAGAGTTGAATCCTAGTCTTTTGTTTTTGTTGTTGTTCTTTTTTGTTGGGCTTTTTTTTGTAACCCCTGAAGTATTTGGTGTTGAGTCCTCAGAAAGACTAGATAAAGCATTAGCTGAGAGTAGAAAAACACATTAGGAAACACACCAGTTCATCAGGTCTGTGCATGCACATCTCCCAGTGCTAAACCAAGCCTATGTATCAAAAAAGGGTCCCAAATATTTAGGGCAGAAATATTCACTCCACTTGTAAGTGCTCTTTTTCTTCTGGGTTTTCCTCTCAGCTTCCAAAAGCTGCCCCTTAAATGCCACTTGTGAATGGGGAAAATTATGCACTTTCAAATTCTCTCCTGGGGACTGAGGGCTCATATCTCTCCCTCTCACACTGATACTGTAATTTCACACTATTTTTTTTGCCAGCAGTTGAGCCTTTTCTCGTTATATATGACAGGCATGTTTCATTTTCATTAGAGCTTTTATACTTTGAGAGGCCTGATGAGCAGGGGAAGGGAAGTGGCTGGATGGAAGCACTGCCACCTGAAGGGAAGCAGTCACAGGAGGTGGGGGAGCTCTCCCATGTCCCAAATAGTGCTGCTTTTCTACTCGGCACTCCTGCCCTCCCTCAGGTGATGCAGGGTTTTGCTGCCACTGAAGCTTCCGGTGGGGCCACAGCCTTTACAACTGTTATTGCAAAGCAGTAAGGACACACAGAGGGAAAAACTGCTCAAACATACAGTGCACCGTGGTACTCGTTGGATGGAAACTAAGCTAACCTACATAGGGGTCAGGCTCTCCCATGGCTTACAATTTGCAGCAGCAAGGAGCTAGTAAATTGTATCTGTGTAATGTCTTGTCCCAGCTGTGGTTAATCGCCACCCAAATATCAAAACTTTCTGGGCTGATCATCATCAAAGAAAAGCTCACACATTATTAGTCTTGTCTTTCACCAGGAGGAGGGCAAGACTTGGAACCCTGTGTGGGAGAGAGGACAGGAATGCTGCTCACTGCATTTTGTAACTTGATTTAGCATGGCTGAACATTTAATGTGTTGAAGAACAGTTTGACAGCTACATGGAGGGTACTTCTTTCCATGCCTGTTGATGGAGTGAGCTCTCAGGCACTCGTATCATCCCTACTGGGTTATGCAATCTGGATCTGATATCTGGGCACTGCCCTGCGACTTCAACTTTTGTGCGTTAATTGCTTATGGAACTGGCCATACATAGGAAGAAAACAGAATTAAAGGTTTGTCTGTAAAGATAATATTTTCTTTTTATTAAAAACCACCTCAGACCTATAAGGTTGTTACCTAGCAAAATTCAGCATACAGGGCTCAGATGTTGAATACTCAAAGGGAACTTCCCTCTGGGTATCTTACTGATAACAGAGCTGCATCAGAAGTACTAAATGGATTCTCTGAGCACAACAAAAACTGGTAGCTGTAATTAATGTCCTATAAACTCTGTGTTTCTGAAATGCAGCCCACACTGTGACGATGCAATCAAACTTCCTTTATATGAAACCTTCATGTACTCTCCCAATTCTTTTCTTTCTTCATTCCCACCTTCCTGCCCCTTGGCATTCATTCACACTGACATTATTAGAGTTGTTTCTGAAGCTGGCCCAAGGAGTCCTACATATTATTTACATCACAACAGAGCCTGGGGGCATCAGACAGGGCTGGGGGTCTGTTGTGCCAGCTGCTATTCAGCCTTTAAGTACCAAGGTAGTCCCTGGCCCAAAGAGATTTTTATCTTGAGTTTTAACAGGTTGACCAGAGGGAGATGATTATTTCCCTGATGCTTCAGACTCTCAATTCAAGTTGCTGTGAGTAGCAGTCTTTAGGAAAATCTCCTCTTCTCTTGTAGGAGTGACAACACAAAGCTGCCAGATTGAGATACCCTGAGATCATCCCTAGTTGGTGGTGCAGAAACCACAGCCGTCAACCAGTGGTGTGTAACACACACCAGACAGAAATAAAGTGAACACGGAGTGTTCACAAATTTATTGCGAGTCCAGCCTAGTGCTCGTACCCAGAGCATGTGTTTCCACCTCAAAAGAAGAGAAAACGATTCCTGAAAGTCCCTCGGAGTAAATCAGATTTTAAAGGTCTTTTCACTGGAAAAAATCCTCCAACACCAAACTCATAAACCTTTAAACCATTTAAGGCCACCTTAGAAAGTCAGCCTGTAAGTATACAAAACACTGGAGACCGTCATATGCTAATCTGAGCTTAACAAAACACATAGCATTACCAAGTGTAATTATACAGTCCAGCTACTAGTAGCTTTACCTCTGGCTGTTCTCCATCCTGCTTTCAAGCTACATCCTTTCCTTTCATCTTATTCTACACCACATGAAACAGGTGAGCTGTTCCCTTTATGTAGCTCAGGGCTCCAGTCACATGGCTCTCAAAGCTTGGTATCTTCATTTAATCAGTTAAAAGAATCGAAATAATCAGAAATCTTTCATGAACTTCATGCCAAATTTTAATTCTGTTAAGCATTCAAAGCTTACCAAGTTCAAAAAAAATCAAGAAAAAATTAATTAATTTTTCCTAGGAATATCTACTTTGAAAAGCTGCGCTGGAGGGTACATTTGTAGTTTAGAATATCTTTCACAAATCACTCATATATCACTGCTAGCAAGTTGCACAAAAAGACATCTCCAATGCTTTTTATTGTCAAGGCAACACTGTGGTTTCTGCATCCTATTTGTTCATGCACAGATAGTAACAGCATTCACTTTTTATCTGATCCATTTGAATTTTTATCTTTACTTTAAACAGTACTGATTTCTTACAGTAGAGTACAAATTGTTTAGGGTTATCTTCACCAGTAACAACTTCTGACAGCAAAGAGATGGCGATACTAGCCCTAAAATATCTGTATTTGTTACCTTGGATTAGATGACAGTGCTAAAGACTTAAACTGGGTAGGGCATTAATTTTCAGTTTTGGGGTCCTTGAATGTGTGGGACTGTGAATTAACTAGTGAATTATTTTTAAGGAGTCTGTGAAAGGTAACTCAGATAAGGCAGACCCATGACAATGGGCTTAAATTGGCTCGAAAAGAGCCTGAAGTGCCCCTTGAAAATGTTGTGGGGATTGCAAACTGGAAAAGATTAGATCCCTGGGGCTATGCTCTCTGGTCTGATTTAGGAGCATGTTGTATGTTGTGCCATTCTTTCTCTAGTGCAAGATTAACCCCACATTCTTGCATAGGGGTCCTCTTTCCACCTGG
Source organism: Nicator chloris (assembly GCA_013400495.1). NCBI lineage: Eukaryota > Metazoa > Chordata > Aves > Passeriformes > Pycnonotidae > Nicator > Nicator chloris. Next base: position 20,435 of record WAAE01020079.1, read on the forward strand.
GCCGTCTGACCCCAGTCAGGCATAGAGCTGTTCTCTTTTCTCTTTCTGTCTACCATGTGCTTTTCTTAACAACATCAGTTGTTGTGTTGCTGGTGGGCGACTGTCATGACACATCACAGGTCCCAGGATTAGGCCTCTGAGAAACTGCAACAGTACGTTGTAGATAAGTCAAATATTTCCTGACCTTCCTATATTCCCAGGAACAAAACCAGGAAGACATCTTACTGACTTTGTTTTGAGATATGTGTTGGTTTTAGCAGTGAAGGGGCATTAAGATGTCTGTAAGTATGAAAACAAATAAAACGTGTGTGCGAGTTTTGTTGTTAAGACAAAGAGCTGTATTTTCCAAACAGAGATGGACGTGGTGATAGTTTTGCTGTGGGTCCATCTGCTCTGTGGAGTCTCCCTCCTGACATGGACATCACTGTTGTGTTTGCTTGCTAAAGACCTCTAAAGAGCAGGTCTTCAGGTCCACCTTCTTGCTCCAGAGAGTAGACTTTAAAATTAGGTCACATTACTCAAGGCTGTGTCAGTCAAGCTTTGGAAATTCCACCCTCTGGACAAACTTTGCAATGGTGAAAATTTTTACTTTCTTGGTATTTTTCTCCCCTTATATCTCAACAAGATTTCTCTGGTGGCAGCTATGCCTGTCACCTCTCCCTGTGCACCTCCAAGCAGAGCCTGGCCCTGCCTTCCCCAAACTCTCCCATTTGGGAGTTGCAGACTGCAGGATGATCCCCTCATCCGTCTCTTCTGCAGGGCCCAGCTCTCTCTGCCTTCCCTGCTCCACCCTGTGCTCCAGCCCCCTCACCATCTGAGTGCCCCTCCACTGGACTCGCTCCATGATGTCCATGACTGCCTTATACCAAGGAGCCAAGGTGGGCCACAGTGTTCCCATTTCAAGCTCAGAAGCACTGAATATGCAGGAATAATCACTTCCCCCAACCTGCTGGCTACTTGCTTTCTGCAACAGCCTCGTGTTTGGGGTTGAGTCACAAGGAGGAGGTGGAGGTAAGCATAGGTTAAGGATGGATATGCTGTCAGCACTGAGGTAACACTGCTACACACACTCCACTCCCATCTCAAGTAGGATGGCATGGTTTCGACAAACAGGGTGTCTGCTCACAGCTTTGTGCCCCACCCTGCTGCTCAGACAGACAAATGCTGGTGAATCACTATAATTCAAAAAGAGTGTAGTTTGCTTTCAATTGCCACAGCTGTGAGCTGCAGCGCTCAGATGATTCACAAAGGGTTCAGCCTTCCAGGCCCAGGGGCTGGGGAGGCTACTGGTTGCAATGCCAGACATTGCAACCTCATCTGTGTTCAAGGGGTCTTACATGCACTGAGGGAGTTGGTGGGATTTGAATTGAAACCACAGTGGTTATTCCTTTCTGTCCTTCTTTTCTGTTCCTCTGCATTCACTATGGAAGCTGCTGGGGAGGTGTTAACTGTTTCTTTTCCTATTTTGTTATTGGATTTGGCTAGAGAACTGTTTTGGAGAATTGTGTGGAGGGGAGGTCCTGGTTCAACTTAGGAAATGTGGCAAGGTCACCAAAAAGTGGGCCAATTTCTTTGTCAAGCCGTAGACAGATTTCATATCGGTCATGAGAAGAGCTCCAACCTTAATGCTACCACCACCAACAGTCTTCCAAGAGCTGTGAACTATTTGGCAAAGAAAACTGGCAGTTTTATTACCAAAATCCAGTTTTGCAGGAGAGTTAGCTTTGTGCCTTTTTTGGATACTGTTTTGCTGTTGTGAAAAGCAATACATATGGAGGCCCATTAGAGCCTAAGGCTATTGTTGATGCAGTCTTGACTTATTCTTGGCACTCCTTTACCTTCCTTTGATAGCTCAGCTGGTAGAGCGGAGGACTGTAGGCTGTCTCTGAAAAGTAATCCTTAGGTCGCTGGTTCAACTCCGGCTCGAAGGAAAGATTTTTGAGGTTTGTTTTCAGTTTTGTCTTTCACGTTTTTCCTGGAGTTTACAACTGTGCAGAACATCCCCTTCCGACCACTCTACACCCTGCGAGAAATGTAGTCTGTTTTCCTTGTCTGATTTAGATGGTTGTTACAGCTGCAGTGTGGTGACCATTGTCACCTTTCTATGAACCATTCACTCAGGAGTTGGACTCCGTGATCCTTGTGGGTCCCTTCCTATTCAGAATATTCAGTGAAATTTGTGAAATCTAGCTAATCAGTTGATGACCATCATAAGAGCTTCTGCTCCTGCAGGGGCTAAAAACTTTCTGCAGACCCTCAAGAGCTGGAGCAGACACACGGTGCAGAGCTTGCAAAGCCTTTTTTACCTGCGTTGGGTGTGGGAAATAGCAGCAGGTCCAATTATTGGAGCACCCTCGTTGTTGGTTTCACCCCTTTTCCTATCTCATTCTTTCAGCTTGAAATTCTAAGGCTTTGAGTGGGGCAGTGGGGAGCTAAGAAACCTGGGGAAGAAAAATGTTTTTGTGAAGACAGGAAGGGAACGGCCAAGATCATTCAGGTCCTGATTCCTGTCTGAGACAGTGACTACATGCAACAATAATCATCAGCCTCCTGATAGGGTTTTGAATACCACTGGGCACACTGTCCTGAGGTATATAATTTCCAGGAACTATCCATTTCAATGGAGAATTGTAAAGGTTGGGGCTGCTACAAAGGAAATAGATAAGAAAGAGCCCTAAGAAAGGACACCAGAAGCCAGGTTAAGAAGGTGTTTCAAGGACTCATTCATACAGAAACTTTCAGAGAATAGAAAACAGGTCACTGCGACCTGTTAAAATTTTGTTTCACACAGGAAACTGACTCACTTTCACAAGACACAATGAGTTCTGAGGCGTCTGTAAGAAGCTTTATTAAAGAAAAGATTAGAGGGTTTTATATGTTTACATTAGACGAGATGACATTAGGGATCTAAATCCCAAAGCTCATGCAAAGCTTCTCATGCAAAGCATCTCCTCATGCAAAGTGCAGTGCTAAGCTGAACAAAGGTAGAAGGAGTTGGCAATTTTGTTCAGTTACTTACCTTTCATTGTGCTTAGTAAAAAATATTTGCTAGTAGTTGGAGTCAAATACATAAGAAACCAGCTTGAATGAATAATCAAGTGATTATATGTAATTCCAATATTTTAAAAGATTTTTTTTAATGATTAGCGTCAGATCAATGACCATTGATCATAGTACAACACTGGTTTTCTTTGTCCTTCCAAATCCAGCTGCATTAATTCCCCTTCAGCCTGCAAAGCAGTACAGACTTACAGCCTCATAACCATAATGGGATTTCGGCACAGGGAGGCACAGGACAAGAGGAGGCAGTTCTGCCTCTCCTCTCAACAACAAAACTGGCTTGCCAGGCCCTGAGGGTGGGGTGGGCAGGTCATTCATTTATTCTTTCATGAGTCCTCCCAGAGTGAGATGGGTTTGTAAAAGCAGGAGTGAGAGAGGCAAGCAGATTCCTTTGCAGCCCTGATAGGACTCCTAGGGAGGAGGATGCACAGCAGCATCATCTTCAGTGGGAATCTGGCAGTCAGTTTATATGAGGAGGCAGAGAGAGGTGATGTCACAGAAGGAACTCAGGTATATTTGTAACTAACCCAGATTAGAAATCTGTCCCAAGGTACCTGGGACAGATTCCCTCCTTACAATGTGTCTTTTATGGTCTTTGAAAGCAAGGTACCTTTCCATGATTCATTACTTTTATCGCTACAATAAGCCTGAAAGCTGCCGATAATCATGCCATGTAAATCCTTGTACCCGTGTCAGGGAAGAGACCAATGCTTTCCCTGAGACTGGGGGATGGCCGTGACTGATGGGCAGTCTGGCTGCCTCACGGGTATTTTGTTGATGTGCAGATCTTTCCTGATTGAGTATTTCAGTCTGGGTTACACAAGGTATGATTGAAACAAGAATGAAGGGAGAAAGGATTAGTTAGAAGTAGGTTTTCATTGCAAGTGGTGTTCCTTCTGTGGTTGAAGAGGGTGAGTTGTTCCAGGATGGATTCACCCTCATACTACTGCACACCAGTAGATCGCTGAGGCCTGTGGAGGGTACCACCTGATGTGGATAGTTTCTGTTATCCCATGGCTGTTCCATTGCCTGCTATTTCAGCTGCCAAGGCTGCTCCCATACTTGATGCAGTGACAACACTGACTCTGTGTCTTTCTCTTCAATAACATTCACACAAGGTAATTTTATAAAGTAAGTTCCAGTAACTGTAGCCATCAAGCCAGAAATGTGAATTTAAATAAAGTCCTGATGGTTTTCTCACACATGTGTGGTGGGAAGCATTTAAAAATTGTATTGTCTTTTTTGATTATGAGCTTCAGCTTTTCCTTTAAGCTTGAACAAGCTTCCCCACACAGCCAAACACCTCTGGTTCATCATGAAGGTGAAGGTTGCTGTGTCCTTGTCTGAGGAATGGCACTCCACAGGTCAAACCTCTGAAACAAAGATGTAACCAGCTGGGGACATGATAGACCAGCAGTAGTAGACTCCCATTAGACAGGATAGTGTTTGTTATCAGTGGGATGAGTGGGACTTCCCTTTCCTAAACACTTTTTTTGGGTCTTCTTGTTTCACCTCTTGTCCCTCAACAAACCTTTAACCTATCACCTCGTTTAGAAGCAGCACACTGCATAGTGAAGAAATTGAAGCTCACACAGTTGGCATAAACATGTTGCAAAATATCTTTCTCCCCCAAGGAAGGAGCAATGCTTGCATTCCCATAGGACAGCTTGGTGAGTTGGATGCAGTCACCTGCGCTGACAATTCTTTTGACATGGTTGTTTTGCACCTTTGCTAAGCAGCGTTCCGTAATTTGTGACTGGTCTCCTCTGTGCTCATCCTGAAAGCAACTTCTCATTAAAAATTAAAAGTGCAGTTTTGGCACTGGCATAACTCCAGGTTCTCAGCTGTACTTGCATTGAATGACTTTGTGTATCTTGAGCTTTGTTTTGATTTTCCAATACAAACGAATCCCAGCTTCTCTCTAGACACCTGTTTTCACCTGGATGCACCAAAGCTGTGTTGCAGGGATTGCTTATTCAGACACAATGTGAAACAACTGAGCAAAGCAGGGTCTGTCTAGGGAAATTTAATTAATCTTAAAGAAATTTCAGAAGATGCTGGGTTATCTCCAAATTTGGGATGGAAGCTGCATGCTCTAGTATCAGGTTTCAGCCCAGAAATGTAGCGCTGCATCAGTGATAGGACTGCAGCCTTAACTTTGTACTGAACCCATTGCTTTCCTTTGAGCACTGTAACATTTTTCTGCTGTCGTTGCTCTCTTGTAGCCACTTGTTGCCTCTGGTCATGCAGATTTAGATAAAGTTCTCTGTACGGGGTCATATCTTTGTAAAGTTTTCTATTATGGCAAGGAAAACATGGTCCTGATTCCTGTCTGGAATAATAATATAAATCAATAGCAACAACCGCACGGTTCCCTTATAGCTCTAGAGGTAGAATCATGGCAATTAAAATAATGTGCAATTAAGGAGAGCTTGAAAAAGCTTTTAATCCAGGAAGCAAGTCAAGATGCCTTGCTGATGATTTGGTAGTTTGTAGAAATTGCAAGTGGTTGCAAATTGGTTTGCTTTTACCATGAACTAAAACTATTCTCCAGTGAGTGTTTAGCTGAATTTATGAAAAGCATCTCAGCATGGCTGGAAATGACCAACAGTAGTTGCTGCCTTTACTTGCATCCACCAGACCACATAGATTTACAGCAAATTAAGCAACTGTTTGCACATTTCTTCAGGCCTTCTTAACCACCCTCTAACAACCAATTTTTCCTTTTCCTATTGTCGTTGTTATAATCAGGCCTTGATAAGTATTGCTGCAGAGACACCCAATCAGTTCCATGCTATCATCTGGATATGATTAGAGTCCTCAGGACAGATTGAAGCCATTTGATAGCATTGATTACTTCCTTATTTCAGGTTGTGCCATTTCACCATTTACTGATTTAAAATTCTTGCCTCATTTAAGAGGGTACATTTTTTTTTACATTGTAAATAACAAAATCTATTTTGTTGTGTGAATCCAAATAAGCTTTGAAGTTTGTGGCTTTGTAATTTGAAAGTCATCTGGAGAGTGTATGCTTTCTTGTCATCTTTAGTCAATGCACTATAATCAATTATCATATCAAAGTGTTCAATTACTCCTTAGTGCAGAGGTGCTGTAGCTATTTGGCCTAATTTCCTAGAAGACTCTCAGCATTCTTACTGCAGCACTGAGGTTACTTACCTGACTAAAAGGTGTCTGCTGTGAAAATGAAGCTGGTACTACTTGAACATCAGCCTCCTCATAGAAAGCAGTGCCAGATGCTTCTTCAGCACTGCAAACCAATTCTGTCTGTCCAGTTTGTGAGCTGGGTGTACTGTGTTGCTGCCAGCTCCTAAGAAGAGAGGCTTTGTCTGTGTATGTGTGCTTTTATGCTAAGAATACTGGCTCCTTTTTTTTTTTTTCTGAATATTGAGAGGTTTCAACATTCCCTTTTCCTGTAGTATACTACCCATCCATTTCTCAGGAATTATGGGAGGAAAGTTACTGCTGACTGTTTGGTCCATGAATTTCATGTTTATTTGAAGGCTGAAGAAAAAAATTGTAAGGCATTTTTCTTTTTGGTGTTTGTTTGTTGTTTTGTGGGGGGTTTTTTGTTTTGGTGGGGTTTTTTTTTGTTTTTTGTTTGTTTTTGTTTGTTTGTTTGTTTGTTTGTTTTTACAATTGCTGTCTAGGACCCCCAAGCCTTATAGAAGCTTGAGAAGATCTGTGTTTGTGAATGAAGTATCTCTCTAAACTCAGAGTTGAGGTGTTGGTCCTCCATATCGCCTTTTTTCGAGTATGTGGAGCTAAAAAATATACTGATAATTTTACGTCAGTGTAAGGCTTTTTGTTGAGGATCACTATGTTTTGAACCCCACACAAACTTCAGTGTATCCATCCTTACATTCCTGTGACATGGAGAGGTACCTATGTTCTTTTTTCATGTAACACTGTTAGTCCCTAGGATGGCTGCTGTTGAATGATGGATCCTGAACAACTGCAGTAGAGCAGAAAAGTCACCTGAACTTTCTGAGGGTTTGGCTGCTTTTTGTCTTGACCACCCTTCCTTATTTCTCAAGTTCCTAACTTTTGGTAAACCATTGACTTAACTCTCTGAGAAACGAGCAACGAGTTTTCCCATTATTTTAGTTAGCAACAGCTTTTCTGGCAAAATGATCTCCTAGGGTCCTTCTCCCAGAAAACTATTGAACTACCAGTGAATGAAACTCTGGGAGTATATTGCTGTATTAAATCTTGGAGCATTGACACAACCAGTTTTCCAGCACTGAAAAGAGTGCAGGAAAGGAAGAGTGCATGTCTCCATGGCAGGAGAACAGGGTGGTGTGTGGTGGAAGGGAATGCTCCTGCTGTCATCTAATGGGGAAGGAGGAGAGTGGTGTCAAGCAAGTAGGTTTTCTGCTGCAGGAGCCCTACTTGGAGATCCATCCATCCATCCATCCATCCATCCATCCATCCATCCATCCATCCATCCATCCATCCATCCATCCATCCATCCATCCATCCATCCATCCTCTGAGGAATACTGTTGCTTTCCTGCAGGAAGACACCTGTATGTGGATGGGCCAGTGCTCGGTCCTTGGTGAGAAATGAAACAGCACATGTACCTAGGAAAGGACAGTGAAAAAAGCAGAGAGGACACAAAGCTGTGTTTGAGCCACTTCTCATCAGGCTGAAGGAAGGAGAGCATGAGTGGCTTTGCGGTAAGAGGGTCTGTAAAAACATAGCCATTATCCTCATCTCATCTTGCTTTTTGAGAAATATCAAACTTGTGATGAACCTTTTGACCTGTCAGAGCTCTCAGCTGACCTGCAGCTGTAGAGATTCACTGTAAAAGGATATAGGCTGCTTCTTATTGTTGATTTTTAACCATGAGAGTTCCTAAGGGAAATAGCATATAGTAATAACATTTAATGGTCTTCTGATGAGCATCTGGTACTGGGTGCTTTTTTCTTTTAAATTGCATTAAAATTAAAACTGCATTATTGCAGAGTCCTCATTTCCTGTTACGAGGCGAATTATGATGCTCTATTGATTGGCAAAGCTGTTTCCCATCCTGTATAAGTGTGGTTAGTGGACAGAATTTAGCTCACAGACACAGACATGCCTTACCACCCCCCTCATTTCTGAAAGTTTTTACCTCTAAATTATTCATAGTGAAACCGCTGATTCTCAAAATTTAAAACAGAGGAGAGAAGGTATAAAATACTCTCATGTACGCCTTTGTATTAATTTATGTGCTATCACATTGAATAAAAGGAAATAGCAAGTTAAGCATGTTCAAGAAGCTACATGATGAGTATAATTGATGCATTCAGCCTATAGAACACACATATAATAGTCCATTGTACTTATGGGATGGACCAGCCAATATTTTTGCCTTGGAGATCATTACTTAAGCAGATGACTCTTGACCCTTTTCTTTTAGTGCTTCAAGAAGTTTGCAAGAAAGTACCCTTTTGTGCCAATCAGCCTTTAATATCTCTCTCTGAGCATCCTCAATTTTTCATTTAACTTACTTCTGTATGTTAATCTGCTTTTTATCCCAAGGATCTTTATAAGAAATAAATTGGAGCCTTTTCAGAAACACAGCTGTAAAAGCTTCTTCCTTACTAGTTGAAAGCTTGCTACAGTGTAGCAGCAAGGTATATGTTGTACAATTATGCAAAATTTAACAAAAAGAGAAATCAAAAATCAAAAGGCAATGGTGCAATGCTGGAGAGACATGTTGGGCATTTCTGTATGGAAACTCTCTGACCTGTGTATTCCATGGAAGCATAGGAAATGGCAGCTGATAGGAGACCAAAGAAACATTTGGAAAGACAAAGATCTACTTTGACAATACTTTGCAGCTCCCATTGGTCCTCATCCCCCCACCAAGGTGGCCAATGGGCAGAATAAAGAGAAAAGCTCACAGCCTAAATGGCAAACCACATTAGAGCAGATGGCTTAAATAGGTTCTGACTCTAGGAAAGGAAGGGTGCCCTCTGAGATCCTGAAGATTGGAGCGATGCATGAGGCTGGGTGGTTCCTTTTCAACCTTGGTGGTGGGAAAAGGGAAGAAGATAGCAGCAAAGAGAGCGGGCTCCACTGAGGGGACCGATGCACTCTGCCTCCACAGACGGGTGTTGTGTGAATGCTACATGGTACCCAGCTCTCCCCTCTGTGTGCAGGGACTGGAAAGAAAATCTGTGTTTTAATGTGAGTTGTATTGCCCTTTCAGGGTTTTTTTCTCATCAACTGCCCTCTTTCAAAGGGAGTGCTGGTCGACCTCTGGAATGAATTATAAGGAAATCCCATATCCTCCCATAAAAAAACAAAAAAGCCTAACGTCAAGGGAAATGATAAGGGATCTTTGGTCATTTGAGAACAAATGGAACTTGGAGCCCTTTCCCCACACCACAGTAATTATTGGTGGAAAAAACCCTAAAATATGGCTTTTCTGAAGCCAAGATGCCAACGGGTTCCTTCCCATTTGTTCTCTTTATGATGAGGCCTTTCTCTCCTCAGTGCACGTGATGGTACCCACTTTATTAAAAAAACCTACGCAATTGATGGCTGCTTTTTCTTTGCTAAGAGAGACAGACCTTGGCAAATAATTACTTCTTGTTCTTACTCCTAACAGCTGTATGACTTATTATTTATAGATACTTGTAGTAAAAATGGGAATGATTTTCTTGACCCAGTAAGTTACAGTTTAAACCAATAAAAGAACAAAGGAGGAGTGAGTAAGAAGAGGACATAAGAAAGGCTTTTGTTTAAAGACTCACATGCATGGCTAATAGATGTAGCTGGAGAAAAGAGATAAAACACCTCAGATTAATAACTATGACTTTCTCCTTGCTTATTGCTTTCTAAAAGCTTTCCCCTCTGTGGACACAGAGCTGTATAAAAGATGAAGTAGTTGCACTCCATGTTTTAGTCATCCCAGTAATGATGGCAACATCTCTGTTAACAAACATGTTCTCCAAGGAAAGCAATCCTCTCTCTTGTATCTCCAAGGGAAAAATGAATCCAGTTCACTTCTTTGTGTTGCCTCTATACTTGCTCTTCCATTCTTTGCTTCTCACTGCTTGACCCTTGCTGAATTACTCATGTAAAGCAACAAAATGCTGCTTTAAGTATATAAATCTGGGTCCTCCTGTTTCCTGTGAACAGGTGCTGCTGAGAAAGTGAAGGAGAAACCTGTCAGGATGCCATAACAAGCACTGTATATCAGAAACCTACCGGACAGAAAGCCCAGCTCAAACACTAAATTTGTTTTTGCAAAGCAGGAAACGTTGCTCAAGTTCATATAGTAAATATTTATTTGTGTGTCTCAGGGAGCTTTCATGTAAGCTTGGATTAGTTGGAAATGAGGACAAGGCCTGAAGTTTTCTCCCTAATTGTTATGAAAGCAATTGTGAGTGGTATTTTTTCAAGAAAGTCCCTCAGCTTTTTAGCTAGGCAGAAACACATTACATTTGACCTCAATACTGTGTTCTTCAGCAACCAAAGAGAAAGACTTTTAGGCTGATATTTAAATTCTAGGAGATGTCCCAGAAGGATAGAGAGAGAGAGGAATGGGCAAAGACCCTGGAAGTGGAGGGAACCAGCAAAGAGAAAAGGTCACACGGGAAAGGAGAAGAGGGACAAGGATAAGAGTGGTGTTTATTTCACAGGGGTAAAATCACAATGTGCAAGTACAGGTTGAAAGAAGCCAACAAAAAAGAAGGCCAAAACTAGTCTAAAGTGCATTGATTCTACTTCTTTCTCTTGCTTTACACCAGTTCCATTCCAGAAATTACCATTGCATTTGGCACAAGCAGAAAGACAAGAATCCAGGGAGTCACAGAGACATCCTTAGCCCTGAAATCTCTTAGAGATGAGGGCTGAGGAGCTCAAACAAGGTAGGGGGAGTCTTGCCATTAATCACTTGGCTGGATACAGAGGAATGTGCTACCATCCACCTATGGCTTTTTCCAGGGCCCTGCATCACAACACTCCTCCCACATGTTTTGCAAGTGAATAGATGAAGCTTTCCCAGCAATAACCTGGCTGTGGTGTTGCATTATCCCCCCTCTTCCCCTTCCACATGCCTGGCAGCTCTGCCTGGAAGGTAAGTGCCTCACGGGTGGTGCTGGATTGCTTCAGCCAACAAGCCTGGCAATCTTCTGCTTTTATGAACACTAAACTCACCTTGGATATTGAAAGAAAGAAATGCATTAACTGGGAAATGTGTTGGGTTTCTTCCAAGGCACACTAGTATGTTGCTGTGCACACCAGCATGGAAACAATTTTCAGGCTGGAGAGCCAGTAAGCTCTCTCTCAAGTAGCTGAGCCACATGCTCTTCTCTCCCTTCACCTCCAGAGTCATTCCTTATTCAGTCTCTTTTGCTGCAGTTTCACCATCTGAGCTTAAACGTGCCCTTCTGACATGAGGAATCTGGGTGAGTAGAGCCACATTAGCTGTAAAATCCCTAGCCAATCTTATTTTTTGGCCTGAAGATGGCTGTTACAGCATTGTTTTTATTATTCATCAAAAGGAAACTTTTCAAAGTAAATACATCAAATACCACATAACATAAGCTCTTCCCAACCACTGCTTCCTCTACTTTTTTCTCTTCCCCTACCTCCTATTTTTATAAGTAATCAAGTTGTTACTCTAGAGTCAATTCCAGGTCATCTTTCATTTGCTCAAAATATATCCTTATTGGCAAGATATTTTCTCATTATTCAGGAACACACATATTGTTTTACTTACAGCTGTGTGCTGTATTTTATGTTCTCATGTAAATGTTATGCCTGGATTATCATAACTAGAGCAAACTGGTTTTAGGGTTTGTTGTTGTTGTTATTTTTAGGTTCCTTCCTCTGCATCCAAAACAGGAGAGAAATATTATTGTACCTATTTTTCACTGTTTTATTTAGTTCTTGAAATGACTCAGCTTTCCACATTTCTCTCTGCAGAAGGTAGATTTCCTTCCTTGGCTGTGCAAGTTTCCTTACTTTGGGGAACGATGATAGCTGAGGTTTGGGAAAGATTAACAGATAAGCAGCATTGCTTCTATCCTGTGGGAGGCAGGAAAGAAGACAAGGCAGGGACGTATTCCAGAAATTCATTACCTGCTGTGTAAAAAACCTAGTTTTTCTTCTCTGTTTTAAACTGTTGCTGCTTTCAATGAGTGTCTCTGTTTCTAATGTAGTGGAATCTGGTGAAATCTGCTGAATTCTGCATTTGCTCACTATTTTCCTGATTTGGGCAGCTAATAAAATAAAAGCTCATATTTACATCTTGAGGGCCCAGTGAGGCAAAGCACCCAAGTCCCATTGTTTCCAGGATGTTCTGAAATATTTGATGAAGTGATTAACTTACTTGAGGTCTTGCTGCAAAACAATGCATTCTAGCAACAAATACGTATTGTTGTTATTAATCCTATCGTGTATTTCATGTCTGTAGGTGCTAATGGTTGATGCATTACAGAGAGGTACCCTATGCAGAAGAGATGCATTTTCTTCTGTGTGGATGAAAAAAGAAAAAACAGAATTCTCCCCTTATTGTTAGGATGTCTGATAAAGTGGAAGACCCCTGAAGGAAAGTGTGCTGCAGCCTTGTTGTTTGGGTTTGTTTTTTTGTTTGGTTTTTTTTTTTGCATAGCCTTCTAATGCAGAAATTCAGGGTTCTTGCCCCCATGAGGGTGAGACCACATGCACCTCTTAAGCTACTCGGTTTATTCATACTATGTCCTTGTTAATTTGTGAATGACTTCAAGGCACTCGAGCATTAAAGGAAGTCTCCTCCTGGAGGTTTTTAAAAGAGACTCTCCTGGATTTTTTGAAGTTAAGATATTTGTAGTTTGCATGGGCTTGTTTTTTCTGAGTAAATGTGTGCTAAATGCTAATGCTTGCATTATAACTGAGAGTCTTATAGTAGGTATAATGTTTAACTGGCATCCAAAATTCAGGAACAGAGCATTTGATCCGCATTAGGCGAACTGTTCAAATAATTCTGGTCTCTTTCATTATTATAACTCCAAAGAAGAAATGCCCTATAGGATAAATGTTTAAACATTGAGGTAAACAGACAAACAAAAACAACCTTTTATCTTTGTTGGTGGGAAAAGTGTGCCTTATACTTCACATGACTCACAAGGAACAGCTGGCACCGTTCTGTTTGCAAGTGATTTTTTGGTTAATTGATGTTTTCAGGAGGAGAGAGAAGAGCTTGTAGCTGAATGGTTTTTCTGGCAGCTTCCTGGCTTGAACTTCAGGATGAATGTCAAGTGAAAATGCCAGTGAATGACACTGACCAGGACATGTTTGTGTGACACTTCTCTTCCCCAGACTAATTTGGTTATGCCCTGCTCCACAACAGTTCACAAGTTGTTTTTGAAACAGTAGAGAATACCAGAGGGACCAGGTTTGCTCTTTCCCGCCTTGGCCTATTCACCTTCCCCACTGCCCTGGGAGCCTTTGCTGCTGTGCCGATTACAGCCAGGATTGGGGCTGTCTTTAGTGGATATTGATATCTGAACAAACAAACCAAGAGTCTGGTCTTGATTGCTGATGTCTTTGCAATTTGGTTTCCTGTGGCGTGTTTGTACAGATGTCATGGCTGGTATTCTCCTGCTTTTCAATAATCACGACCACATTGGGGGGCGGGAGGATAGGATGGATTTGCTGTGTGTTTGCTGCAGGAGCTCGCACCCCGCTCCTGTGGCTGTGCTTGTGTTCTAACCTCTCTGCCTAACCCCCTGCTTGGGATGGTGGCTTCTCTTTCCTGTCCCTCTTCCGAAGGGCCTTGTGATCCCTCACTCTCAGTCTAGAAGAGTTGTCATTGCAGCAACTATTGTCATGTAGTCACAACTTGTCTGCCGATTAAATGCGTGCCTAGGGGCGTGCAGAAAACACCTCAAAGGACAGTGGAGAGCCTGAGTAAAGGACCACCATCTCAGTGGATCCTTAGTACAGGATACATGGCCGTGATACCTCTCTTTCCTGCAGACAATGTGCTTTGTATCCTGCTGAGCACTTGTTCCTGTGTTTGTCCAGAGCTGGTGCAGTACAGCCCAGCCATGGCTCCCTCCCATCTGCACTGGAGGAGCAGCGAACAAGCAGCTCCAAGTGAAAGGAACTGGAAAGACAGATCTGGGCTCTGCTCACCCTGCTGTGTGCTTGATCATAGACAATAATTTCAGTCACACTATGATTCCTGCTAGACCGAGCTGTGCTATGTAAAACAAGTTGCTTTACAGTCAAATGATACGAGGAGTTCCTCTATCACTCCATCCTTTCTGCCCCAGGCAATAGCCTCACTCTTATTTCAAGATGTTTTCCCCTACATGTCTGACACGTTCAGGGGTGGAGTTGGGAGCATTTAAATCGTCTGACTTTTTGTGGCCAGCAGGACTGGAGGAGCAGTCTGCTCCAAGCAGAACTTCCCCTCAGACTACTTGCAGTCACATACAAATGGCAGTGGGGAAGAAAGAGAGGCTGATTGTATGGTCTCCAATTTTCTCTGTTAGGAAGATCAAAAGAATTGCTGCCTTCACTGGCAAATCTCAAGGATGAATTGTGGCAGCCAGACCAGTACTGGTCTGTGTTGAACTGTAGTCACCCAGAATAAATCAGCACTAATTGCAGTCTAGGGCTGTGATTCCAGAGGGGCTGCTTAAGCACCACACAGTGACCACCCCCCCCCACCCCCCCCCACCCCCGACTGCCTGGTTGTTAAAGCCAATGGCAAAACTCCCAAGGACATCAGGAGACACAGGACTATGACTGCACCCCCATGTGCTTTAAAGCCAAACACCTTGCTGCCTCTCTGAGGAAGCAAGACTGATAAAGTGGTGTGGTGAGCGTTGTGATGCCGCCTTTGGCAGTTTAGCTGCCCCAGTGTCCTGGGATCCAGAGGGAAGGTGATACCTTGGCTATCTGCCCACAGGAGAGCTGCACAAAGTTGCTCTGGTGGCCTTGGAGAAGATGGGGTGGCTGCAGGTTAGGTTCTTGTTCTTTCCCAGATTCACCCATGGCAAGAACTGCCACCCACTGTGACAGGGGCTATCTCCTGGCCCCATGGTCGTCTGTGGCACCATCCAGACTGACCATTTTCACTGTGGCTGAGTAAATTGTTGTTCTTTCATTGCTCTCACCTAAGACGATTCCTCTTCTTTTGTCTCCAGAGGCACTGGTTGCTGCCACATTGGTGATCTTACGTTATCCTGGCTTAGTCATTTTTGTCACAAGAGTGCAAGATGGATCAGCAAAATATTTCCACAATGCAAAAGTATTTCTATGATATTTTAATTTCCTTCTCACTGAAGCTATATTTGAAACTAATGCAGTTTTAAATAGAAATGAAATATGTATAGTATAAATTTCAGATTTTCCTTATAAAGGACAGACAAGAAAAGGAATTCAAGTCAATTTAGGAGCCCAATTAGCCTGAAGATGTGAGTGCTGGACAATTTTGAAGAAAATTTCTTAGCTGCTATAAAGGGAATAATAACACTTTCTTCAATAAAACAAGGCAAAGACTGGGAACAACATTGGTGCAAAGGCACAGATATGGTCTGCAAGAAAGCAAAGGGGATGGCCCACCTTCCTGCCACTTGTCCCTGGGGAAACTGCTGACAAGAACTGCAGGTATGAATGGAACTGAAATGGCTGTGGTGGGAACATGGCTTGAGCTGTGGGAGGTGGTGAGGACTGGGGAGAGCAAGCCCAAATGCTCCTTTCCCTGCACACACCAGTCCCACCAGGCTCAGGTGGAAAGACATCCCCCTGCATTAAGTAAGGGGCCAGAAAGCTGGGCAAGCACAGGGTGAGGTGGGGTACAGTGGGGCTAAGCTGGAAATAGGTGTTCTCTGCTGGGGCTATGCTGCCTTTTGCCAGGACCTGTCTAGAACCACGTGATGCCTCTTGCACCATAGGGGATGGCAGCACAGGACCAAGCCTTGCCCTTGCAAGCTGAAGGCTGGACACCTGGTCCCATTTGTTCAGTTATTAAGAGAAATTAAAAGTAACCCTTGCTCGACTGTTAAACCTAGTGATGAGAAGCTGACACCAATCACTCCCGCACTTGACCCCTTCAGGGCAATTTATAAACACTGGTTAACTAATCCTCCCTGAGTGGCTGGGGGAAGGAGCAAGAATTTTTTACCTCTTCTCTCCCACCTCCATTTTGTACAGATTTGATGTGAGACAGGACCCTGTGTACCTGTTTTCTCCAGAACACAGTGGCCAGGAGTGGGCCTGGCTGTGTTGGTGTGATGGGATGGGGCAACATGGCCAGGCAGGACACAGATGAGGACCACAACCTTGGCTCAGGAGAGAGATTTATAAGTAGCACACCACATTGCTCTTCTTTTTATAAACAATCGGAAATGTCTTGATGCCAGATGCTCAGCTGGTGTAAATCAGCAGAGTACCACAGATTTATACCAGCTGGAGCGCTGGCCCCCGTGCCCCAGTGGGAAGGGGATGGGGGAAAGGGAGAGACACTGTTTCTGCTAACTGCTCCACCGACCTTCCTTCTGGGTAAATATCTCCATATGTTAACAAATGCTAATTAAAACCAAAAGCACAGACGAGCTCTCAGGATGTGTGTGTAACAGGAGCACCCCAGGATCCTGCACTGCTGTAATCTTTCTCCTCCCGCTGGATCTCACCTTTTATATGGTGTTGCACCTCCCTGACTGATATTTAACCTTGCTCCTGGTGCTCTTTGTTGGAGTTTTGCCATGCATACAATATTGCTGTGATGGGTGTAGGACCGGTGTCTACAGACATCTGGGGGCAAGCTCAGGTGTTTCACTGGTCAAGGGGGAAAATATGTTTTGTTGCAGCATGCCTTGCAGTCATGTAAGTAACTGTACTCATCAATCAGGACTTTTAGGGGAAGGGACTCTGGAAATGTCCTGTCTCTTTTGGCTCCCAGGTGACCACCACACTCTCTCTCTGTGAACTGGGATAACTCTGAGCATGATCATTTCTAGGGGACAAAGGTGTCATGATTAAAAACAAAACAAAACGGTATGACTATCTGTAATACTCTAAAGATAACAATAAGTAAACACCACTTTGCCTTGAGGTGAAGTGGAATTTTCAGAAGTGGGTTTTTGAAATACCTGTTTGTACAAGGGGTAGAGTATCTCCAGGGGAGGCTGTGCATTGGAGCTGTCATACTGGTATTAGAGTGACATTTCAAAAGCGATGGATTGGATTTAGTATCTGATTACTGTGCTGCTAATAATGGCAGTTGCACTGTTGTAAGGTGTAGGGGTAAATATGTTACATATATTCTCAAAGTGTCATATAGCCAAAACTTTTTTTTTTAAGTATACATTATGAATTTCTGGAGACACCCTAGCATTTAACGAGGGGTTCCATGCATTAATTAGTAAATCACTGATGTGCTCTCTTTTACTCAAAAGCCTAAGGATTTATTAGGCTATTTTAACTGTCATTGTTTGCACTTGATAGTGCTGGCTTATATGTTTGTATTAGAAATGGACCCAGGAGACTTGCAACAATTTACGCTGCCGGTGTAACAGAGGTACTTGTGCCCAAATATAATGTCTGTCTTTATTTCTCAGTAAGAATGTGTTCCCACTGTCTCTAAGTCAGTGGCAAAAATCTTGTTCATTTATCGTGGGTCAGAGGTGGGTACAAAGTACTGTTTCCCCACCCCATCAAGTCAGCCTAGTATTTTTGCAGTAGTAGAAAGGCAATATATGCAAGAAAATGGGTGTGACTTGTAAAGCAGCAATCTAACACTTGGGCTGTGCATAAAATTAATGTAATCTAGGTGCTACAGAGAATGGGGAGAGAGAAGATCTGACTCACCCAGAAATGACCAAAAGATGATACTCTAACTTCTGTGTTTTCTCATGTTTTCACAGCCTTTCAGTGTTGCTGAAGTATTTAGTTTGGATACATTTATGGAGATTGCCATCTATTACTCCAGGTCTAGCTAGCTTTTGTCTCGAGTGACACTTACTGTGAGCAAATTAGCACTGAAGACAAATTTGTTTTGTTGTGATGCCTCTGCAGCAGGTACAGCTTTTGTAAACAGATGCTGCAAGAGAGGTAGGTTTTTTGCATCACTCTAGATCTCTTGAGAACTAAAGTGTTCAGGTGAATAACTGGTTGAGAGACAAAAGAAATAACATTAACTGAGAAGTATTCTCACACTGCCTCTTCTTAGAAATTCATTATTTATAGTCTCTGTCACTTTTCTAGAAATTTTGGCTGGAAGTATACCACAGTAATTCCTCTTCCTTATGCTTAGTTGAAATCCATTTCATCCACACCACATATAACTCAAATAGCTAACAGGTACTGCACGACCAGCTTTTGAATTTTTACATTCATAGGTAAGTGTCAGTGGAATTTTAAAAATATATTTTGTTTGTTTTTCATGCACTTCCTGCAACTATTTGATAGTGATGTTTCATTTTTGACAATAATATAAGCCTGATCTACAGCCCTGCCAAAACTCTTTCAGGAGCTGAAAGACCTGTCGAAGTTGCACACTTGCTGCTGTTTCCTTGCTCTCCTGCATGAGCAGCATAATCCAATTTCTTTTGTCTAACATTCATTCTGTTGCTGAAGGGCTATCTGGTCTCCTTCATCACCTGCTGCTACATGTTCTGTAATACGGGTGTTCCTTGTTAAACCTCTGTGAATACCATGGTCTATGAACAGTGTAACCTAACATTTTTGGCCTGTTGTATATAGTCTCTCTGCTGCTGTCAGCTGGATGGTTCATTAGCACAAGTAGTACCTCCTTGGGCTGGTTAAAACCTACAAGAATTGTATTTCACTACAGCATCTCACTTTGCCATGGACACTAATTTTTCCCATTGTATTTGTTTCAGTGGCGCATCACAGGGCTGCAGATCAGCCCTCTGCCAGGATCAGTGAAATCTGTGGGTATATTATTCTATTATACCATTTCCATCCAGACTCCAAATGAGCTTCAGCATCATTGTAAGGTGGATTGGGGTCTGACAGTAGGGAGATTGCACCTTGCTTTGTGTTTTGTCCAGTTTTGTTGGCCTCATGTTCCCAGAGCTGAGGAACTGACATGGCCCATCCTGTTGAAACACGCTATTGTTTTTTGCTGTAGTTGCTTTGAAGGCCCAGGAAAAAGTGATGTTGGCAAAGGGGAAACATTCACATCACAGATACTGTCAGGCTCTACAAGTCTAATCAGCCAGGACTTAAAAAACACACCTACAGACACAAGGGAAGTGATGCCGACATCAAACCAGTCACGGGTACTATGCTAGCTTTGGGCTGGCACTGACTGTGCCACCCAGTGATCTCTGGCATGAGGGCAGAAATCACCACCAAACTGTGTGCTCTCTGTTACTTTGAGGTGTTGTCCTGGCAGGAGATAAGCAATCCCCAAGGTGCACCACGAGCTGTGCAGCAGCACAGTCTGTTAGGCCCCATGTCCGCATTTATACTGCATTGATATTGAAATACTGATGAATTAACATGTGCATTCCCTCCTTACTGTGTCTCTCCAGGTTGTGTGCCAGATATTGCTTTGGGATCCTACCTGCTCCTGATGGCTTCAGCTACCACAGTGCTGGCACAAGCTGTGAAGAAAGGGGATTATTTGAAGCAAATAGCCTAAAGCTAATCTATTGACTAAATCTTCTTACTACATTGAGCTGTGACTGATAGAAACTGGCAGCAAATGCTGATGGTAGTCTTTGTCAACAAAATTTTGGTGGACAACTGGTAATGGACTTCACCCTAGGCTTGCATCCTAAGCCAATTGCTGTGCAGATAAAAGCAGCCCTTTCAAGCTGTTACGTTGGGGTTTAAAAGCAAAACTGAGAAGGCTTCACTAGGGAACTTGATCTCTTGTAGTGTTTTTTCTCACAAACCAAGAGCAGCAATTAATATCTCTTTCTGATGGTGAGAATCTCTTTCAGATGGTGAGAATAAACAGTCTTGTAGACATGCAGAGGAAATGGAAATGACACACGAATTTTAATTAACCTGCTTCTCCTCGGCTTTGCTGCATAGTGCCAAAATATAGCTATATGTATCCTCTGGTTACGTACCCTGGCATCTTCCTGAACTGCTGGCTTTAGCTGAAAGCAGGTGGTTCCACACGTGTACCTAAGATCTGTGTGTTTCTTGTGGGTTGGTTACCAGAAAGGTGTCTGAGCCCTTGGTGCTTTTGCTCCATCTCCATATGCCCTGATATTTTGAAGATATCCCTATTTTTAAACACAACCATAAGAACAAGAAATCTCTAAATGATGTCATTTATTGTGATAATGTTGATCACTGCTCTGATTACAGTCTCAAGCAGTGCTTAGTCTTCCCTGGATGCTTTGTATATGCTGATATAAACAGTATGGCAGAAAATATGATGTCATCTGCAGCGGCCACGTGGTGTTTCAAAGGAGAAGGCATTAACTCTTTCGAGAAAAATCTCTCCTGTGGCGGGCAGATGTCTTCTTGGTTGAACAGCTTAGTCAGCCTAATTATTCACGTCTGTACCTGCTTGCCAACCCCACTTCTCACTGAGGTAAACTGGCACTGCTCCACAGAAGTCGGAGAAGGAGTAATTCTCACTGCTGGTGGCAGATAATTTTGGCCCTTTTTCTTGGTCTGTGCTTTTTTATCAACTTCATGTCCTTCGACAACATCTGGTCCCATAAAAGTATTGAGCCACAGCAATGGGGTTTCTATAAATACATTTCTTCCATACGGAGATTGACAGCATTCAAGTTGCAAAGTGTTTCAGAGCCATGTGGGAGGAGGGAGGAACAAGGTGAAGGGGGAGGCAAGGTGTCTTATTTCCCCTCTCACCTCCTTCATCTCAAGCCCTGATGTCCTCCAGGATGTGTTTTTAGTGTTAATGGTAGAGGTGCTCCAAAGCAGCAGTAAATGTGGGCCCCAGATGTGCTAATTCAGTCTGGGCCAGGCAGGGGAAATGCATGTATTATCTCACTCACCAGGATGTAGCTCTGACAGTTCCAGTTTAGGCTAAATCTCTGCTCCTGTATTTCTGCCCTCACCCTCCTCCGCTGGCCCTGGCTGGGCACGCTCCCTCTGGCTCTTTGACATGGGCACAGCTGGCCCCTTAAAGCTCTGAGCTGGAGGAGCATCTGTGATTCATCTGCCCCCTGAGCACTCCAAGCAGCCTTGAGCCAGGTGTGACCGCTCTGAGCTGCTGCGCGGGGAGGAGGCCAGGGGAGCGGGAATGTGAAACAAGAGAGTGCACTGGTGTAGGCAGCCTCTAGCAGAGATGAGTCCTGCATTTAACCTGCTTGGAAGGTCAAAGCAAAAAATTGCTACCCCTTCCCATGTAGACAGATGGCCTCATGGGTGACTAGAAGTACCAAAAATGTCACTGTTTGAAAGGTGTAAAAGTATATAGAACATCTATCACTGTCACATGAGATGAGGAGGTTGCCCTCTCTTTTGTTCTGCAGAACACAGCCCCTGTGATCTGCAGCGTGTGCTACTGTACTATTGATATACTGCTTGATTATAACGACGTTTCATAACACAAGTGTTATTAAAGGCTTGTTAATCTTCTTTAAGGATCATATTCCTCAAAATGTTTGAGAAAAATGCTTTGCGTTTATCTTTAAGTATCTATTTAAATAAACTCAAATGGCTTGCTGTATCAAGGTTTTAATTACCAGTCGCTCTCCTTAGAAGCTTGTGGCTTCTTTCACGTCCTTACAGGATTCCTGAGGTTTTATCCAAGCCCTGCTAGACTTCCAGTATTTCTGTCACCCCTTCCCTTGTATGTCTCTCAATCCCGATGCAGAGAGGACAAATACTTTCTGAAATATGCCTGACTCCAAGCTAAGTGGATTTTGCTGATGTTTTAAGGGATGGAGGATTACCAGCAGTCATTGTGAGTTAGCAAAGAAAATATTTTTCAGGATATGGGACATTGATGAATGAGTGCTGTGTGCACCAGGCATGTGGCATTAAACACCTACATTCGCGTGCCAGTGTCTTGATGTGGTGAGAATCTTATAGTCCTGTTGCCCTGGGGAATTTGCCAACCTCAAGAACAACTCCAGCCCAGAGCAGACATTACATCTTCAGCACCATGGTCTACTAAGTTTTTTTTGTGTTGCGTTATTTCCCCGATGTGTACTGAGGGACTTGTTTTAAATGACAATGAAACTTGAGAGACATCATGAGGGTATGAAATTATTTCTGCTGTGACCATCTGTGAATGCTTACTTGCAGAAGGAGGTGCAGAACTCAGGTTTTCTACCTGTAGTGCCTCAGAACTGTGAGCAGCAGTGAGTCTTAACAGCCCTACACAAAACCCTTCAATGTGACTGGAAAGTTTCCTACAACCTAGTGCCATAAGGCACTGAGGCCTTGGCTGTGCATTTAATCTTTGCAGTTTAACTTGGTTCAAAACCTGATTTTAGCTCAAGTACAAACCTCGTAAGTGATCTTTTCTGTTAAATCTAGTCCCACGTTTAGATTAAGTCTGCAATAGTCCAGACACAGGAGTGGAAGAACAGGCTGCCGAGAGATATAGTGGAGCCACCACCCCTGGAGTAATTTAAAAGACATGTTGATGTACTTCTTAAGGACAGGGTTTAATGGTGGACTTGGCAGTTTTGGGTTAATGGTTGGATTTGGTCTTAGAAGTGTTTTCCAACCTAAATGATTCTATCATTTTACAGAGCACATATCCCTTAACTGTGACTTCACCATTTTTAAGAACTGTAGAAAATTGTATGAGAAACTCTGAAAAAGGCTGAAGCCCCTCCTCTCCTTGTAACGTTTGAAATGGGCTTTCTGTCTTGAAACGGTCACAAAGTCTTTTCATGTCAGAATCATATACTTCTTACAGAATATTAGTAGTAAAGTTAAGGAAAAGTTGTTGGTGAAAAGCATACAATACATACGACATTTCTTATTTTTGCGTGGCGCTCTTATGATGGTTTCTTACGATGGTTAACAAGAAATGATTGGTTTTTCAGGGTCCTTAGGCAGTTTGTGTGTCTGTTTTCCTCTGGAGAGGTGAGAGACAGTGGAATAAGGAAGAGCTACCTCATGTCTACCAGGATGAGAGCCTGCATGCCAGCCATGGCCCTACAGAGAGAGGCTGAGAATGTTGGGGCTGTGCAGCCTGGAGAAGAGAAGGTTTTGTGGATACCTCATAGAAACCTTCCAGTATTTGAAGTGGGTCTAAAGGGAAGCCAAAGAGGAACTGTAGTTGTAGTGAACAGGGCCGAAGCCTTTATTCATAGATGCAGCTCTTTATTAGAAAAGCAAGGCAGGGAGGGGACCCGTCTGGGTTTAAGCCTGTGCCACTCGAAGGAGAAGGCTGTGATGATCCTGTCTGCGGTGTGCAATGCAGTCAGGGTCAGACCTTCCAAGCCTCACGAGCAACCCCCAGGAAGTCAATGAAAGGCTCGAAAAGTCCAGGGGTAACCGCCGGAGGAGGACTCTGCAAGTCATGGATAGAATTAATTCTGCGTTTATAAAGTCACCTTACTTGTGCCGTCACGATGGTAGTCTTTAGATGGCTCGTTTGATGTCTAGGGCCAGCAGAAACAGCATTTTCTCTTGAAATGGTGGTACTTTGGCTACAGATGGCTTTCATTTACATATTCTCGGCAGTTGTTCCAACCAGGTGCTTGAAACCTCCTCTCTGAGGCGGCCGCCGGCCCAGGCTGCCTTGCGCCCACTCTTGCAGCCATGGAAGGGCTGGCGGCTGCGGCGGGGGATGCAGGGGAGCCTCAAGGGAGACAGGGACCAGACCGCAGCGGCACGGCTGGCGCCATTCCCGCACTCTCTGAGCCGCCCCCTCGGGCGGCCGCCGGACCCCGCCGGGCACCCTCCGGCAGCCGCGGAGTGGCCTTGCCACGTGGCCCGACCCGGCCCACTGCTTCCATGCGGCCCGACCCAGCCCGCCGCTTCCATGCGGCCCGCCTGGCCCGGCTCGGCTCCCCGCAACCCCCCCCATGGGCTAACAACTAACAATGGGTACAACTGTTAACAGGAACTTCTTAATTAACAATGGAAGGTATTTATAACATTTAAATTTTCATTTATCACAGTAGTGACAGGGTAAGGACTAATGGGTACAAATTGAAAGAGGGGGAATTTAGGTTAGAAATTAGAAAGAAATTCCTTACTGTGAGGATGGTGAGACACTGGAACAGGTTGCCCAGGCAGGTTGTGGATGCCCCAACACTGGCAGTGTTCAATACCAGGTTGGATAAGCATCCTCGTCTAGTGGGAGGTGTCCCTGACCACGGGAAGGATGTTGGGACTAGATGATCTTTAAGGTCCCTTCTAATTCCTTAACATTCTGTGATTCTATGTGCTCTATGTTTACGCCTTTGTGTGGAAATTTCACAAGCTGTGGCATCTTGTCGCCATGTTTGTTTCTGCCCATAACCAGATGTGGTTTTTTTAAAAAATTATTTTTCATTTTAGTTACACCAGTGTGAAAATGTACATTGATTTTTTTTTTCCAGTCAAGGAGGGGAGGAACTAGTTCTATTAAACCAGAACAAACCTGTCAGCTGTACATAAACAAGATTGCTTGAAACCTGGTGTGGGACTGATTTAACCTTCAGTGTAGAATTTCTCAGCGGAGTTAGGCTGGAGCAGCTTTATGAACAGAAATTCCACACTGCCTCAAACCTGCCATAGTCAAGTTCGGTTGTGCAAAAAGTGTGTGCCAGCAATGCCCCCTCAGTGGCTTAGAGCAAGCAGCTCAATTAAATTAGGACTAGTTGTGAATGGAAGAGGCCTGGGAAGGAGAGGAGAACCACAAGGAGGGCAAGAGACTATTCATGGTGCTAAAATGAAGTGCTTTGCATTTGGCTGTAAATTGTGAAGCCAGAAGTGGGTGCCACAGAACTTGCAGGTGCAGGCAGTGGCAGCTCGCATCGCTGTGCTTTATTAGTGCTCTTCACTCGCCATTCATTTAGCAGGGCAGTCAGAGTAGCCACAGGGGGTTTTTACTGCTTCTGGGTACCAGAGGTATGAACATCTATCATACTGAAGGTAGGGAATTCCTCCTGTTAACGGCCACTGGTGGAAACTTCCTGATGAGCCAGTTCCCTCTTTTGCATGCTTAACTTTCAGGGTTTGGAAATCAAACACTTTCTTTCTTCTGAGTTTCTTTCTGTCTCACAGTGCCAGCATTGAAATATTTTATTCCCCACCACAGGGTGTTTTTTGATGTTGATGATGATTGTTTTCATTTTTGGTGTTTTCTTTTATGGTTTTGAGTCAGCTGTCTTAAAAGAGGAAGGTTTGACCATCTGGTTCTGGGAACACCCAGCATCTAACAGTCGTGGCTGGTTTGCACATCATGCCAGGCCGGGTTAAAATCGTTCCATCACAACCATCGTTCTTGGAAAATAAGGTGCACCAGGTGTTAAACAACCTCTGTGAGCTCTGGGAAGGGAGGATTAAATTTATGCAGCACTTGAGAGAGATCTAGGGATTAATGGAGGGGTGTTGTAAAATGAAATTCTACTTTCCTTTGCGTCTGATGCCTTATTTTGAAAGGGAAAGGGTGGAAGAAATAAAACCCAGTTAAGAACCCAAGGGATAACAGTAACCCTGAAAACTGTGGGCTTCTTATCAGAGGAGCTTGCTTTCTTTCTTTTTAACATAACTTTTTTCCCCAATATGTTGACTCTCTAGGTGTGGTATACAAATCACCCTTCTGACAAGGAATGAGGACGTTCTCAGAACAGGGCATGAATTGCCATACACAAGAACGTGTAATTAGAGAGAGCCATCAGAAAGACCTGCACAGCCCCTTTCTTCGGGGGCGCAAGGGCAGGAATGCTGTGCTTTCAGCTGGCATTGTTCCCCTCACCATTCAGCTGGAGTGGTAGACTGTTAAAATTTCCCCCAGTCCCCAGCCTGCTGGTGCTGCTCATTCCTGCTCTGTCAGGGGATGTAGTTTTGTTTCTGCTTTTTTTTAATCCATCTTTTTTGAGGTCAACGTATCTTTCAGAGTCTCCTACAAACCTGTGGGCTCACGTACTTCATCCTTTTCTTTCTTTCTTTCTTTCTTTCTTTCTCAAACATTAACCCTTCTTTCTTTCTTTCTTTCCTTCCAAGTAGCCTTTACGCTGCTTGTATGAGCAGCTGACAAAGAGAATAAGTAATTTCTTAGCCTTTCAGTGTTGAACTGCTTCTGTTTTTGTGAGTGGCCTTTGCACCTGTTGTGATAAGCAGAGCTCCCTTCACAGCAGCACTGAAAGGGTGGCAATCTCTTTCCTCCCCCTCCTTTAAACTTACTCTTTCTTTCTGTGAATACCAATAATTAAGGAAAGCGCTTGAGTCTGCACTGGATTCTTTAGCCTGACAAAACATAGTATTTATATAGATTAAAATGAACAGGGAATGAACCAGGGCACATTTCTCATCAGCCTGGTGAGAACCCTCTGGAGCAGGCTTATTGTATGAACAAAACAGGATGACCAGTTCACTTGACTAAATTTGGCTTTTCCCCACCCAGCCTTGTCTGTCCTGTTTATACCTCCAAACCTCCTTGTGTGAACCTGCCCCATCATGTGCGACAAAGCATACAAAACAATGTGTGCCGTTGAGAAAAAAAAACACATAAATCACTGCTATTTAGCATATTTTAAAAATGTGCTTTTCGGTGTGCTTTTTGATATGCCCCTTCTTGCTTTAATTTGTGAAATACTTGTGGCTGTGCAGCTTTATTTGCTGAAGTTTGGTCTCCTGGGGGCTTCACTCATGTGCTTTGGGCCTCCCCCTCTGTCTGTGGCTGGTGTGCCACCTCCAAGCCAGGGGGACCCTTGGCATTTGAGGAAGGGTGATAAATATCTCCAGTGACCAACCCTCAGCACAGGTCTCAAAAAAGGGCACTGTCGACCAAAAAAAGAGAGTGGAAAGGCTACCCAGCTGCTCACACAATACAAGAGAAGGCCTTGGCTGTTGTTCAAAGCTGTTCTGAGTGAGTGTTTCAATTTAATTCTAAATTAAAAGCAGCCAGTGTTGTATAGCACAGGGAAAAGATTATGTATTAATGCCTTTTCCCCCTGACATAATCCTAATGATCGCACTAAAATAAATAAAAGTTAAGCCTTCTTCCTCTCTTTCCCCCGTTGCTATATTATGCTGTGGCCAGCAGCCAGGTTTTCGTAGGTGAAAAGAAGACGAGAGAGATCCCAAAACTGCCAGACTGAGAGGGGAATTGTGTACCACCAAGCTTCACTTCAACCTCCTCCCTCCTCTTTTGCCATTGACACACTGCTTCAGGCTCCCATTGAACAATAAGCAAGAGAAGAAGCCCTTTAGCAAAAAGTCTGAGTGAAACTGTAGTTGCCAACAGAAGAAAGAGGGTGGTGATGTGGTGACTTACAAATGTGTGCGTGGGGACGCGTCTGAAGGCTCCTCCACGAACCCTGATGTTTGCTCCTCAGGGAGCAGGGAGTGATGCTGCGCTGTGCTCTTGTTGGAAAAGGTCTGTGTTCTTAAGAGCCCGTGGTGATAAGTGATACTTCTTGGGATGCTCTGTGGTCACATTTCAGTGGGCTTAGGGGATCCATCTCCTTTGGTGGAGACAAAATGAGATCCAAACGCGGCAGCGGGGGCAGGCACCCCTCTGGCAGTCATGCTTTGCTGGAGGGGGTGGTGGGCTGTGCCCTAGCAGCTCCATCAGCCCACACAGTACCTGAAGAGCAGTGAACACACCCATGAAGTGCAAATCCATGCTCCAGGTGCAGCGTCATTTAGGACAGGTGTGATGATTTAAAGAAACAGCTGGGAATTAAACCCCAAATAAGTCACTGCCCCCTTCCCTCCTGCCTCCCTCTGGTGATAGAGGGACAGAGGCAGACTATGGGTTGAGGTACAAATTTACTGAAAACAAACAGCAATAGAATAAGAAACACACAGCAACAATATTAGCAAGAGAAGTACACAAAAAGAGAAGGTGGTTTATCAGCGATTACACATAAGACGTGTTCAACTTAGTCCCCTGTGGCTGCCAAAACAAAAGATGGCAGACAATCCTTCTGCTTGGCAGCAACACACTCAGGTTATTCCCAACACAAAGGCAAGATGTCTGATAGAGTTAAAGAAGCATTTGGACCATATCCTTGGGCACATGGTGTGACTCTTGGGGATGGTGCTGTGCAGGGCTGGAGTTTGGCTCCATGATCCTTGTGGGTCCCTTCCAACTCAGCTGATTCTGTGAAGATGGCAGGTGCTCTCTGTCACTGGTGTTCCCTGTCCTCAAGTCTGAGACAACAAAACCAATGACAGACAACCCCACAAAACTAGATTGCCCAGATACAACCATGTTGTTGTGCTGTTTGACTCTGCTTCCTCAGTGTGTGCCCGCAGTACCCCAAATTCCTGCAACTCCCAACAGGCCGAGTCCCTCTCCTGGTGGCCAGGTAGGAGTAGCTCAGCATGGGGGGCTGCTCAGGCTGGGAGGTCCCCACTGAGAGGGCTGTGTGCTTGCTGTCATGCAGCGTGTGAGGGATGCTTCTCTCTGCTTTGGCAACACCAGTGGTGCATCTGGTGGGGGCTCCTCAGCTGCTGTGCAGCTGGAACATCAGGGCATCAGCCCGCGGGTTAAGAGGACCTGAGCCAGAATGGGAAAGATTACAGTTCAAGTGGTGCTTGAGTTGTGTCCCACCCATGCCCCTTGCAGAGCTGTGAATTGGAAGAATTTAATTTTGGCGACTATTTGTTTCACAAATTTCTGTTTTCTTGACCCTTCCCCATTTCCTGATTTGATGTGTCAGGGCTCAACACTGAGTGCTTGTCCATCTGTCGTTTCCTTGGGAGATGTGATTGAATTTTTTGAATTGACAAATACTTTGTTCAAATAGTAGCTGTAGTGGAAATGCCTCTGGAAACTGAGTGCTCCACGTGTTCTTTCTACCAGCTCCAGACTCTCCTGGGCATCCAGCCCTTGTCCCACATTGTAGCTTCATATAAGTCCCACTCTGCATGTCTGAGCACCTCCTCCCTGCCACCACTACCTCTCAGCTCAACTGGCAGTGTCCTTCTGGAATAACTGGCATATACTGAAGTAGGAAACATGCTGGGAAATTAAATAATAAGGTTATGACAAGAACAGAAAATTATGTTTCCCAGCTCCTGATATTACTCTGTA
This sequence comes from Nicator chloris, assembly GCA_013400495.1. NCBI lineage: Eukaryota > Metazoa > Chordata > Aves > Passeriformes > Pycnonotidae > Nicator > Nicator chloris. The sequence goes on from WAAE01020079.1 coordinate 49,620, forward strand.
AATAAGAAACTTTCATTCTTTTAAACATATACTAATGGTGGTCTTCATGAATTGCTCATGCATTTGCTAGCTATGGCTCAAGGAGAAATAAGTACTAGTTGCTGACCATGGAGACACTAGGTTAGAAGCATTTCATTTGGGAGAAACTTCCTGCCAGGCTAAATGCAGGGCAAATCCCGCAAAAAACCCCCATGTGCACAGGCATGCTTGCTTGAATGTGTGGGAAAGGGCTGTCCAACTGTGCATCTCTCTTTGGATGATCGAGACCTTAAAATAGAAGCTTTATCCTAGAAAACTTAATGAGGATTCATAAAACCTGGGTGTATATTTAGAAAGCCTAGTGAACTTGCCTTCAGCTTCAAACAAGGAGATAACATATAAACTCCAGAGTATTTCTTCAGCTTGTACTAGAACGAGAAAGCGAGGGCCAAAATGATACAGAAGAGGAAAAATGCTTGTATTGCAGATGAGGCTCTTCTTGGCAGGTCTAGAGGACTGGTGGTTCTGCTTTCTGTCACGGAGGACTCTCTGTGATGTGCATTTGATTAAAGCTCAGCGAGCGTTTACACGCAGACTCCTACAAGCATATTTCTGAGGCCACTGAGCCTTGATCAGTGTCAAGTGAAATACACTGCAGAATCAGGGTGACCAGGAGCCTGAATTCCTGGGGAGGCTTCTAAAGGGGCCTGTCCACAGTGGCATAGTGAAGCATGGGAAGGTGACTGCTTTCGTTGAGAATGGGGAGATGACAGACGCTAATTCTGACAGCAAAGACATAGACACGTGCAAACAGATTTAGTTTGGTGGGGGGAGGGATGGGAAGGAGAGAACAAATTCCATCCCTTCCTTCCTGCCCACCTTATCTTTAATTTAAGGCTGATGGATTGATTACCATTTGTTATGATATGTCCATATGTGTACAGATCCAACTGTAGGATTAGGTTCCTCCTCCTTTGTTATTTGAAGTCAATTGCAGTTCATTAAATCTCCCTCATCAGTTCTACCACCTGCTCCTCTTCCTTCCCTGACCCAAAGTCACATGCCCATTTACCCTCTTCCCTTTGTTTTCTGTTTGTTACACTTTTAATTACATCTCTTGATCTTTTCCCCATCAATTATTTTGAGGAGAGAATTGGTCAGGAAACATCAATGCAAATGAAATTGTGGTTAAGAATAGAAACAAAGATGTTCAAGGGAGCTTTGGTTTTCATTTTCTAAACAGCTCTGGACTTGTGCTTGAGATCCTGACATACCCTTTTCCTAGGGCATGAAGCAGGGTGTCTGCAGCACAGGAACAGCGTCCGTCCTTCCTTACTCACCCCAGCCTATGTTCAGTGAAGGTTTTAACAGGCTTGTTCAGGGCTTGGTGGAAGTTTTTAGCTTCTCCCGTCATCCTGAAAAATCTCACACTTGGCAATGTTATACCACGGCGACATGCAGGTGGAAATCCCATGACCAGCAGCAAATTAAACATAGATGAAGACCCAGTTCTCTCCTTAGCTTGGTGTGCATGGCCAGGCAGCTGGACGGCAGGACAGAGCTGCTTGCAGGACAGCCCTTGCCCCTGCTTGTAGCTGAGTGAAATAGCTGGATGGATTTCATCACCAGGGTTTATGATTCACAGGTACTGCAGCCTCTTCTCAGGATCCCAGCCAAGGTGAAGGCAGCGGTGGGCTGGCGCTGTGCCGAGATGGGCTCAACAACCCCACCGCAGGTTGCACCGCAATGGGTTAGCAGTGTGTGCAGGCCCAGGGGGATGGGAGCAGCCAGCAGCAGCTGAAAAAAGGAGTGGTAACACATTAAAAGCATTTCAGCACTTGTCTGACCAGGCGCCCGTACCTCTCTCCAAAGCCAGTGTTTATAAACACATTGCTTTTTCACTCAGGTGAGGAGACAAGTCTTGGTCTTGCTGCATGGAGCAGCTTACAGCCTGTGGTGTTGGGGGAACTGTGCAAAAACAAAGAGAGACAGAGCAGAAAGTGCTTTTTCTGCTGTGGGTAGACAAGCCTCAGAACAGTCTTAAACAGTTCTGAAGTTTAACCAGCTGTTTGGCAGGCCCAAACTCATCCCTTTATTTCTTTTCCCTGGGTCACTAGAAATCCTCTTTCTCACACCCCTCTCCTTGCTTTGCAACTGTCTGTGCTCCCTATTTGCAACAGAAAAATACACTCACAGGGGTTTGGATGTTGTTTAATCCCTAAATGGAGAAATAATCACAGAAACCAGGTGGCAACTTTCAAGTCTGATGCCCCTTCTCTGGGGTCAAGACATAAGGAAATCCATATGTTCATGTTCATAGGTGCATATGGGCAAATAAACCTTGTGTCTCATTAATTGCCTGCTTCCGCTTCTCTTAAGTGCCATTGCTGGCTAGTCAAAGGGCTGTAACCCATCCATGTGCTGGGGTCACTGGATTGTCTTGATCTGTGCGTTTTTATCATGGTTTAAAAAGTTTTTTGAAAAGTCCTTCCAGCACTGAAGTGCCATCAGAAGGGTTAATGCTACTTAAGGCATTTCAGATGCTGACAGGGCTTAACCTAGGCAGTGCAGAGAGGGATCAGGTGACTCTTAAATGGACACAAGTCCAGGAATTGAGTTCATTTTGGACAAGCAGTCGTTGGCCTGCATGCTTCAGCTGAATTTCATTCAAACCTCATAAATGTGCACATAGCTGGAAAGCCAGGAAGGAGTCTGTTATCCAGAGGCCCTGATGTGTGTTGCCCTTCCCCCATGTGTCATGTGGGATCAGCTTTTTCTTGCCATTTCAGTGCTCTTGATTTTGTCCGTGATGGCAACTTGGCAGAGCATGTCAGTCCAAGAGAAGCAGATTTGAAACCCAAACCTGCACTGTATCCAGAAGGGAGAGAAGGAGAGGAGGTGCAGGTCTGACAGCCTTGTTTTCCCTTACCAACCAAAATATAGAGATGGGCAAGCTGGAAGGGGAGTGATGGACTTGCTTTTTCTAAACAGATCCTGGAAAAACAGTTGATGGTGGAGGAAGAGAGCCCAACCGTTTTAGGATGATGAATTTCAAAAGGAGCATCCCTTTCCTGGGCTTAACTGATGGGCAGGGTAATGCTCCCTTACTGTACAGCTGGCAGGCTGGAACTGCTGCATCAGATAATTTATAAGCAACTTTTTGTTCTCTTCCTTTCAGTTTGACTCTCAAAACACATTTGTGATCATTGCCATGAGTGGAGTTTAGGTTGGACTGGTGATGGGATTCACCTGTGGTGTGACCCCTGCTGTGGGAACAGGACCAGTAAAGGTCTTTATACTCCTGTCCAGACACCAAAGGTCTCCTGCAGTCTGTGTACCAAAAAGGTTTCACCTCCTCTCAGGAGATGCTCGGAGTTGCCCATCCAGCAGAGCTCCCCAAAAGCCGGGTTGGCTGTCCTTGTCCTGGCTGGGCTGGGCTGTGGTTGGGATGGGGTTAATCCTTCCCAGGCGTGGATTAGGTGACTGACTAGGTGACTACCCAATATATTGCATAGTTACACATAGGTGTAACTATGTAAGACATTGGCTTTCACACAAGGCTAAAAATTTTGTAGACTTTAAATTAAAGGGCCTGTTTGTTTTCAGAAACTTGTACTTGTTTTCCTTTCTGCCCAAAGATGGGAGAGAGAGGCTTTTTCAAGGGTCCATGAGGTAGTAGATTAATAGTGTGTGCATAAAATGACCAGAGAATCTTGCTGGCTGAGTTCAGAGCCTTCCTGCATTCCCTGCTGTGGGAAAACCACAAAAATACCTTCATTCAGCTGCAGAAGTATCGCAAAGTGCCAAGTTTTGTTAAGGGTTGTGTTTTACCTAGGATTCACGGTGGCCTAGATGCACTCTCTTTCTGCTTGTGCTTTGGTTATGGCTGCAATACTTTATTTATGTCTCTCTTAAATGAATCCAAGCCTTCAAATCCCAAGATCCACTGTTGCATTTTCGTCCTGCCTGACTGTTTTGGCTATTGTGGATGAGTAGCAATGTGTTGCACCAGGTGCCAGGATGACAATACGGCTGGGACAAGTCTGCCTGTAGGCTGAAGATCTGGATCCAAACTTGAAAAGCTGGTTTTACGATGAAGTAAGGTCTTCAGCTCCCAGTCTAGCTTTGAGTCAGATTTGCTTCTTGCTGGAGCCAAGCAACACGTCCCTGTGAACATGTAAATATGTCAGTGGGGAACAGGACATTCCTAGCCTGTAAGATACTGGTGCATGAGTGTTTTACATGTGTATCAATTTGAAGGAAGCATATGACTGTGACATATTTTGCAGGTAATACAAAGAAAAAACCATTTGGGCAAACCTCCTCTTGCCTGAAATCTACCACATTTTATAGCAAGTCATGAATTCTTGAAAAAAAAAATCTCCCCTTCAAACTCTTAATCAGTCTCAAGAAACCACACAGAGATATAGGCTGGCAAAAAAGCAGTATGTCTTCCAGTCTCTGACAAAACAAAAACTCTTACTGCTTTCCATCTCTGGCCAAGCATAACTGTCACAACGGTGTTCTTGTTATTTGTTTAAATCCTAGGTGAAGGTTTCAATGCACAAAAGAAATGTGAAGGAGTTTTGAGGGTCTTTTTTCCCCCCCTATTATTAATTCCATCAAAATCCTAGAAGGGGAATACAGAAGGGGAAAAAAATTATTTTTGTAGCAGTAGGAATCCAGCCTTGACTGCTTTGGGTACATGTGTAGAGGCACTGAATATAATGAGGTTATTCATGTGCATAAAGGTTGTCGGATCAGACCCTATCTTTGTAAAATATTTAATTACATACCATCAGAATCATGTCAGCTATGAAAAAGCAATAAAAATACTAAAGTATGTCAGTGAGCACTAGTAGTAACTGTACTGATGTAAATGCATTAAGCTTTTAGGCACAGCTCACATACACTGAAGACAGCAAGTCAGTGCTGGTTAATAATTTGCAAACAATACATCAGCATCATAGTGCACGTTCAAGCAAATTATTATGCCTGTTTTGCCAATTAGTACTCAAATTATGCTACGTGACACCTTATTCCATGCTTTGGATGGGGAAGGGGAGCCACAGGCCCATCATCTGCTACTCATCTCTTCAGTCAGTGCTTGGGCAGTCAGTGCTCGGGCGTTGTCTTGCTTGCTGCCAGGGTGAAGGTTTTATTGCTTTCCTTTGATTGATGGGCGAGAGGCAAAACGACCCCGATGCTTAAAACAGGAGCAAGGCAATGCACTTCAGTCTGACCGTGAAGCCACACGCGTGACGAAGGAAAAGCACATTGCCAGTAATGCTTTTACCTGGGAACATTTGGCAAGAGGGCACAACCAGGGCTCTGCCAAGCCACAGACTGGGAAGACGTGAGTTACAGAGTGACGCCAGGTTTTGTGCTGGCAGGCGAAGGCAAGAGTCAAGACGAGAGCAAGCAGGGCATCCTCATCCCACACGCTCTGGGGGAGTAACCACAGCTCTCCGGGGGGTTGCATCAGTGTTTGGTACAGCACTTTCCAGAGTTGCATCAGCTTGTACCTGCTTTGTTTGCGTTGTCGGTAGAGACTGGAGTATTAATAACGCGTTCCATGGCGAGGCAACCCACAGTGGAAAGCAGAAACTGAGATGGGAAATACCCAGAGCATCTTGGAGCAAATGTACGCCGTGGGGAGGGAGTGTGACAACAAGTGCAACTCCGTGCCAATCTGTCGCTGGCTTTGGCTGTGTGGGTGGGGTGAAGTGGGTGCGGAGCAGGTTGTGATTTTAGTTGAGGTCTGTAAATACAGAGTGGGTAGGAACAGGTAGCTAGAATAGCACTTCCTGCCTCTGAGTCAGCAGTGCTGCACATGGGAGAAGCTGGCAATCAGAGGTCATGATTGAGTTACATTTCCATAGCAGGTTCATTTTGTGCTGCTCTCCTGCATAACCTGTATTTTTGCTGTGTGCAATTTGTCAAAAGCAAAACATGATTTTCTATGCATGTGTGCACAAACGTTGCACTGCAAGTTCCTTATTTGAATCTTTGTTCAGCACACCATGCTGGCCTTCAATTGCTTTCCTGCTCTTTTTTTTTTCTCCATTTTATTATTACTTCTAGTTCCCTTTTTCTCCCCCTTCAGCTGAGTGACTGTAATCTGTACCAAGTACAGCTGTAAATAACATAGATTATATTTGGTGGACAGCAGGGTGCAGGACTCAAGAGGCATTTTCAAGAACCAGCAAAAGTGCCATGGTTGGCTTTGTAGCTTTTAGGTTGGATCATCTCCTCCTTCTCGCCATCCCTTCCCCCATGATTTTCTGATGGCTGCTTCTAAATAGATTTTTATCAGGGGGAAAAGCAAAGTGGATGACAGCAGATGTGTTCCCTTAACAGGGTCTTTCCCTCAATGGCTCTGCTAATCATTATGTTTTGCTCCATAGGACTTTTTATTCATTTAACAGGTTTATTTCCAGATTACATATTTGTTTTTATACTGTTTCCTCATAAATACAGGCACTGTAGAAAAAGCTGGCCCCACCATATTTCATGCAGTATTTGTTTATAGTAAGTGGGCCTCACTGAACCTGCATATACAATAAATACCCTTTCAGGATTCCTAGGCAGGAGTGGAGGGAACAGATGGCAAAACAGACCCAGGATTCCCGTTTACAAGGGGATCTTCAAATAACACAGGAGGAATGATAGCCATTAAAAAGCCTGCCTTCCAGTGCCTCAATTTTTGGCCGGAAAAATTGGATACATTAGTTGCTTTTTATTACTAGGGTTTTGGGGGGCTTTAGTCAGTTTTTTTTACATTCAATAACAGGCTTTCAAGGATTTGAAGTAAACCAAGGAGCAGGCACCTCCTTTGTCAAGGTCATGTGTTTGATCCATCTTTTCTGTCACCCTTCTTCATAGCAAGTCAGACTTAAAAGCTAACTAGACAAGACTCAAAACCATGTCTCAGACCCATGGTCTCTGAGAGGTGCTTGAAATATGAACCATGGTCCAGGGGGAAGCTTTGCAAACAGCTGCTAAACCTCATACCCCGGTGGCAGGACTGTGCCTCACATATACCAGAGGATTGGAAGAAACACTTAGTACTGGAGATCTCTCTCATTTGCTCTTTGGTGAGGGAGAGTAATTTGAATTTTTTTTTTTTTTTGCTTTAAAGGATCAAGAGTGAGAATAAGAGAAGGATATTCATGTGTTGTTTTCCTGTGCTGTGAAAAGTTTGTATCTGAGTGTAGCCAGGGGAGAAAAAAGTACAAGAAAGCTGCAGGTTAGGGTGTTTCTACAGTACAGGACTCTTAATTATCCCAGGGCTTAAAGTCTGCCTGGTTATTTGGCACTGCGTCTGCTTATACCTGCTAAGACACATAATCTGCCTGCTTGGCTCAGTGCTCCTCCCAGGTGAGTTTTGACCTCCTCTCTTTGCAGAGAAGGTGACTCAGTAGTGGAGGTTTTGCACAGGTGTTTCGAGGGACTTCCAGGACACCCCACAGATGTCCCCATCCACAGCCCCTACTTCCCACCATCTCTTGGTCAGGGAAAGGTAGTGGCCAGTGTAGATACCACTGCTTGGCCTGGTTGAACAGCTGTGGGAGATACCAGCCTGATGCCCTGCTCTCCAAACAAACCCACTGCTTGTGCAGAATCTTCATGCACTGCCTTCAGCTGTGAGCAGAGCAAGGAGTACTGCATTGGGAAAGGTGTTTGCAGTCTGCAATCGGTGGTTTGGTTTTTTGTAAAAGCCATCAGACCTGAAGTTAGATGGTTGTCAGATTAGTGTAGTGCATCACCAAATAATTAGGGTGTTTTCAGTAACAAAGGATGGCAACCACAAGCCTGGAAACCTGCCTGCTGCTTGGACCCCACTGGCTGCCATGCTTCCATTCTGCTGGTCAGGGTGTCCTAAAAGTCACGGCCAAAATTAGGTAGAGGGTGTTGGAAGAGACTGTCACAGCTGGAAGAGGAACCAGCTCCTATGTACACAAGAGCACTGGCATGAACACTCAGGAAAGCCACCGGCCCAGCAGTGAAGGAAACCTTGCGTTCATATGCCAGATCTGGGCTGGCATGGCATGGGCGAGAGGCTTGGGCTGAGCTTGGAGTCAAGTCACACGTTGCTAAATGATGGCTGTCATCATTTCCATGTTGTTACGTGGAAAATCGTAGCTTAAGGACTAGGACCTACTCAGGAGCTATTTTGGAGGCTGAGGCAGAGGATGACCATGAGGGTCACGGTACCCTGTGAGCCGAGTGCAGCTCAGCAGCATGGAAGCCACCAGCAAGGCATCCCCTGCAACACAGGCAGGCCTTGTGGTGTATTCTCCTACTGCACACCTTGTCTGCGGGTCCTGTGATCCTCCTCCTCTCAGTAACTGAGCTGCTGCATACCCACTGATGTCAGCATCCCTCTTCTGATAGGCAGAAACCTATTTCTTTCCCAGATTACATCAGCCAAGTGCTTCCAAGCCAGGGGTTTTCCCTCAAAATCTCAAATCCTATTCCAGCTAAATGTAGCCACCAGCCTCTTTCTTAGCTGTTGCCTCTTTTTCTAAAAAGTTTTGGTTGGAGGGAGGAGGTGAGAGAGGTGAAAGTGAACTCTCGATTAGGCTATTAAATTTCTGGATTCTGGCTAGCCTGTTTGTAGGTGTGGTCTTGGGTCTTTACCAAAGTGCAGAAATTTCGCTGATTTGGTGCTTGCTGGGACATAATACATGCTGCTTTGGAAAGACAGAGTTCTGTGCAAGGAACAAACCAGGCAAGAAGCTGTGATGCATGACTAGAGCTACCCTAAGGCAATAAGGGCAGTGGTACCAGGTGCAACACTGAAAGTGGGCAGGAGAGCACGGCAGAGCAGGGTCTGGGGATGGGGATGTGGAATTCACTCACCCTGCCAGCCTGTGCCTTGGCAGCATCCTGGGAAACACGGATTCACAGAGCCCCCCGTGTTTCCACACGCTGTCAGCAGAGCACTTGCTGTTTTGTTTCCAAACGGCTTCAGCTAAGGGCAGTGGGTCCCTTCCTAAGGGCCGAAAATGCCCCAAGGGCAGAGACCGCAGCTTTCCTTAGTCATTGCCTTTATGTTCTGCTGGCAAACGTGCTAATTCTGAAGTGGGAAATAATGGGCCTACCAGGGTAGGAATGGGAAGAAAACCAAGTAGTAAATTGAGATATGTCCTTATGCCTAAACAAATCTGATGCCTCTCCTCCCCCCCTTTCCCCCTTCCCCGCCTCCCAGCAATATTCAAGCTCAATTTGCAGCAAGCCTGCATTCTGTACAGCCAGACAATGCCAAGTTTTATCATCCCCTGCCTCCTGCCTGGGAGGCAGCGGTTGGCTGGTTGAATCCTGCAAGATTGCACAGGATGGCAGCGAGCACAGAATTCCACTCTGTAGGTCCCTGTCTGGGAAATGCACCTAAATGTACACAAATATTGTTATATCAGCTGAGCTCTCCCAGCACAAAATGGTGTGATTTACACTTCCCGGATCATCGGAATTTATTGCAGGGAGGTGACAGGCTGCTCTGAGCTGCTGTGGTTGCAGTTCCCATCATGGGGTTTATAAAGGTGGTTACCGTGGCGAGTGAAGTGGGCAAGGTATGAATAGATTCATGAAGGTCTCTATGGAATAAGGAAAGGTTTTTCCAGCCTGCTGTTACCTGATCTAGCCAATTTGACATGGCCCCTCATCATGGCAGATCTGAGCAATGCTCAGCATTTGAAAATAGAAATAGCAACAAACCTCTTCCTTTTCTTCCTGCTCAGTTCACAGGAAAAATATTTTGACTGGTTTGAAGGCTGGGATTTTTAGGTTTTTTTCCCATGTCTGTTTAGAGAAGTGAATGAGTGTGTGTGTGTGTGTGTGTGTGTGTGTATGAGAGAGAGGAACAGAAGTTGTTGGAAGTTGATTTAAGAAATTAGTTTTGCATTTGCTTCATTCAAGGCTAAATTCTATTATTAATTTCACAAATTTAACATGAAACTTTTGCACTGTTCAAATGAAACATGCACATTCCTCTGGAAGTCCAAGGCTATAGCCACTACTTTTAATGAAAACAATATATTTTTTAATGTAAGAATCTTGCATTGGAAATTCAAGACATGCCACTCAAGTTGCCAGGCCTGCACCTCACTGGCCACCAGCTGAAGTGACCGTGTGCTCCAGCTGGCTTTGACAGATGGGATCTACCTGCAGCAGGGTGCCCTCAGGCCAAACCTTTCTGGATGGTCCATGGTTGGTGAAAACAGAGATTTGGAGACTTTGCATCAGAAGGAGCGGTGTGCACTGGCTGTTGCCATGAAGTCTGGTTATTCTGAAGACTTAAAGCCGTATATATGAAGCAAGTTAGTACTAAATTGACTACTGCACCTTTCATTAGATCTATTATCCACCTAGAGGCTATTTTCACTTTGAAGTGGCATTTGCTCCATAATAAGTAATGTCTCAAAATGCTGTTAATTAAAGTTTCATCTGTTTAGAGGATTTTCATCTTCTTCCTCCCCCTCTCCTCTTTTCTTTTCTTTTCAGGAGCTAGTAATTAGTCCAATAATGTGGAGATATTGTTACTGCAGCTCATTATATTTGGCAATGCTCACTTGGACCCTTGAGTGCTGGTGATGTCAAGTTGACCTGAAATGCAAGGATTCCATCTGTCAGGAATTACTGATGAATTGGCAATTAAATATAAATATATAGATATATTTAACTCATTACTTGTGCTGGATTGACAGTCCTGCAAGCACTATCATTTTAAGTTCATCGACAGACTAATAAAGCTTCCCCTGGGCTCCCTTCCTCATGTGGAGGGACCGGCGGCAGAGATGAGAGGAGAGTCAGATCCTGGAGGGATTTAATTTTTGTTCTGTCTGTAGACTACACTGATTAGAGTGTCAGTCTGGGCTGAGGTGAAGTGAATATCTGGGCTAAGAGAGAAAACTGATGTCATGTGGGTAACCAAACAGGCCTGTGATTATGGTGGCTCTCAGCTGTTATCGCCTCTTGTTGAACTGGTGGTGCAGAAATGGATCTTTCTCTGTTTCCAAGCAGCATCCAGTTGTGGTCAGGGGACTTTCTGTAAATGTGCTCACCATTGCTTAAGACTGTATTCTTTTCCAGCAGAAATTGGAGAGAAGTAGCCATCCCTTATGTTTGCTGGGAAGTGGCATGTGGGATGTAGAGGAGGCGAGGAGCACAGGTTCTCTCTGTCTGGGATTCTTACCAGAGTAACACTGTCATTCAATGGTGGTCACAGGACTGCAGAATCACTTACCTTGGAAAAGACCTCTGAGGTCATCAAGGCCAAACTTTGATCACCACCTTGCCTACTAGACCACCAAGTGCCAATTGTTTCTTGAACACCTCCAGCGATGGTTACTTCACCACCTCCCTGGGCAGTCCCTTCCAATGTTTAGCAACCCTTTCCATGAAGAAAGTCCTCCTGACGTCCAGCCTGAACATCCCCTGGCACAGCGTGAGGCCATCTCCTCTTGTCCTGTCACAGGTTGCCTGGGAGGAAAGACCGACCCCCACCTGGTTACACCCTCCTTTCAGGCAGGTGTAGAGAGTGATAAGGTCATCCCTGAGCTTCCATTTCTCCAGGATAAATACCCCCAGCTTCCTCAGCCATTCCTCATCAGACTTGTGCTCCTGACCCTTCACCAGCTCCATTTCAATCCTCTGGACACACTCCAGCACCTCAGTGGCTTTCTTGGAGTGGCCCCAAACTGAACACAGGATTTAAGGTGTGGCCTCATCGGTGCCAAGTACAGGGGTACAATCACTGCCCTGGTCCTGCTGGCCACACTATTGCTGGTACACACCCTTCATATGGGATGTTGACCTGTGTCATCCCAATTCTGGTTGGGTGAGTTGCTACTGCAGCAGGGAAGAGAGAAACTTTAGTACCTCCCATAGGCATCAGGTGAATTTTCAATCTCAGTGTTAGTCCCCCCACTTGCATCTTCAGCAGGCACCAGGCCTCAGTGCTGTGAAACATGAACCCAATTTGTTGGCATGTGTTGGCCTGAGGGCAAAGGACCTGATGGCTCAAAATCAAAAGGTTCAGCCTGTACCAGTAGCTTACATTCTAGCACCACTCATAATTTATTATCGGAAGAGGAGTCTGAGGAAAACAAAGAAAACAACCCAAAACTGTGAAGAGAGAATAAAAAAAACTGAGAGCCCAGCTTCAAGGCTGTCCAAGCTCCTCCTGGGAACACAAAGCCACCAAAGTGTAGGGTCTCTCCAAAGTGTCTTCTGCTCAGATGGTGTCCTCTTGCCGTATCTTTTGCAGAATCGGTCATTTTATCCACCAGCCAAATGTGGTTCTCCAGCCCAAGAGAGAGATATCTCTGGATAGGCCACCCCTTGAACACAGAGCTGCAAGTTTTGCCAAAATTAGTCTTTAAATCCTGTGTCTTCAGACCCCTGCTGTTTCATCAAAACCCTGCTGAGTGTCTATAGTATATATCTGGACCTAGATCCACCTTTAGAAACAGGAATTACTGGATCCATGCATAGGGAGACACAACAGAGCAGATAAAATGGCTAAATATTTAATAATAAAGATTGTTCGCTCATTTCCAGCTTAATGTTACTGGCCAAGGAAAGCTGGATGTTTCACATCAGGTTAGCAGGATATTGCAATATTTTGGCTGCTTATCTGAAGTGGAATGAATGGAACTGCCAAAGCTTTTGAAGTTCACTCATGAGATAATATTTTATTAATTTTCTGAGCTGAGGGCACTTTAGCATCTCCTGTGAGTCTTCTGAATATTAACTGCTTGAAGCTCTATAGGCAGGACTCTTTCAACATTCCCTCATTCAGTGTTTAAAAGCGACCGCTTCCCATAGATTGAGAGCAGTCTCCTTGGTTTTCTGAGAGTTATCTTCTCTCCAATAAATTAGAAAGTATATCAATTTCCTACTTATGCCCTTTGAATTCAAAGCAGGGGCTACTTAAGTGCAAGAAAAGACGCAGTCTGTGTTTGCCTTGTTTGTCTGTCTGCTCCATAGAAAATGCAGTTTAAGTCAGAATGAGCCACTGTGCTTCAACTCCAGCTGCAAAAATAATTTTATTTCATGAAAGCACCCAGTCTTTTAGTCCTGCTCTGAGCTACTCTGGCCTTCAGCTAGAGCAGAGCAGAGGAGGGAGGTGTAAGACCTGGCCGCTGCTGCGTGTGGCACTGGCAGGACCTGTCAGCCTGGTCACATCCCAGCTCCAACGCCTGCTAAGCTGAGACTCGGCTCCTCCAGCTCAGACTCCACAGCAAGACATCTGCTCACCTAGTTGCATGGCCCTGGGGAGAGCAACAGGTACCTGTGGGGCGATTTTGATCTGTGGATGCATCTGTTCAACATCGAAAAACGCTAACTTGTACCGTGGAGATGCTGAGCTCTCCTCAGCCGTGGTTTCCTACCCCCAGCCACAGCTGGGTGAAAGCAGGGGAATTCAGGAGAGCACGTGCCAGCCAGAAAAGCGCTTGCTGTGTTAGACTCAGAAAATCCTCTCAAGTGTGCAGGGCTAGGCAGCGCTGCCAGCATGGACTTCTGCATCAAAAAGGACAGACAGTTCCTAGATCTAGTGTCTGGTGCTTTATAAATAGGTTTAGATGACAGGGACAAGTAAAGAGAGTACCAAAAAAGAAATAAAATGACAGCCTTTGTCCAAAAATATGCTAGCTACATTGTTTCTTTTCCCCAAAAAAAGAAAGAAAAAAAAAAAAGGTTGCTTTTTCTGCATTAAGCTTGTCATAACTGGATGATTATAGTAACACCATGAGAAGAGCCAGCCAGGATGTGACACTTTAGTTTTCAAAATAGCTCTTCCTAAAATAAACTCTTTCCTCACAGACTGCTACTGTGATACTTATGGGAAAATGTGAACAGACCACTCGTTCTCCCATCTTTCCTTGGAGATTGAGAAACTTTCCATCCGTTTATGAGCTCTAAAATCCTGTCCCTCAGATGGGGAGGCCAAAACCACAGGAAAATGGGGGGAGTGTAATTTAATACGTTTCACCAATTTGCCTTAATGGCACGTCGGAAGCCTCCAGGTTTAATTAGATTTACTCTGTGCCCACAGAGAATAAACAGAGATATCTGCCATTTCCAACAAGACTGTGCTATTTGCAGGGATTCAGTAACATGGAGCGGGGCTGAGCATACCCTGTTGCAGTAAGGCTGCACTGTGGCCTTGAGAACTCACATTGTGACACATCAAACCAGATGTCTTGAGCTGTGGCCCTCTGTCCTCTTTGGGTGCCATGGAGTCTGCACTGTCCCCCCACACCGCCCTGTGCAGCCCATCCTTTCTCCCATGCAGAGCTTTTCCCCCTCTTGGCTCAGTGTGCTGATGCCCAAAATGCACATCAGACAGAATCACCCGGACTGGTGAAAACCTTCCCCTGGAAAGGAATCCCAGCCTTTTTGGTCAGCATGGCTGGACCAGGAGGAAGGTACAGCCCCATGGCTTCAGATGTGTGAGGCTTGTGCTGACTTTCCATGCATTCCATAAGGGAAACATCAGTCAAATGACTGATGTGCTGGGCCATGAGCACGTGAAACCTCACGCAGCACGCCTGGTATTGCTGAAACATTTATTTCCTTAATTTAAGTTTTTTGTAAATTTGCAGATGGTTCCCCCCATCTTGGCAGTAAAGGGGAAGCAGCGATAGATGAGTTCCCACACACACTCCATGGGAGCTTGGCTTGAGCATGGAGAAAGATATGAGTCCCCGTGTGGGGACATTCCAGTTCAGATCAGAAAAACATGCCTTCTGCTCCGTTGTTTTGCAGTACTGTGAGCTCTCCAAATGAAATCAACAAAGAGCAGGGTCTGGTCAGATTCTACCAGCGTTTACTTATTCGTCAACTAATGAAGTTTAGTGACTTGCGTAAATTATTATCCCAGCTACTCCCCTCAAGGTATCATGTCAAGGGAGCACAAGGCTCATTTTCCAATTCTCCCTTGCTGTCTTGCTAGGTGATTTCCTGCTCCACTACCCATCGCATCCCTGCAAAATGAAATGTATCCCCACTGCCGGTTTGTCACGTTTCCCTTCTCCCAGCAGGTATTGGACAGGTTCGTTGTTAGCTACACACTTAATAGTGAAACTGAGTAAGTGGGCGTGTTGTAAGAATGGAGCTTCTTGAGAGTAGACGTAAAACAAAGCTGCTAACAGAAAGACTAAAATAATACAGAGGAGATTTTAACTTGGGTTAGGCTGGATTTCTCCTCCCTGAAGCAAGCAGAAGCTTTCTTTTTTAATAGAGAAATAAATCTGATGATCTCTGAACTGGGGAAGTTCAGCTTTGAATGCACTTCCTCCAGACTGACTCATCGTGAGATATATTGTGAAATCCATGGGAATGGACTGCACTCGTGCCATGCACCATAGCATCCCAAACAGGACACTTCCAATTTGTGGTAAATTGATAAGATTCCATATCTGATTAGATGATATGGCTTTACATTCTCATGATTGCTTTGTCAGGGCAGGCGAGAAGATTCCTCTGTTCTCTTCCACATCCCAGGAAAACAGGCCTTTTTCCAGAGGTTTAGCACAGTCTAAATGTCCTGAATATATGTGTGTTACAGAAGGAAATGTTCATCTACACACTTATTTGGCTTGCTCTTTTTCCCTTCCTGACTCTCTATGGAGCAGCCACAGTTGCAGCATTCAGCTTGGTGTTTGAAAATCAGGCTCCATTGTCCATTTGCTCCCCTGCTTCCTATCTGAATATGCCAAAGTCCTCTGGATCCTTGTCTTCTCACAGGATGATGGCACACCCCTCTGCTGTTCTGCATGACAAAGATGGCCTAGAAGCAAAATTCAGGTTGATCCCAGGCTAAGGGAAGTCAGGCATGCCACGGATTCTGTGGCAGGGAGATAGTTAACATCTCTCCCTCTGCCGGGAGAAGCTGCAGCTGCCTATCCAGCCTGCCAAACTGAAAGGGGATCCAGCCCTCGGGGAAATGTGTCTGGAGTTATTTAATCCCAAAAGGGATTATAAAGAGAGTATGCTCTAGGGAATCTCTCAAGCCCTATCCCTGTTGAAGTAAAATAAAACCAAACCCCAAAACCAACAATCCCTTTCCCGTTGATGGCTTGCAGCAAAAGATACCCCTGAACTTTAACCGAAAAATGTGCCCCAGTCGAGACAGTCAGTGCTGCTCCTCTGGAAAACTTCTTCTGCTTTGGCTTCCATGGTGCTATCATTTCCTGCCTCTCCTCCTACCTCTTTAATCTCCTTCAGCACATCCTTTGGAGGACCTTCTTATCTTCCTCCAACTTACGTATGGGTTTCATCGGGCTGAGTCTTTCATCCCCACTTCTTCCTCTATTGTATCTTATCCCTGGTTAATCTCAGCCGTGCTCCCTACTTAGTCTGTTCATCTGTTCTCGTTTTGACTTGTGTTTAGACTGTAAACTCCTTGAGATAGGGCCTGTCTTTTTATTTTATACTTTTACAGTACCTCCAGGAACATGAAATTGCAGGCTGGACTAAGTCATCAAACAGAATTAAAACATTAAAAGAAAGCTAGTCTAAAAGTTTGAGTGGAAATATCTTCCTCATTTTCGGCAGCAATCCAAGGCAGCGCAGCTTTCATTTGTATAAACACACGAGCGTTGCTCTCCTATGCAGCACAGCGGGACTGAGTAAACGACTGGTTCACCCTCCAGCAAGTCACCCACTGCCTTCCCAACAGCAGGCATCGATTTACTGGTGAGCAGGAAGAACAGGCCCTGTTCCTTCTGTAAGCAGCAGCAGGAGATTTGGGATCCCTGGCTGCATGGGAGATCAGCATGGTTAAGATGGTGTCCAATTGCTGCCGTGCCCACCGTAGTTAGCTGGCATCATGCAAGGGATGGTTTTTAAGGAGCCGTGGGAGCAGGGGGGTTTTGTCCATTTTTTTTCCTGCTTTCTTCTTTGGAGGCTTCTTAGAAGAGCTAAATGTTCTGCAAAAGAAGAACAATCTGGGTGTCTTGAATAGCACACATTTTATATGCCAGTGTGCTCCTGTCGGCACTTTTTTCTCAAGTCCATTGAGACCTTCAGTGAAGTTTCTTGTTCATGAGCAGGTATCTGTCTATTCCTCCCTGTTTTACATGGTCTCATTCAGAAGACAAAACACTGTTTTGACTTTATTTTTTAGGCAATTCCATCATTTTCTGCAACCTTTTCTTTAAAGAACTATAGAGGCTAATGAATGCTCATTAATTTGAAACAGGCATGTCCGTGTAACTACTCATCTCTGATGGCCACAGTTAACTTCTAGTCAGCATGTGCTCACTTTGGTGTTTGGCTCTTTGATTCTTGTGGTGTTTCCCGATGATGCAGGAAAGCGTCAGGATCTTCATGTCAGGCCATGCAGGTGTCTTCCTCCTCCCTCAACTGCCAGCTGCCTGGAGAACCAACACGGCACAAATCTGCCTGAGCTCTCCCACATTTTAAGTACAGTTGACCCTGGATGGTGACCCAACCTTACCATTTCCTCCCCTACGTCCCAGAATTTCAAATGTCTGTAGTTTTCTTTGTGATCTTTGCCACTGATGAGGGAATTTGACCCTCTAGGCATCTCTGAAGCTTTTCCCATG
Organism: Nicator chloris; assembly: GCA_013400495.1. Lineage (NCBI taxonomy): Eukaryota > Metazoa > Chordata > Aves > Passeriformes > Pycnonotidae > Nicator > Nicator chloris. Next base: position 67,178 of record WAAE01020079.1, read on the forward strand.
ACAAATATGAGGAAGTAGCAGATTTATTAACATCAAGAAAATCATTAATTCACTCATTCAGTATGATTACCTGTTTCTAATAGTAATTGTGAATTACCCAATCACCTTATATTTTCATGAAGAAAGACAAATGATAAATGGATCAATAGAAGTAAAGTACTTTCAGTACTTTCCTGCATTTGTGCAGGAAATAGAGAAAGGCAACAAGCTGAATGAGGCACACTGGACCAGAATATGCTATGGTATGGAGCTGTGGCTCTACTCCTTGCACACTCTTGGCAAATTTGGCTTGATGCCTCTTAATGTTGCACTTCAGGGCCACTGCTGTTACTTACCTGTGGCGGTAAAATAATTTCCATACTAATGATAACAGTAGCGGCCAGTCATTAAAATTCTGAAATAGCTTGTATGGCTAATTTTTATAAGGTTTGTGTCCACTAGGACTGGAAGCACGCCATCTACTCTTTGAAGCACAACACTGGAATTTGGGCAAGGCTCTTCTTCCTTTCCTTGTTTTTCTGAACCCCAGTTTCCCCTTTTGTAAAAAAATGAGAATGATTTCGCAGGAAAATAAGAGACAACTAGCCAGAGTAGGGGCTGATTTGGATACAACAGATCTTTGCCTGGGAATGTATAGTGGCTTATGCATGGACTAGTGAGAATAAGGATATGGAGCTCCCCACCTTGCCCTTTACTTCCTGTTTTATTCTGTGCAAAATTTTCCTCACTCTGTTAAATGAAGCTGCGAGTAGTGGCTTTATTTTTACTGAGCTGAGCCATGTTGCTTTTGCAAAAGTATAGACACCTGCCTATGAAATGTCATGAAGAGCCCTGACAGGTCATGGTACTGTGACATAAAGGACTCTGAAGCACAGGTAGTTTTTTCATTGGTCCTCCCAGTCAAAGGGAAAGGGTTTGAAAGGGCCAGTTGCATCTGGTGAATCAACAAATGCTTACAGGAATGGTGCCAGGGATTTGCCTCTTAGAGCAGTGGGCTACTGGGGACTGATAGGGTCCATCTGTCAGGGATGGGGATGGGCAACTTTGACCACAGGCTTGCCAAGCTGGTGAGGAGGGCTTTAAAATTCCTGGGGCAGGGGAACCTCAATCCATCCCATCTCCACTAGTTTGATGCCAGTGCCAGTAATAGATGTACAGAACCTGGAGAGGGATCACAAGTCAGCAGAGGAGCACCTGAAAATCAGCACAAAGGAATTCCAGAGAAATCGTTAAAGCAGCCAGAGACTGGGTTAGGAAAGCTAAAGTCTGGTAGAATTAGATATGGCCAGGGACTCTTTTTTAAGCTTTGCATGTGTTGCAACCCCTTCTCAAGATACCCACATTTACACCTTTGGTATTTAAATTTGAAAGATGACATTAGACATCTCACATCTTCAGCAGCAGATCGAACTCTGAGCCTGCCATGTCTTCTGTTGGGAAGTAACAACAACATTAGCAATTGTTGGGATAGATGGTAGTCTATCTGACTAGTTTGTTCTGTGATAACTGAAGGAAATCTCTATGACAGCTCAATTTAAACTGATATATGCCCCATTTAAAACCAGCTAGCAGATATTTGTGGTAAAATTTAGGTGTTAATTTAAACTGACTTTAGTAAAATCTGAGCTTCTCTAATATACACCATGTATGCTTTCCATTTTTCCTCTCTTGGGGAAGAGTGATTTAAAGCTGATTTTGCTTAACTGAGGAAACAGAACTAATACAATAAGCTTCTTAAGATTGCTCTAAATCAGAAGCTTTCATTGGGACGTATCAAAAATTAAAACTATTTCAACGCACTGTCCACCATTGCAATTATCATAATTGCATTTGTGTTTTAATGGGATGCATTTTGAAATGTTGTGGCTGTGCAGAGCCAGGAGAAAGCACTGCTCTTTCAGTGAGATGCCCCTCTAACCTGCACACAGCCCCACGCTCTGCAGCCGGGAGCTGATGTGCCCAGTGGTCCTGACTGCCAAAAGCCCTTTTGCTGGGAATGACACCATGCTGTAAATCACACTCACATGTTAGCAGGGAGTGTATTTTCACACCCATGATTACAGTTGTGCCTTTAGTCAAGGAGGTTGATTTGGGGCAGTAAATTGCGCTGTGTGTTATCTCTGCCGCCCTCCCTCTCTGGCTCTCTTTTCCTTGCTGGGTAGGAAATGGCTGTTCTGAACAGCAGAGCCCTGACAGCTTCCCAGGCTTTGCAATCATCTTTTGTTTCCATTTTTGTGAGAGAAGCATCTGAAAGAGGGATTGAGAGGAGCTGGCTCTTTGTATTGGAAGTACATAAATTACTATGTCCCAGGTTCTCATCAGAGCCCTGCATCTCACAGATGAAGCTCAAGCAGTGGCCTTTAAACAGTACATCAAGTTGGACAATGTGAGAACTACCAGACTCCTGACCTGGTGGTGCATAAGTCTCCCACTGCTCCCATCCCTTTTGCATTTGTCATCTCCTCCAGTGCCATGCCCAGCCCAGTGTGAGCAGGGGCATAAACACCTCCTGGTACTGCACTTGGCATCTCAGGGCACTTTAATCTGGATGGCCCTCATGGCCATGGGGTGTTGGAAACAGATGAATTTTAAGGTTCCTTCCAATCCAAACCTTTCAGTGATCCCATGAAAGCCTTTGTGGAGGCTGGCCTTCACATCTGAATTGTCACGCTGGATGCTGGTGCAAAGTAATTCTCCCATGAATGGCCAATCTTTCTGAGGGGTAGGTTTTATTAATAGAGTGAGCTGGACCCATGGTCACTACAGGATAAACAGATGGGGTTGGTATATGGTCAATCAATTACTATAGAGGACAGGAGGTCAATGGGCTTCTCTCAATTTCTGTCATACCTGTGTGCATATGAGCGTTTATAATATCCAATATTCATGTCTGTAGCAAGCCGGTAGTATCTGTTGGTCATTTATTAATTCTTCATAAACATTCCTTTAAGGCAAGTTGTGAGTTCGTAGATGATGGTTAGAATTACCCAAAAGATTATTTTTTTCTCTATCAGGGAATGAAAAAATCAATTAATTCTGGATTTCAGTTACAAATAAAACACATCCAAATGAAAAGTTTGCAGTGTGGTCCAGATATTCTTTACAGACCTTGTCAGACTGGAGCATTCTGCTGTCCCGTTTAACTAAAATATCACTGAAATTCTCATTTTTCATGCTCTGTGACAAAACATAATCTCTCACAAAGCAGATATCCAAACCGAAAGAAGTATGTTTTGATATTACTGGAAAACAAAGTTTTCATTGATCCAAACTGAGCTTTGCAGCTTTTTGAATTTTCATTTTGCAGAAGATTAAAAAAAAGGTCTTAGTTTTCTTTCTTGTTTTGCTTAGGAGCACAATTAAGTGAAAAAAAAAATGGAATTCCCTTAGCAGCTAGCAAGTCTAGTGTTTCTGCATGCTTCTGTGAAAAGTAAATGGGATTACTTTGTTTAAAAACTGCTTTTAGCAACCTCTGTTAAAGCCCTAAAATGCACAGGAGGGCATGATCCTTCTTCCTTTGAAGTCCCTGGCACAGTATCCATTGACTTCACAGGGAGTGGGATTGACTGAATAATTGTGTTGCAGTATGAATGTCTACCCTGACACTGCACAAAGTCACGCTGAAAGCCACTTGATGTCATTCTAATCCTGTCTCCTCACAGTGGTGTCCTGGAGAACAGGGTTGGGGTTTTTTTTCCCCCTCTGTATTTACTATTTGCAGAAGGAACTAGTTAACAAATAGAAAGGACAAAGCTGAACGAGCGTGTCATTAATTTCCAAAGTAACTTGTTCTGCTGCTGAAGTGATCATCTGCTCCGTGCAGCAAGTGCTAACAAGGGGGTTTCAGCCAGTGCAGCTGTAACGTGCCAAGGAGAATGCTGCGGCTGGAGGGATCACCCAGGCGTGTGCCCGAGCTGTGGAATGCCAGCCCTGTGAGGGTGGCAGAAGCCTCCTGGTCGCAGAGGTTTGATCCGAAACAGCCTCCCCAGGAGTCAGAAGCACAAACATCTGCCGGGGTTGGGGAAGAAACGGCTGCAATAACGTGTAACAAATACCAGGATCCCCGGCACGGGATTCCAAACCTGACAGCTTGTCCCGGCCGGACGAAGCACCGAGGTGTGGATGGTGCGCTGGAAGCCCTGTGCTGCTGCTGAGAGCATTGCTGGCTGTGACCAAGGCAGATGGCCAGGATAGATGAGGCCTTTACGGATTGTCCTTTGGGAATAATTACAGCTTAACTGCGACGCTTAGCCAGAGCCTTTTGTGCTTTCGGTGCCCTCAGGAAGGCCTGGAATCTAGGGGTAATGTGCTCCTCCTCAGCTTGGCAAGCAAAGAAGAGGGATGAAACCCCACCTCTTCTCCACCAAGCATCCAGAGGTAGGGCAGTGCTGGCACACTCATCCTTGTGAGTTCTGCCCTGAGGGTGTAAATAGGGGAAGGTGGAGAATCATCACCTGGGGAACCTCTGAAGCTGCCAGGTTTTCCTAGGAATGCTGGCTCTGCCAGTATCACACAGGCATTCTGCCCTTCACTGGACCACTCAAACATACCAGGTAACAAGGTTTAGAAAGACAACACTGCTGCAGTAGGAAACGTGGAAATCGTTTCATACTGACCCCACAAAATGAGTCCTTTCTTTGTGCCTTGGTCAGGAGCAGAAAAACCCTGCACAAGCCTTTTTAACACACACATGCTGGCAAACCCGCTGCAGGCTGGGAGAGGACTGTCAAACAGGGGGAGAAGCTGCCAATGTCAGATGTCATGGATATCAGAGAGACCGATGGACTGGAGACCAACTTAAGGTCAAATTGCAGCATAGCCTGTGAGGTGCACAAGGGAAAAAGTGGGTTTAAAGCATTCCTGATTTCCCACGTGAAGACATGTCGTGCTTCTGCAGCCCATTGGAACAGCCCAGAAATGCAGGTCTCTGCCCAAGGTGGGCAGCCAGCAGTCCCTCTGCCTCCCCCACAGGCACAAGGCAACTCCCGTGTAAGGACAGTGCTGGAGAGCCCGCAGCTCATCCACACACGAACAGTGCTGGTGTATCTCAAAGATTGCGCTTGCCAAGTCCTTCACAGCTTCTGTCTCCTCCAGAAAGTATTATGGGATGGTGAGGGAGACTTTTGCCGAACTTCTGGTTGCTTTTCCACAAGACTATGGGTCTACCTAGCTTTTTAAGCTCCTCTCTCACCAAGTAAACTATTTCCTTCTGTCTTATATACCTAAAACCAAAAAATGTCAAACCAACAAAAAACAGGTTAGTGGCAATGGAACGAAGCCAAGTGTCGCTCTGGCACTTTTTTAACGTCCAGCTATCTCACAACACAGAAGATGTCCAGGCAAGCCCTGGGCTTTCATTTCTTTGATGGCTAATTTGATTAGGCTAGGGCAGGCTTATCAGATGCTCAAAATGGCCTGTTCGACTCTCTAAAGTGTAAAGTTTCAAGAGGGCAGATGTGAAAAGAAATGCTGAGCCTGTAGTTTGCTGATGTACGTTAAGCAGGACTTTCTTTTGCTTTAAAACACAGCAGAAGGTTGTAGCGCATCACATTTCACTTTAAACTGGCTGAGAGTAAGCTTTGAAAACCCAAACCCCCTGATATACTCCTGTTAATCATTGATACAGTCTTTGATCTCTTCTCAGTTCTGTGCAGCTGATTGACTCATCCCCACGTTTTTTTGCCAGCTTTCCATTTGCGCCTTTTTTTCTCAATGTATCTGTTCTCCATCACAGTTTGAACAAGCAAAAGAAGCCATAATTGCAAGGGTATTTTTATAGTATTTCTGATCAAATGGAATATGCACCTTTGTGCAATATTTCTAGTACTATTCCACAAGACAGAAAGGATTTGGGATAACGTCTGAGCTGCCCAAACTCCCCTTCTCTGCAGTTATTTCCAGCTCCTCTGTGACTTCAGATAACGTTTGCAGGAGAAGCCTCTTACAGCTACTCAGTATGGGATTCCTCAAACACATCCCTCTGAAGGCTGGCAGAAAAACACCATGGCTTCAGGGCTGAAAGGAGGGTGAGGGAACATGACTCAGGCACAGATTCCTCCCTCTCTTTTTCACCACAAAGCCAAGCCTGCTTAGATTGCTCTGTGGACCCTCAGTTCATCGTGCAGTAAGCTGGGGCTCCGGGAAAAGGCATCTCTAAGAGGGGTGCCTAAAGATGATGTGACTCTGCCACCCGGCCAGATTTGGGGCGGCTGGAAGAGTTTGCTGCTGTGCTTTGTCTTTGGGGGCGGTGGCAAGGGCATCAGCTCCTATGAAACCCCGCTGGTGAAAACATGCAAAAATGCATCATATCGTGGTTTTACTGGTGATTTTGGTGACGGTCTCCAATTTCTCTGATTTTTTTCATAAAACTCAGAAATAACTTGAGTTGTGCTGAATGAGTGCTACCTGGCTGGTCACCATGTCATCATGCTTACCATTTTTTCATTACACTGGCATTGCAGACTGTCCCCAGATACTCTGCTTGTCTCTCTGCTGTGGTACTCCAGATAAATTATCCCATCCCATTCCACCTACTTGACTGTGGACGTGCGTGAACAGCCCTTTGGCCATGTATTCTTCTCTCACACAGTCTTTCCACAAGCTTTTCTGTTTGATGACACACTTTCAAGTGCAGAGAATGGCAAATTAAGATAAAAGTCGGTAAAAAGTTTTGAAACAAATAGCTGGGCAAAACACTGCCTCCTGGGCCATGTTTCTTGCTCACTTCTGGTATCATGGCACGAAGATGGACAATGAGTGAAGCTGGTCTTTTTGGCTTCTGCTCCACAGGAATTAGCTGTTTTGCTGTTCCCTGTATAAGCAAGATGGAATACAAATTAGTGGTTCAGGTTCATGTCCATTTATGTGGAGGGCAGTCAAAACACTAAATAAACTTCAGCATGGAAAGAACATTGAAGAGACTGAGAAGTCAGTGGCTTTAAATATCCTAAATTCAGCTCAAATTCTCTGTGGCTGCAGTTAAAGTGAGAAAGGGCTGTTAGAGGCACTCTTACATTCCCTGATAAAGCAAATGTTTACCAGACACAGGAACCAGTCTTCCTCTTGTCCTCTTTAGATTAAATTGTCTGATAGAGCAGAAGACAGAGTTAACTCCCTCTGCTACGACCAGGACAGAAAGCTCTTGACAAAATTAAATGACTCAGTTCGCTGCAGAGAAAACTGCTCGATCATTTCATGTGTATGGGAGGCACAAACCTCAAATTGCATGTTTGGTAACATATGAGGGCTATATACATATATAGTCAGTTGATGTTGTTATTTTCATTAAATGAGGTCTCTTCTTTTCTCTATTTTTGATGCTGTTCTCCAGGGAGATTAATTTGTATGAAAGTAGAGCGCTAATTGCACAAAACAAGCTGGGGTACTGCAGGAGCATAATTAAATTAAAAAAAAAAAAAGAAGTAGTGTTAATACAATTGTGGTGCTAATTAAATAAAATTGGTGACAAGTGTCTAAGGCAGACCAAGTGTAAGGAGAAAAACTGACAAAATGATCAATTTAAAAATTCTCGCAGATATTCTAGTTCACTGGTAACTGAGCCGAATTAAAAGTAATTGTACACAAAGTGCTGCATGAGTGCCCGATCTTGCTCTCAGCTAAACAGGACTTTTGCCAATTCAGACTCTAATGTTCCATAAATTGCTGATAGGAAAGTGATAGGCTTATTTTATTTCTGCATGTGTTTAAGAGGGGGCTAATTCAGGGCCGGTCAAATGGACTTGGGCAACAGCTCCCTCAACATCTGCAGTTGTGCCTGCAGTAAATTGACCATTCCCTGCTTCAACAGGAATTGCTGGTGGTCCATGTGCCAAGGGGACCTGGAGAAAGCATGGAGCGGGCTGTGCCAGTGGCACACGATGGCTTTGACCTCACCAGCCGCCAGCTTTCCAGACCTTCACAGACCAAGGGATGCATCATTAGACTCCCTCCTCCGCCTTCCAGGGAGCGGGGGGCCCTTAATCAGCATCCCAGCTCAACTCCCTTCCTCTTTGGCATTGAAAGTGGCTCAGAGGAACTGCACAACGCCTACTGCAGCCCCGGCTTCCTCTCCAAGCTTGGCTGTCCCCAGCATTTTCTTGTGCAGTGCCCTGTGATCTGGTTCCCACCTTCTCCAGAAGGTCACTCCCACTTCCCAGCTGCCCTAGGGACAGTTTGCCAGCTGCAGCTGCCACCCTGGAACCCTGGTTTCCAGCTCGTGCCCATGGGGAGCCCTGGCAAGAGCCCTGATGGCCTTCCACCATCCCAAAGCATTGTAAAGCTACTTCTCATGTGCTCTGATTTTCCTCACAGTTTGTGTTGAAGGAGGAAATCTCCCACTCCTCCTTCCACCCACAAACCAACAACTCCAAGCCATTTCTAGCCTGTGTGGTCCTGAAACAAATATAAAAGTCCTTTCAGATGTGAAACAAAGCAGCCTTGTCTGCCTGAGTCAGCAGCCTAAAACAATAGCTGTGAGCACTCACCTCGCAGAAATTCCTACCCTCTCTGGGGTCATGTTGTAATACAGTAGACCCCCAACTGCGGTTTTAAAAATGCATTGGCTTGTTTTGGGAACTGACTCGAACAACTTCCCTGAGCTCGCAGGGAATTAGCTGTGACCCTTTATACAACGAGAATTTTGCCTTTGACTTTGCTGGGAGCAAGATCAGGACCTTAATGCCTACAGATGAATTGCCAGCTCTTGCTTGATGGGTTTTGGGAGATAAGTGATTTCTCCCTGTAGGTGTCTCAGCTGAGAAAAAAGTAGAAAGGAAAAAAGTTCCCTTTTGGCTCATATTTTATGGCTGGGATTGCTGGTCACTGCCTTATGATATTGCTGGTCAGAACGAAAAGCTGAACACACAAATTGATCTCCTGATTTTTATTGTTCTTACATTTTATTGATGGTAAGCTTCAGAGAGAGCTCTCAATCTGGGACACGATGCCTCTGTCCTTTCTTGAAGAGTTTGCTTTGAGCAGGGTCTGTGAGGCTCTACCGTCCATTGCAGCTTCTTATTTTGCTGGTGACTAATCCTGCCCTGCTATCTGGTCTCCACATGAGCACTGCTAGGCTGCAGAGGGGGCATGTCATTCATTGTAAACATGTTTTTAATCCCAATTTCAGTTTCAGAGTAAACAAGAATAAAATTGCCACTGAGTTTCAGCCTGATGCTTTTTAGTCACTTTCCTGAGTCTGAGTTCATCATCCTTCCTGTCTTCATTAGTGCGACTCTTGCTTTGTCTCTGTGCTCTCTGCGTAATAGCCAGCCCGTTTCCTCACCTTTGTCTGGAAAGCAGAGCTCCATGCCGTGTGTTAATTACTGCTGGGTTCTGCTCAGCTCAGTCCTCGGCATTTGGAAAGGCAAGACATGACTGAAGGAAAAAAACCCAAAAGAACCTGGAAAAACAGAATTGGCACAAAGTTGTCGTCTTCCTAAGCGTGCTTGTCTCAATGGTTATATCATCCACAAGGGTGTGTTCCTCCCTCGCAGCAACAGTGTTGGCTTTGTCTGGCTTAGCTTGCAGTAATATTAAGGCCTTCTCTTTGCTGTTTCCTTCCCTTAGGGTGTGTTGTGCTCATGTATTGCCCCAAGGTAGAACACACCACTACGACTGGACTGAGAGTTAATAACTAGCCTCAACTCAGTGTCGGGGACAGCTGCTCTCTAAACGTTGCTTTGGGGCTTGCCCCTGTAGCACGGGAATGCAGATAATGTACTCAGGTTCAGCTTCTCCACATCACACGCAGGCAAATGCAGCCCAGAAACAGCCTCTGTAGCTGGAGTGATCTGTCTAAGTCAGAAGGAATATCCACAGACATTCTTTTCCACCATCACTGTGCAGAGCAACTATAAACATGTGGGATGCAGGCTGTGCCTGTGGGCTACGGGTACAAATTTACCAGAGGGGGAAGCTTTCCACCTTGGCCTTGGTCTGCACCTGATGCCCAGAGTGACCCTGCCCATGCCATGTGTGGTAAAAATGCAACTTCCCTCTACCTGCCCAAGTTTTGGGCTTGAAAACGAGGGCCTGGGGGAGTGCTGGTGCCCCAGGAGGTGCTTTGCAGCAGGGGTGTGTCCTGAAGTGATGGGTGCTGGGGGAAGACATGGGTGACCAGGGCTGGGGGCTGAGGTGCCTGCCTTGCCAGAAGATGGGGGAGTGCCAGGTGAGGATATGTTGGTCCTGCATTAATTCTTCTGGTTTCTAAGGCAAGCTCTGGGTCCGGGCAGTGTCCTGGGTGCTACAGGCTACTTCTGTAGAGAGAAAAGTCCCAGCCATCTTGCTCAGATCCTTGACCGCTACATTTCTGAGAATTCGAGTCAAGAACAAGTGTAAGTGAAGTCTATGTGTGCAGCAGGAACTTGGTGAATTCACACTAACAGCTGAGGATGCCTTGTAACCTTTCTGACACTGTGAGTTATTGGATAAACAGGAAAAAAAAAAGTGATGACACATCATAATATTGACTTTTATTCCCTTATTTCTACAGCTGCAGTTCTGTGTACTCATGATTGAAACAGCAATGCAATGTAATGTATTTATATGTTACATTTCTAAACATACCAATATTTATGTACAGTATGTGAATATAGGTACTAAATATACACATGGTCTGATATAGACAGACTAGATACACGTGATTCATTATAATATATATATGATTGTAATATATTTATATGGTAAAAAGTACTGAAAGTATAGCTAAGTGGGACAGAACTACAGGAAGACTCTCAAATTCTGGGTAAAGATAAACAGCTTCTAGTAGAGCAAAATGTCTGTTATAGATGTGATATTTATGGTTATATTTTGGCTGCTGAAGTCAATAAGTTGCAAGCGCTGAGTGCCTTTTAGGTCTGGACTCCCTTGTTATGGCAATAAAGTATGAACATTTTATTAATTCAAAACTTAATTCTCTGAAATGAAATCCTGGCCACTTCCTTAGTACAGAGACTTGATCAAGACTCAAAGGTATTTTTGCCATTTTGGGATTAACATGAAAGTTTCTGGTAGGTGAGGAAAGAAGGGGAGGCAAAAACTTTAGAAAAACTTCCAAAACTAACTCCCCAATTCTCTATTTTCAGTTTATTTTCCAAAGGTGGAGGCTTGCCCCAGAGCTGGAAGACCAGATAGACATCTGAGTAGGAGACACTGCAAAAGATAAGGTGATGTGAGTTTGAAGCTTACTTCACTTGAATCTCTAGTGAAAAAAACATATTAACTCCCACTGTTACCAGAGCAAGGGTCCTTTGAGGAGTAGTCTTCCAGGTTTGCTAGGGAAGGAGCTGTATGAAAAAAATGGCCAGCATAATTATAAAAAAAGCGCTATCAAGAATTTGCTGCTCAAAGCCCTCAGTTCCAGTATTTTGACATAGCAGCTCTAATTATGTTTTGTTTTTTGTTTTTTGGTTTTTTTTCTTTCCCTAAATATACAGTTTTCTAAGCAGGGAGATAAGACAAACTGCCAGCAGTTCAGCAGATGTTAGCTAATAATTTTCTGGAGATCCTTTACCATTTAAACAAACACTTTACTGAGACTGATCACTCATGCATTGCTTTCATCACTCCGGCAACTCAACTTGCTAGATGTGAGGTAGGGTGGTAGCAGCTTTTCCATCAATATGCCTTAGGCCTGGTCGAGGCAGAACATCTAGATTGGCAAGAGGAGAAAATTTATGGTGTCCTTTCCAATTAAATCCTCAGTGTCTCTGCTAAGATGGCCTGGGTTGGCAGTGGTGTTTTTAATAGTGCAAACAGCTGCCATCTAAAAAGCCAAACAACCAACTCAGGGCCATGAAATAAGTGCGATACGGTGACTATGCTTGATAAGGTCCAGGTTCAGAGCAACAACCTTACCAGTGAAAGGCTCTCCAGGCTATTTCTGTCACCCGTATATAACTCCTTCCTGACTCCTCTTGTGCTGTCTTTGCCCCTGCTCCCCTACCAGGGAGGATATGGGATTTTTCAGCACAAGTTGGCTGATAAATGAAATTCACTACCTCTGTGTCTTTTCCCTTGGGGGCAGGAGGGGAAGCAGGAGCCTTTGCTGGTGATGCCAGGGCCATCCAACCTGTGATTGCTTTTGTCCATGGCATAGAAATGCACATCTGTACAAAACACTGCCACGTCTCCTTGGTCAGGGCTGCAGTGAGTGTGTGACCCAGGAGGGTCCTTGTTGTCCAGACGAGCCTGAGTGGGCTGGTCTGTGTGTGCTGGCAGGGCAGAGAATGTTTCCTATTTGTTGGTGTGATGTCACGATCAGTCTGCAGTGTGGAAACGTGCCATTTCCTAACTTTCAGGGGTATTGCAAATGGCTAGTCGGAAGAAGATCCTTTTCAGAAGTGGGACAGGCAAGTAAATAAGTAGCCTAACTAACTAACTAACTAAAGATATAAATTTATATAAAAGCACTGGCACTGTGCCTGCTGCTAGGTCGGACAACTGCTCTGTATGTCTCTAACAGCCTGTATGTGCCACATGGGCTCTTTCCAAATGCTGCAGTGTTAAATGTGCTCAGCATTTAACTTTCTTTTGAGAAAAGAAAGAAAAAGAAAGAAAGTTGCCTGTCAGGTATATTCTCCATGGTCCTTTCCATCCCTGGCCTCTCTGCTCAGCCCGGCAGCCCCCTGAGTCAACAGGGGGAAGGACCATGCCAAGAGCTCAGGGCTGCATCTTAAATTTGACTGACTCTGCTTCATGAAACACCCTGATGGCTGATGCAAATCCTGAAGCTCCAAATGTGCCTAACCCTGCTGGGCAGCAAGATGCCCTGTGAGAGGTGGTGGTTTGAAGCAAAGGGAGGTGTCCTGGATCACACACGTGTGTGCATGCACAGAGTTGTGTCATACCCTTGCTTTTCTTACTTGGATGGAAATTTATTTCAAAATCTGGGCCAGGGCCTAAATTTGGTGATCTAAGGGCTTGAGTCTGTCTTTTGTCTTCACAGGACACGAGCTGCCTCAAAAGAGCTTTGATAAATTGCCGCAGCCAGTCATTAGTGTTACACATCCACATTATCTTCCTGCCAGCAGGCAGTGGGCCCCAGGAGCTGCATCCCTGGCTGTCCCGGGGAGACGGCGGCACAGTGAGGCATGAACACGTGTGCAGGGGTACACTCTCCCTTGTCTTGTGCTGGCAGGACTGGGCCCCTGGCAGCACTACAAAGTTCCTCTGCTTCCCAGGGCCCCCAGGAGTTGAGACACCTGTCTGGAACAAGAAGAGGCTGGAAAAATGCTGGCCTCAGTCCCTTCATCCTCACTGAGAGAGGCAGTCCACCTAGCTCAGTGCTCGGCCTCTGCACGGCTGGCACGGATGCAGCTGGAGGACTTGGCCAGCAGATCATGTCACCTGTGCACAGCTTTAGTTCAGGGCCAGCAATTTGTGACTCAAGGACTGCCTGACCAAGGACCAGCATAACCATAACTCTTAGCTTACCATGCATGTCTTGGCTATGGTGTCCTAGGTTGCAATGCAAGATGTAACCAAAAGTATGTATTCTACTGCCATCTGTTAAAACCAAGTGGGGCAGTGTTCTTTATCTCTTCCACCACCCATCTTCCCTCCAGGGAGATACCTTCTGTTAATGGGACATTGAGTCTCACTGCAGGACTGATAAAATTACATCATCCCATTGTGAGATGCTCCACCCAGCAGGAGGAGCCAAGCATTCCTACCTGGATAAAATCTGAGTCAGAACACCAAGGTAGCCTGTTACCACTGGATTCCCAGAGGAAGACTGGACCAATCTCACCAATACTGGACTTTCAGAGGAAAATGACACCCTTCTACAGGATCATTGCTTCAACAGAACCACATCTGTCACTGCAGGAGGATTTGATTGGACTGCTACCAACACCCTGACCAACAGGGTGTCAGGTCGTATTCTGACCCTGTCAGTGTTTTCTTTTTTGTTTGGTTTTTCGTACTACTACATTTTTATTTTAATTTTCCTACAAAGAACTGTTATTCCTATTCCCATATCTTTGCCTGAGAGCACCTTAATTTCAAAATTACAGTAATTCAGAGGGACGGGGTTTAGATTCTCCATTTCAAGGGAGGCTACTGCCTTCCTTAGCAGACACCTGTCTTTCCAAACCAGGACATATGGATTTCCCTGGTTGCCTCTTGAATCCCTCCCAACCGCTGATGCCCACAGCATGCCCTGACAAGGAGTTTCCCTGCTCCATCATTAATGGATCATCTGCGTCTCCCATATTGTCCAACATGTGTTAGTGCTTCATCCATCTTTTGAAGAAGGACCCACGCATCCAAAATGATGCTACAGAGGAGGCGAAGGAGACAACTTGGCTCTCAAGCCTGCCCCTCCTCAGCTGATGCCAAACAAAACAGCTTGGTACCATGCACCTGCAGGAGAACCTACAGGTAGATTCTGGGTACAGAAGATTTACATAACACAAGAGCAGAAGGTGGGACAGTCCATGGGCTGCGTTTCTGTTCAGAAGATGTGATGGCATCTCAGACAGGGGAGCTCTAGGAGGAGCCAGATCATGTCAGGAGTGACTTGGCTCACTACGCCATGTGTCATGAGTTCTGTTTCCCCCAAAAAATGAAGAAAAAAGGGAAAAAAGGAAAGAGTAATGAGAATATTAGTTGCAGGAATTTACTCTGCGGTGATGAGTAGCTCTCCAATGTTGGCACGGCCTTTGCTACTTCCAAACATGCTGCAGCCAGTGCCATATGTCACATCCCAATGAAAGAAGGAGTCTTCTTCCCAGAGGGGCTTGCTCTGCCACTTCAGCCTGCTTTGTTTTCCCTTCCCTTGCTTGCCACAAGCCTACCAGCACTTGCTGCTCATGCTGAGTGACAGAAGCACTGACAGCAGCAACTTCTGCAGCAGCAGGACATGCCGAGCATGGCGTTCTGGCACATGGAATTTTGTGAGGCAGCAAGCAATGAGGGCATGGGATCAGCTGAGCAGACATACTGCATTTTGGAAGCCAGGGCCCTGTCTTACAATGAGGATCAGAGAAAGCAAACTGAGGAAATGCATGCTATGGCCACAGGGGCTGTTTTTTGTGAGGACAAGGAGAGGGGACTCGAACCCAGGATACTTATATGCCTTCCATCATGTGATTCCTGGGCCAGCTGTGCCACTGACTCACTGCATGTCCTTGGCTGAGCTGCCCAACCCCTCATGCCCCATTCTCCTTGCCCGTATTGGTCTGTCCTCTGGCAGGAGTTGTGCTTGCAGACATGGACTCAACCAGCTCAGAGGCCTCCATTCATCCCTGTCTCTTTCTCTCCTGCTGCGGTGCTGACAACTCATATATTCCCAGCATTGCTCTGTGGTTTCTCTCCAGCTTTGGGAGACCATGTGCCAAATACTGCTGATCAGCCTGCTGACCAGCTACATCTGGTGTATCCAAAGCCAGCCAGAGGCTTTGGAGCATATGCTCCTCTGTGACGGCTGACTGTCGCTTCTTGCAGCATGCAGGTTGGGCTGGCGCAGGGCAGAGTCTTGCTCCATGCTCACGTCCTGCTCCATGCTTGCATCCCATGCCCAGTGAGCAAACTGACCCTGATGTGGGGATCAGCCCTTAAGTGGAGGGGTTTACACCGCTCTCTGTTCCCTCCTGACACAGCAAAGACTCCCTAAAATGGCAGAGTATATGTAGAACCTTCTTTGCAGACTTCTGGTTTGTCCTGAATGCGGTGTGGCAAGCTGGGGAATTGTCTGGGGAGGTTGATACTGAACTGGATATATCCATGTCAGATTACAAAGCCAGGGTTAAGCTTGGGCCTTCTTTGCCTTCTCTCTTTGCTTTTTGATTCTGTGCTGATCTCAACTCTGTAGAAAACAGCCAGAGAAATTCCTGCACCTGTCCCAAAGCCCACAGTGACAATCCTGACATTTCCATGATCATACACTGGGCAGGGCATGCTGGGGCAAAGGGATGTCCTGACTGGTTTTCCTAGACTGAGCTGCTGGTAGTTAAGCAACAGATGAGGTGCCTCAGACTTTGATCACCCATTAATGACGATGTGGGTCAGCTGGAAGAGAAGCTGAAATGTCTTTTTTAAAAAGGGTCCTAAGGAGGTGTTTCAGGAAAGGGAATGTAGTGATTGCAGAGGTGGGTATGGTGCTGAGTGATTTAACAGAAGGATGGGACTTGTGGAAAAAAGGTCTTCAATGCCTCAGAAGCATCTTAGTGTCATGAAGGAATGGCAGCACATAAACAGATACTGGTATGTTGTTGCTGTTTAGATAGGTGAATTTCTTGATCTGCTGAAAGTCAAGACTACTAATTGCTTCAGTTTTTTTCTGTATTTCTGAGAGCAGCTGTAATCCCTGCTGTATGCAAGACTGAAATTCTGGGGGTTAAAGCCTTTTTATGTAACTGGAGGCCTTGTCCTGTGAGGCTGGGACAGCTGGGCAGGCCCCTTTCCATGATAGGGTCTGCAGGCAGAGAGCAGTGTGTTCCAGAGGGTCCCAGGAATGGCGCTGTGCTGGAGGCTCTCCAGGGAAGCCAGAAACACATGGACATGCTGAATGCAGCAGCAGCAGCCCTGCCAGGGCTCTGGAACACGTAAATCACTTCAGTGGCAGTAATGTCATCCCTGCTCACATGCATGCTGCTCTTTATATATATAGGCACTTGGCATGCTTCTGAAGGAATATTTTTTTTTATGTGTTGACTCTCTGGAGATTTGTACCTTGAGCTGAGTAGAGGAAAAATTGAGGAAATAGCATATCCCTCCTCACACCTCAGAGTCCTTAGCCCAACAGCCTACACATTTACCAGACTTAGTTGCTAGTAAGTGAAGAGGGCAGAGCAGCTGCAGTGGATTAATTGGTAACTTCCAGAGCTGGGTTATTGCCTGCAAAGCCTTAGAGTGGTCACACACAACCCTGTGAGCACAAGCAGAGCAGTGTAATCTGTTGCAAAGGGGAAAGCTGGCACAGATGCCAGCTCTTGAAGAGGAGGGAAGTACCCGGATACAACGGCTCTCACTGCTGCCCTGGGGTCCTGTGGGGACTTGCAAGCTTCTGGCATGGGGGCAGTGGGATGCAGCTGCCCTGGAGTGAGCTGAGCTGGAGCTGCTGAAGCCCTGCATTGCCATGGAGGGCTACATTCATATGTGTGCTCTTCAAGTTCTTGTTGATTTTAGCTGCTGGTAGTGCAAAACTGGTATCAGTCCAGTTTGGAGGGTCATATTCCATAGCCAGCTACGAGTGTAATGCATTAGAAGTGCAATAGGAACACTGATTTTAAAACAAACAAACAACCCCCCTGTCAATAAGGGTTATTTGGTCCAGGTGTTATTAATGGTTAAAAATCTGATTGATTTTACAGAACATCCCCAGTGACATCTGGGGATGATTCCCTTTCCTCTCCTATGTAATGTAGGCATGTGCCAGCTTCATCATGTGTGGATGCACCAGCTATTCAAGTGTCAGAAATATTGAGAAAACCTGGGAAGAGGGTAAATGATGTACATAATAAGCTTGCCTGGAAATCATAATCTGTTTTTTTAGATATGGTCAGTAAAGGGATTTATCCTCGTTAAGAGCACCTAGAGAAATGTCTGACAGTCTACAGGACCCTTATCTGTAAATGAGACCTGGGACCTTAAACCCCTTAAAATGTCTTGACGACTTCTCATATTTTTCTCATAAACTGCCACTGCAAAAATAATTTTGGAAGGGCTTGGAGACTCTTACACATGCTCTTTGGTTTAATTTTTGGAGCCATAATTACTGCTTTGGCCTGCACTTCTACTTACTCAGTTTTCTGTGTGAAGTCACAACCTAGCTCTGGAATGGGCTGGTACTCATTAAATCTGAGCAGGACGTTCAGTTCTGTAGATTTCATTTGAAAAATCAGTTGGTGATTCTCATATATTATTACAAATTTACAGTTGTCCCTAGTTGATAATTATGTTTTAAGTCTGTCCCTCAAATTAATCTGAGTGCATACTTTAAACCGTTCTGCCATGGCTTTGGTTTAAGTAAATTACTTACAGGAATGACACATTTTTTACTAATCCTCCAGCCTCTTACAGCCAAATTCTGTAATTCTCTTGCAGACTAGTAATTCTTTCTTATGCAAGCAGACCTACTGACTTCACATTTATTCACTCAGTTCAGACCAACACTTAAGCACATGGTTAATTGTAAACACGTGTTTAGGTCCTATTGACTTCAGTGAGGCTTAAGTGCTGTCTTGAATAGGCATTCTTATCCAAATTGGAGCCAGAAAATTAAATTTGTCCCCCTGTATAAAAGATCAATTCAACTGTTATGCCTCCAATAGAAAGCTGAAAGTTCTGTTGGATTGAGGCAGGATATACACTTACAGTTTAATAACTCTTTCTGAAGACCTTGTCAAGTAAACTATTCTGGAAGGAGCATTCACATTCAGAGGTGTTAAGGGATAGCTATTTTTGATGCTATCTCTGCAAGGATACAAAATGCATCTTAGCTGTATGTGGGAGATAATATTTTGATTTGTGTCATTATTTAGTGAAAAAATTGATGTGTAACTGGGATGACACTAAGGAATTCAGAGAATTTGAAAGTTAAGGCTAGCACAAGCAATGCTTTTATCAAGTAAAAGAAAGTTATTATATTTTAGTTAGGGTGAGTCTCTGCTACACTCTATCCCTCATGCAAGACACTATAATGGAGCCACTGGCCTGTCAATTTTCATTAGAAAAAGGCATAGAAAGAGGCCCAGGTTCTGGCTACCTATTTGCATGGACACATGCTGCAGATTCTGAGGGAGCAGCATGGTTTCCCTTTCCTTTTGGCCCCGTTTTGGTCTGTCACAGGAAGCAGAGGTGGACAAAGAGGAATGTGGGCACCTCCCTTTGCGTCCCTTCCTCTGTGTACGCTTTGTGCAAGACCAGTGGGCTGCAAGCAACAACAGAGGGTAGCCTGGTGGAGGGCACTTGCCAGGCCAGCACTTGTCCCATCTGCTTTTCATGTTAGGGCCATACAGTGCAAGATCCACATGCTGTAAGAGCAATCCAACTCAGGATGGCAAGGAGTGCTCCCATGGCGTGAGCAAGAGTGACCGTGCCCTGTGTATGCCAGTAGCCCTGGCTATTGAGGAGCCCTTGGGGTTAGTGTGACCTGGAAGGCTCTCGATGGCTTTGCAGTGGACAATGAGTGCTCAGTGCAGAGGGCAGCTCTGGCTGATGTGCTGCTGTGTTCAGGGTGCTGGACAGACAGCTTTATATGGATGTATAAAATGGGAATGGAAACCTTTAGGTAGAGAAAGAGGTTCACTGCAAGCAGTGACCAAGGGATCATACTTCTGGCACAAAACAAGTGGGAAGAAAATCTTATTGAGTCTCTTCACAGTTCTCCAGAAGGAGCAAAAGAAAAGGTTAACCTTTGAAGACATTTTAACCAATTACTTGGCTTTCCCATGACATCAGTCCTCTCAGTTTCTATAGTCCTTTGAAGAACAACATTGCTAATAACTAACCTCATGTCTTTCATAATCCTAAATTTTCCTTTGAGCCTTCAAGGAAAATCACAATTTCCCATGTGCAAAGCTTCGCTTTGAATTTGGAGTCTGAAATTTTATCTTTAGGATAATGTGAGGGAGTTCTGGGAGGCCAAAAATTTTTGCAAAACACTTGGCATTATTTGGATAGCATTTTAACTGCTGCTCATCATCATTGCAGATTTATGCACACATGTGATGCATATCATGGGCACAATGTGTGGGATGTACCTAAATATTCAGGTGCATTGTTTTTAATGCACAAGCAGAAAGCGTACATCTAGGCTGTATGACAGATTCCCATAGTTCAAAGGTGCTGAGAAAGATGATATTTGCACACACATGTGCCCTTCTTCCAGCAGCGTGCTTTTTGGTGTCAGTCATATTAATTCACTTCTAAAACATCCAGAGTTTTAAGAATACTTCCAGGAGTAGCTGCAGAATGTTGTTACACTGTGCTGGAGTAACCTTGGTAAGAGAGGAGGGGCTTTATCTGTAGAAGGACAACACAGTCCTCATGGATAAACTTGGATCTAGTAGCATCCAGTAAATGCTGAGATGTGGGTGGTGACTAAACTTCAAGCATCATGTGTTGCTTGAAGGAGTGCTCCAGATGTATCTAAAAGAATCATGTGAACACCAGGTGTAGAGCTTCTGTAGACCCTAAGGGCTGGCTTGCCACAGCAGTGGCCTTGTGGGGATATTAGGAAAGGTTGGCTGTTTCCTTAGGCCAGCTGTGCTCTTCCATGCTAATCCACTGACATGCTCTAGACACCCTGAGCACGGGAAGGATGCTGAACAAATGTGGTTGGAAACGCCTCAGATCTGTGTTCCAGTTTGTGGTTTGGTGGGTTTTTTGGGGTTTATAAAAATCTTAGCAGTTTGTCTTTTCTTTGCTTGTGTGATTTTTCTTGTGTTTTTCTGTCGTGGGCTGATTTTTTTCCCTGTGTGCACTTTGAGGCTTCTGTTTAACTCTCTCAAAGAGCAAACAAAGGAGTTGAATACACTTGCTGATGTTCCCCATTTCATGGCCTGTTGATAACTACACGATAACACTCTCCATTGGATTCTTCATTTAAAAAAAAGTAAGAGGAGGAAGAAAAGAGCCTTTGTCAGTCTCGATAGCACTATTCACTGTTTTACCAACAAGTTACAGTGAGACCATCAGCTTCCTGTCCTTTCATTGAAGCCCATTGATCTTTCTCCCTAGTAAACAGAGCGGCTGTAGCTTTTGTTTGACTTGTGCTCCCCATTTGTGCGGTGCATTTCAGGGATGAAAAGTGCTGTTGTGGCTGTTCTGCAGAAGGAGACCTGGGACAATGGCAGTGGGACAATGAGCGGGACGTGCGGTGGCTGTTAGAGAGGGACACTGGGTGGTTGGGCTGCCACCATAAACACGGTGGGCTTTGGGGAAAGGTTGTGGCTGAGCAGCTTGGAAATGAGCAGCAGTGGGATTTCAGGCTGGGCATTGCCCACATCTGCCTTTCAGTCAGCCCTGGGCAGGGCAGGGCAGGGCAGGGCAGGGCAGGTTGGAGGACGGATGGCAGGATGTGCTTGTTCTAGTGAGAAACAAACTCTCTCATCAGTAGCCAGGAGGTAGGAAGGATGTGGCAACAGATTTGGGATTTCACTCTGGCTTTCTTGCTCATTTGGTTACCAGGTATTTCCATCAAAAAACACCGTGCTTAAGGTCTCCCAGCTGGAGGAGCATGCTGGAGCTGCAGGACCAGCTCTGGTCCTTTAGGAGCACCCAGGCTACTGAGGCCCCTCGGCTGTAGGAAGCTGAGAATGAGGGAAGACCGTTCTGGGTTGGTGAGGTACCAGCCATGGGGAAGGATTGAGGATGACCCGGCAGAGCTTGTGCCAGGGGAGCAGCTGGGGCTGTGGGGTGAGAACTCTGCAAAGAAATAAGCCTTTTTTCCCCCCTTCTTTTTCTTACAGTTGCTGATGTGGGTGATGCTTTAGGGAACAGAGCAGAGATGTAGAGATCTGGGTTTTCCTTTGGTGATTGAAAAAGGGTCCAAGGAGGTGTGGCTACTGGTAGAAAGCCAATGCATGCTTTTTCTGATCTGAAGTAGCAAGAAACAGAAAGATTACTTGGCCTCTCCTGCCTTTCAAGCATCATCTAAGCAAGGAAGATTTTCCTTGTTGGTTTTCATTGTATGGGTATTTTTCCTGGTCATACGGTCTCTGGAATTTGGTAAACTTAAGTGAAAGAGAAATAATATAGCAAGTCTCAAGAAAATATTTCCTGTGGAATCTCAAATCCATTGAAATGGATATTTGTTAATTTTTCTTTTGTTTTTTGAGTCAATAGCAAAACTGTATTTCAGTGGGTTTCTGGCCTTGCTTAATTGCTCCTTACCCATCTTGCAGTGATGTCCAGGAGGCCTGGCTACCAACCATACCTTTACGATGCCAGGCACTTGGCACCTACAGGACAAAAAAATGAGCATACGTTGATGGATATTCATATTTAGACTTCTCAGTTTGGTGTTTTTAATAATAGCCAAGGAGAAACACTGCTTATCAGTTGAGCTCTGAATGTGGGCCGTGCTACTTTTCCTCGAAAAGTGTGTGAAAAAACTGAAGTAGGTGCAAGGGTGCATCTTTACTGATATTAGTATCTCTGCAGATACTGCTGAGCTGCATCAATGGATTTGGGTAATTCCTGTTACCATAAAGAGACTTAAGCAGAACTTTGCAATGGTGTGAGTTTGAACGACTTACTTTTTCTTCTTTTTTTCCCTTTTACAACTTGAAGTTGATTAACTTCTTGCTTCTCAGGCACTGTCTTTACATGTGATTGGCTAATGTATTTTTTCCTGCAACTTGTAGCAGGAAACCTTTGGAACATAATTGGTCTAGACTGTTTCTAATAGCTTCTTTTTGTGCAGAATGTGCTAAATATGGGAAATTTCAGAACAGATTTGAAAAAAAAACCTGGATTGTTAACCACCTACAGGGTCAAACAGGGTTAAAATGTTACAGTGACTAAAATCTTGTGTGTCAAAATAATATTTCTAAAAGCAGAATCTTAATTCTTCAGAGATTTGGCACAGCTCTGTCACAGGATAACTCTCTCTTCACTGAAATATAGCTTTCGTTTTGGGCAATGTCGAGTTGACCAAGACGGTTTTTGTGAGAAGCTTTATGAGGCTGGGGCTCTTGTAAAATATTATGTTACTGCAGAAAATTGATTTTAAAATCAGAGATTGTGCAATTTGATAAATAGTACATTAAACATTTGTAACTTTCTATTTAATAACGTTTTTGAAATATCCCTAATGCGCATGTCGTGGTGAGAACAAAAATGTAGAATTTTGTACAGAAGGTATAAGTGTCTCTGCATCTACTAAAGTAATTTGATAGCCAATTAATGCAATATGGACCTCTTGCCCTTGCGGAGGGTGTGAACCTAGAGCACACACACTTCTGCAAAGAAAATGTTTGTCTTGAATTCCTCCAGTGATGCTGCACAGCTGACTTTTGTGGACCTGTGAGTGCTTAGCCTTGACTTGTATGAGTAGCCTCATTGATTTCACAGGGTAAACTACAGCTGAAAAATTTAGATATAGGCAGAAGCCTCTGAGCCAGTGCCTAAGGAAAGGAGAGACTGAGGGGAATGCTGGTAATTTATTTCAAAATACTGCTGAGGTGTTACCCAATTGCTTTTCATTCTTGGATCCTTCTCTTGCTTCTTGATAACTTCTGGGTGAACTGATCATTTCAAGAATAGCCACAAAACTGTGGGGCAATTCAGGATGGCTTTTTTTGCTTCTGGGGGGCACCCAAGGTGCTGGGGAGGTAATGCTGGTCACCTCTGTTCCCTGGGCTAGGAACACCAGATGCCACCTGGTGGGTGGCATCTCCTGCTAAGGGCAGGGAGGAGAGACCTGTCTGTAGTTGTGGAGGAGTGCTTATTCTGCTGAGTGTTATTAATCAAAGCAGATTTTGGCCAGGGTAAAAGGGTCAACACCCTTCCTCCTCTTCAGCACATTCTGTGGGAGGCTTCCAGCCCACAGAAAAGCTCTCTACTATGCCTTTCCTGTGAAAGGAGCCCCTGCAGCACAAAACTCCACTCCTGGCTGGTGGAGCATTGTTCACCAAGCCAAAATGAGGGAGGGAAAAAGAAGGGGTTACTAACATCCACCACAAATCCTCTGGCAGTGCTCACAACTTGAGCTGAAAGCATAGCCCCGTGCCTGGCAGGCGATGGAGGGGTGAGGGCTTAGGGGAGACAGTGAGCTGCTGGGTAGCTCCACCCTGTCACTGCAACTTCTTCTGCCCATCCCTCTCTTCTGGATTTTATTTGTTGACTCCAGGCTGGGACTTCCTAGTGGGCACCACAGGTTGTTTTTGGCATGGACATATCCTCACATTTCATAATGGCGCTGCATTCCACTTTTGATTGCTTTTGTGCAGCCCTGAGTCCCCTTCTCTCCTGTTCTTCCTCTCTCTGTCTCTTTTTAATTGAGATTCCAACTGTGTGATTAAAACCGGGCATGGCTTATTAAAACAATGCTGCTTGTTATCAGGGTGCTTGCATTAGTGTTAGGGAAGGAGGGCTGCAATTTTCCTTCCTAGTGTAAAGAAAATGGGGAGGAAGGATGGGGTAGGGATTAAGTAAAGGAAAAGGATGACAGGTGGTATATATCCAGTCATGACTTGTCCTCTTCAAAGGCAGGCTATTTTCTAGGTGCTTACATTTGCCCACAGAATTTGGGGGATGAGTGCAAATTGCGACCTAACGATGCAATGAAGTGTTTCATGTTGCTGTTTCCCTTGTGGGCAGTTTGTGCTGTAGCCCTTAAATATGCTCTAGGCTAAGACACCGTCAGGTGGAGCAGAGGGTGATGGAGGGAAGCAGGATCTCTTCTGTCTGCCTTGACATCCTGCACGCACAGGGTGTGCTTACAAGCGATTTGATTGCATTGGAATTTGCCTTTTTGGTTTTTCTTGCCTCTGTTGTTAGAAACTCTGAGAAGAAAGTGGGGATGACTGCTGTTACTGATGCAGGCTCACATGCCTTGGTGTTTTTTGGGAGGCTGTATCTGAGAGGCATTCTATTTTAAGTTGATTTGTCTCTTCTAGTGCCTTGCTCTTAAAGCTATCTGTTGCATAATTGTGCTGGAAAGAGTTCTTGCTGAAGGGCTGGATTGCAGGGAACAGGGATGTGCTTCAGGGGATTTCGTGGGAGGGGAGGTGACAGCAGGTTGATAGAGCTGGGAGAGGATTACGATGTATACAGTGGCAAAAAGCCACCAAATATTTATTAGGACTGCAGCCTTCCTTCTATGGAAGGCCAAGCCTGCTCTCTAAGGAGAAATTCACATAGTCAGAAAGTAGGACCCCCGCAGAACTTCCTGCAAATGTCCTAGGTCAGGGATTATAAGGCCTTTGTTTTAAAACACTTCTGTGGTAGTGAACACATCTCCAACTTAGTTAACCTGGCTGTGGGTTTATGCAGACTCAAGAGCATCAAGCTTGACCCAGTAAGTGAATCCTTGTGCATGTGTAAATCCACGACGAAATGCAAAGTTTTCAGTTTTCTTTTTTTCTTTTTTTTTTTTTTTCCCCTACAGCAATCTAATGCAGGATCAATCTGGTCCAATACACCACCTTTGCAGTAGCCTGTAACTATAATGACACTAATCACTATACAAAGGCTTGTACTGGTGCATAGAAGTGCATGCAACTTACTGCACTAGGCTGAGTGGTTTTGATTAGACTTTAAAACCAGTTAAAACTATATTTTGTTTTTTTTCAATGAGGGGCTTACTTCAGAGTCACTAGAGCAATTTTGAATGTATTTAAAGAGACTAGTCAAGACCTCTATCCAAACTGATTTCTTGGGAAAGATACGGTGATTGAAGCTGGTTACAGATTACTAAACAGTAACTTTGCAAAAGCTTGTATCTTTTTGAACTGAAACTTTTGGTACAAATCAGGCTTCTGCATCTTGATAATGGTACCTCTCCTGTCAGCTGTTTTCCTTACCATTTGTCTGCAGGGAAGGCACGTTGTAAGGAAGAGAAATTTATATAAGGTAAGCTGAAAATAATCTAGGCTTCTAACAATAGCTTGAAAAACTGCAGAAATTTTCATGACACTTGAGGCATAAAATATTTTTTTTTCACTTACCAATCTTTAGTGCCTTGCCTTGTTAGTCTCTGCTGTTGGCATTGCAGAAGCAGAGCTTTCATCGCTTATGCTGAAAGTTTTAGGGAAAGCGTCCTGTTGTAGAGCTGGATACCACGGGGATAAAAGTGCAAGTGGGTAGCCCATCTTAGTGCTTTGGACTGTGAAAGAATGGCAACAGGTCTCTTAGTAGTGGTGTCAGAAAGGTGGCTTCCCAGTGGCGTAGGAAGAGGTGTTCCTTAGGCAAAGATGATTTATTCTCCTCTTGAAGATTTTTTAGACTGAACTGATGCCTCCTGAGGAAGCACAGGTCTGAGTTCAGGTCACTTTATGCTTTGTATATTTTAGAAACCTAAGAGCCCAAAGGTAAAATTTTAAAAGACAGAAGGCCTCTATGTAGTATGCATATACAGATATATCTCCTAATTTGACATCTTCACCATTGAGCTGGTCCTGTGATGCCTGTGGTGGAATGAAATGCAGACACTGATAAGGCTGTGATTATTTTTAACTGCAGCGCAGTGGGAAGGAGCGGCTGCTTGGATGCGGTGACAGAATCGCAGCCAGCTGTAGCAGTGAAAGTCTCACAGGGTTAACCACAAAGTCTGCCTGCAGCTGCTGCAGCTCAATACCCAGCATTCACATGCAACCTCACCAAACTGCCTTGTGACATTTTTGATTCATGTCAGGGACAGAGTACCATTGTTGGGGGGGAAAAATAACTGTTTTATAAAATGTTCTGCAGGCTTTCAGTCATTTCAGTCTCTATTCTCTCCTCTGTGCCACTCTCAAGGTTCGAAAAAAGTTCTTCTCATTTTGCTGTTCCACTCACTGCTTTAAAAAGTGTTTCTGGCTTGATTACTTTTATTATAGAGCAAGAGCTGCTCCTTAATGCTCAGAAAGAGGCTATTCCTGAGCAGTGGGCCCTATTCTGCCTTTGTCATGTTGCTGTGGCCTTTAGGGTTTGAGGGACCTGTGCCTCTTGATGGTGTGACTAGCAGGAGAAGCAACAGCATGCTTTTGCCAGCAGGAAGGATACTGGGGTTCAGAGGGAAGGGCCTCCCCTTTTGTAGCAGCCAACTGGGAAGGATTTCTTGACTGATTACTCTGCTGTAAGAACAGGGCTGCCTGCTGCAGGTCTGCTGTCAGACCATCAGCTTGATTGCTCTGATCACACCAGTGCAGTGGGCTCTGGGGATGGAGGCTCTGCTTCTTTACGCTTTTCAGTGCAGAGATAAAAAGCCTCTTTGTTTTTCAGATTTATGGAAAAGTTTTAAATTGTTTGTCGTTCATTGCCCTGGGTAACCCCATACTGTGCTGCTAGCTGGAGCTCCAGGGCTGAACACCTAGGGCTGACTGGGACAATGGGACAGTATGAAAAGGGCCTTTCCTATTCTCATTCCTCGAAGGAAGTGCTACTGAAGGGCCTGAATGCGTTTTCACAGCTTTAATGGCTCATTTGCTTCAAGCACGTACAAGTACAAGGATTTTATTTCACAGAAAACAAATTAAATTAGTGCTGTTTCTTTTTTTTTTTTATTTCACTTTTTTTTCCTAAAGGATTACTTCTTCCCCATTCGTGTTACAGCAGATGCTCAAATGGGGACAGCTTGAAAAAATGTCCTAGTGAAAGGTTATGTTTTTTGTTTGCTTGTTTTGTTTGTTGTTTTGGTTTTGTTGTTGTTGTTGTTGTTTTTTGGTTTTTTTTTTCTTGTTTAAAAAAAAGAGAAAAGGTTGGTGCCAAAGTGACCCTGAGTGCAATTTCCCTGAAGCCAAGGTGTGTTAACAGGGAGGATCGTTTGATCCCTTGATTCTGCCCTTTCTGGACTCCATGAAGAAAGATTTCCAGAGAAAAACCATGGTACTGGGTCCAGATTCTCCTGACACAGCAAATGCAGCTCTGTTTCAGGCCTTATTTGAGCATGGAATTCAGGCTTTCTTTCAGTGGTGATCTGACTTGTGGCACTCCGTTGATTGTAGCACAGACTGCAGCACTCGGGGCACAGGTAATGGCCAGCTCTTTATTTTCTGTTCTGGAAGCCCCAGATGATGGGGAAGTTACTGAGCACTCTGCGACACGCAGATGGACACAGCAGCCTGGGTGGGGTGTGAGGGTCTGAGCTTGGTGGGCTTGTGCTCCTCCATCCCTCTGCCTGAATAACGAGCTCTCCTGGGACAAACAGCCCCAGGGAAGTCACCGCTCTGGACCCCTGCTCTGCTCACAGCACTTGGGAGCCTGAGGTGGCGATGGGTGCCCACGTGCTGTGTTCCTCTGGTGCTCCCAGTTATGCAGTATCCAGGCCAGCTCCTCAGAGAGCCAGTTCAGGCCCGAAAAAGCTTATTAACTCTGGCTCTGTGCTGCTTGAAACAGTCTAAAATGCCCCAGGACTAGGAGGAGCAGGATAGCAGTTTACGTGGAGCACTGCACCCACACAGAGCTGGCCTGGGAGTCTCTGCATCCTGCCAGGCTTCATCCACAGCCTGGATAGGTAATTGGGAGCTGGCTGTGCCTGACCGGAGGGCAGTGTCAGGTTAATTAGACATCTGCAGGCTGTTCTTAAAGCCTTTTGCAGTCCCAAAATGGAGAGCTGTTTAATATAACAGAAAAAAATAAAGGCCTTTCCCCCAGATTGGCATAGAACATTATTTTTACTTAATTGAAGACTGGTGTGGACTGATTTAATCTCTTAATAATTTCCTCTTCTCAGGTACTAAAACCTGTGGCTCAGCATGGCTTCTCTGATTTTCCTGTTCTTTGGTTTGCTTTCCATATTTTGCATTCATGTATTTTCTTCCCAGATTCTTAATGTGCTTAGCCTGTTAAGATGAATATAAGATCTTTATAGTAGCATCTGAGATCATAATCTGTCTGTATCAAAGGCCAGAATTATTCCCTGTTGTTTGTAAAGGAATTATTTAATAAGTAATCCTTGTAAGTGTCAACATTACACATGAGATGACATAACACTTGGGGAAAGTAAGGACTAAGCCAATATTCCCACACCGGCTTCAAAGCTAAATATGCTTTCACATACAGATGCTTCCTATTTCTCATCTGTGGCTTCTATTTCCTCCTAATTGGAGTTGACACTGGAAGTACCAGTTCTCCTTTTCCTCCTCCTGGATGTTTTGATTGGAATGTTAATACCGTCCTCCTTCATTACCAGGCTCTGTGGAGTGGTGTGCCACGTGGTTTAAGGTATAGGATTGGTTTTCCCTTGGAAGCTGAGCGTGCTGCAATGTCAGAAGTGTTAATTCACAGCTGGCTACTTGCTGCACAGCAGTCTGAGAGCTCGTGTGCCTGCACTTTTGGGAAAGGAACATCCGGACACGGGACACGGGTTTTGCCTTTCTGGCCTATCCTGCACAAAGCAAACTTTTTGCATTGAATAAGCTCAGAGAGAACCAGACTGTTCTGCAAGTAAAATAGTGAAATCATCAATGCTGAAAATGCACACACACAATTTCTCCCTCAGAGTGTTTCTACGGGTTGAAAATATCAATCTCTGCAAAAATCTGAGTGTTGGCCCCTGGGTGGCAAAAAAACTCCTCTAAGACTAGAGAAACCTTCTGTTTCCTGCAAAACCCCTCCCCATTCTTGCCCCGTGCATCCCTCCCAGACAAATTCAACCTCCCATGAAAAATTAATAAATTTCTGTGGTGTGAATTCAAAACATCAAAATGCCATGGACAGTTCATCCTTTCTGTTAGTAAGGCAAGTCTGATCAAAATGCCCTTAATCTTTGCATTGCCACAGCAACCTCTGACAGTTGTTTTAACCTCTGAGATGAGGCAGTAAGGAAAAGGGGAAAAACCAGGGAAATGCTTTGCACCAGTGTAGATGCTCCTGCCCCAGCTGGGAGTCTGCAGGTCCCATGGTGCCTGCATCCTCCTGGGGAGTTGTGTAACTGCCAGGAAACTGTAGTGATTTCTTGAGAGCTTACAAACTTACATTATCTCTACTCTGAAATCACTGTGAAGGGATTTTAAACCACTGGCTGCCAAATGCATTTATCCCAAAGGGAGAAGATTTGAGATTTCCCTGCAAAGACACCTCCTGCAGTCCATTAGGGTTGGCTGTGAAGCCACCCATGATCCTGCAGAGTCTCAGGCCCCAAGCAGGGATACCCCACCTGGGACACCCCTGAGCCCAAATGCTCGGTGTCTGGCTCTGAACTTTCCTTGCCCATGGGCTCCCTGTGTGGGAGAAGGCAGCTTTTCATCTCCTTGCAACTGCTAGCACCCAGCTCAGAAAACGAGTGCCCTCTACTAAGGGGCTGTTGGGCTATTTGCAGGTCTTTTGGGTCAAGGTCTCCCTTGCCTTGTGCTGTGCTTGCACAGCTGATATGGCTGAGACTTTGCTGTCATGTGGCACTGCAGAAACCCTAATAAAGTAACAATGGCTGAACCCAGGAGGGCTGAGGACAGCTTTCCCATACAAGAGTATGGAATGTAACAGTGATGCAGGGATCCCTGCTGCCCCAGTGCTGACTTGCCAAGTATGAAACCTTGCCTTGTTCCTTGTACTTTTTTTCAAGATCTCTTTGGCTCTGCTTTCAGCATCTGTCTCTAGGCATATCCTGGTGCCATAAAGCCTAGACAGTAATGAGGCTGTTTTGTAATGTCCCTGCACAAGCAATAACTCTATGAGATCTTAGCACTCACATGGAAGAGGAGGTTTATTGTTATTGTGCTTTGCAGACAAACTGGTAGAAAAGAGTGGTCCAGTACGGACCTCTGGAGAGGTGTAGAGGATCCTGAGGATCACTTGCATGGTGTCTGTCCTGTTTTCCATGTAAGAGGTTCAGAGATGACTTGGGGCCTTTCATGACCAGGCTCTTCTTGCCCTTACATGAGTTGAGGCAAGTGCCTTCAACACTGGTTTACCTGGAAGGCCTGGCTTTGTCCTAGGCCCTCCTTGTCCTTGCAGCTGTCCTAAATGAATCCTTCCTGTCTCCTGGTGGGTGTTAGGTGGGTATTATAGGCCAAGGTGTCTCATAGGGTCAGGACATTGTTGGCATAATAAGAGAACAACAGTTGTCTTGAGATAAAGCTGTTCTTCTGTTTTTGGGGGTTTTTTTGCTGGTTGTTTGTTTGGTTGGTTGGTTGGTTTTTTAACTTTTGTCACTGGATTAATGGGCTTTGCACCTCTTTTTTAGAATCTTTGATGCAAAGAATATTGTTGCAAAATGGTTGCTCTAATTGTTCCTTTTAGCTAGAGTGAATGACTCAGGGCTAATTTTTGGCTTTATTATTTAGGTTGCAATCTTGTAAAATGGCTATTTTTAGAAAGTAGTGAGGAATCCTATACAGGTCACACTGCCTTTTCTCAATCTCTTGTTAAAGTTGAATGATTTTTACTTTGGTGGAAATGTGGGAAAGACAACCGGCACAGGCGTAGGAGGCTGTATGCAATATTTCTTCACATCCTCAAGCTTAACCTGAAACTGTGTGAGGTCTCTTGTGGTCCAGACCTGTGCTTCCCTCTAATAGACACTGTAGTGCTAATTGTGATATTGCTTTGCAGGAAGGACAAGTGGTCCCCAGGGACCAAGATGACTCCATAAAAATAATTTCCAGAATTGATCTAAATGGCATTTGATCTAAGTATAATTTTTAGAGGGAAAATACAATGGCATTAGGCCAGAAACCTGGGGGACACACACAATCTTCCAAGACGTTTGCATGCCAGCCTGTGTGTCTAGAGCTCTACTGCAATACCAATATGCCAACTACCTTTCCAAATCACCTGCCCATTTCTGTTATCACAATGTTCTTTCTGGAAATCCAGATGCAAAATATCGTGAAGTTATATTAAGCCTTCTGCCTTGTCTTCAATTCCTGAGTTCTCAACAGTAGCTTCCTAGAAAAGTGATACTCTCCTTATTTATTATTTGTTAATTCCTACCATGTATAACAACGAATTCCTGCAAATTCCCATCAGCTGTGACAAACTTACCTTGTAGACCTATGTAGTGATTTTGATGGCTTTACAGACCTGTTTGTTTTGTTCTGAACTAAATGAATAGCACTATGATGACCCCACTCTAGCACTGAACTTCTAAACCTCCCCTAATATACTAATCAGCATGTCAGTAGAATATTCCTTCTGGATAGAGACAAGCCTGGTGAAACGGATTAGACATTCACATGGCATTGTATAATTCAGAGAGCAGGCATGGTGCATATGATTTGCATTAATAGCCTCTACTGCAGCAGCTTTTCACAGGTCTCTCTCATTAGATCATATGTGGAAGCTTCCAGACTGTCAATCAATTACAGTAATTTCCTTTTCCATATTTATTCCATCACGATCATTGACAGTTACCATTAAGTGACATTAATACAATACAATACAATACCACCTTGCATTTTCCAGTGCTCCTCTTACAGGGTCCCTAATGCATATAAGGCTGAGAGGCTTCATTATAAATGGAAAAGGTGTCTGCTCTCCCTAGCTCAGCAAAGCGTGGCTCCCCTGTGACGGGGAGGAGGATGGAGCACCTCGTGCCACGGTGTCTGGTAAGCCCTCTGGGGCGCTCAGGAGTGGGCTCTGCTGGCTTGTGATGGAGGTGGCTCCTGCCCAGGGGTGAACACAGGGTGCCATGGGAGGCTGGCAGACTCAGTCAGAATAGAAGAAAACTTAACTGCAACAGGTCAGTGCAGCTTGTGTGGCATGTTCAGGTGCCTCAGCACAGACTTGTGCTGTATGGCTGTGGTTACAGATGCCTTATCTTCTTTGATGCCATTGGACCTTCCCAGTGAACTGACATGAGCCAAGTCTTCATATGTAGCAGCTAACACCTAGGCATTCTTGTTAGAGAAACCAGAGCCCTTTTCTTCCTTCTAGACCTGCTCTTCCTGTCTCACTGACTGCTTAAAACCTCCTGTCCTGCCCTAGGCAAGCAAGGTTCAGAATTACCAAATCCCGGTAGCAGTAGCTGAATAAGCACAGGCCCAGCAGCACAAGAGCAGGGCAGTCTTTATGTACTTCAAAAAACCCAGAGGGTTGGTGTGTTCATGCTGTAGCTAACAACCTGGTGGCAGCTGAAGGAGGCTCCTCCTGGATCTGCCTCCAAAATGCGTTGGAGTACCTGTGGTGAAAACTGAGAGTAGTGGTCTCAGCCCTCCTGTTTGAGATCCATCTTCTGGGGGTCACCTTGAAATTACTCTGAGGGGACAAACAGAGAGTGCGAAACCTGTTGGCAAATGTTATCTGAGAAATACGTGTGTAAAAAATTACTTCAGCAAACACTGCATAGTGGGTCAGCTGGAGCACTGCGTGTGCTTCTGGCCATTGCTAGCTTTTGTTAGCTGATGTTTGCCAAGATGTTTCCCATGGAGTTAGAAAGGCTTTTAGCCACACTGCACAAGATTTATAGGCTCTCTTATTCCTTAGATCTCTGATGTCCTACCAAAATGTTTAGAGGCTTAATCTTAAGTTTAGAAGGTGATCTTTGGGCTGTGTGGGAAAGGAAACCTATCTCTTGCAGACCAGCAGAAAAAGAATTGGTTCTGTATCCCCTGTGGACTCTGCAACATCCCCCCCTCAATCAGTTTCCCCATACTGTACTAAAAATGCTGTCTGAAGAATGGATTGAGCTCCTTTTTAATTTTTGCTGCCTTTGTGCTAGGGACTGCTTCTGCCCCTTTTCAGTCTTGAGGTGCTTTTCCCAGCTCGCTGAGCTGACGTGATGAGATTCTTTCACCACCCATCAGTAAACACTTCATCAGCAATTCTGCACATGCCCAAGGGTTTTTCCTCTCTTTTCTTTGCTGAATTTTCTGGTGCTTCTTTCTTCTTCATCTCTCCTGCTAGGACGGACAATTTTCCACTTATCCCCATCTCCCTCTTCTTTGATACATGTCAGAGACTAAGCAGGATTCAGTTGCCACTGTGTCCCCATTCAAGACCCTCCTAAAGCTATTGCTGCCAAATATGCTGGATGTCTTCCTTCTCACAGTGCTCCACTTCCATCCTTGTCATTCATGGGTAACAGTTCAATGATCTTTCCCCTTCTCTGTCCACTGAGCTCATTTAAAATCCAAACAGTTTCTGGCTGTCAGCTCTCCTGTTTGTGACTTCCACTCTGTTTACTTCTCTCTTCAAAATCTTCCCTGTCACCTCTCATCTTCAGCATTGTCAGTGCCTAAGACATTCATTTCATTGCCCCTCTTCTGTTCTCATCCATGGCTTCTTATTCCTGTCCATGAGTTTGCAATTGAGAGGGTCCCTGCAGTTTGTTGTACTGCCATCCTGTTATTTTAGGTAGGCTTGTTGCTTAAGCTTTCCCCAGGACTGGAGTGGTCTTGGCTTCTGGTGTTCACTGCTCAGGGTGTACATCCAAGATCTGCTTTGTTGCTCTGTAATCAGTTCTGTAGCTGCATGAATTTCAAATAGCGCCTTTCCATGGTTTTAGGGTAAAGAGTTTTGCTCACAATTATAAACAAGTTTCTCTCTAGATAGGGATAGCCCGAAATCTGAATTTCCCTTATGTTTCAGTTGTTACAACCAGATTTTAGGATTCTGACTTACATAAGCATGTGCTAGGCGTGAACTTTGGATGCACTGCCAGACTTTCCCCAAAGGTTTGAGTGGCAATCATATCACATCACAGTTCTTGCTTTAGCCCAAGCTGCTTTTCCCCCAAGATAGATAATGTCCTCAACTTGACTGCTGGTTAAATAATATTCAGGAATCTACTCAAATGTGGGTCGTTACAACTAGCAAATTACATACTTGGGAGTTTTGAGCCCTTTCGATTAAATTTCACTGAGTTACGTTTGATAACTAGTTGTAGATAATGGTGTGCATTATTTTCCTAATCATGCAGTTATTTGAGAATTTGGCAGTGTGAGTTCAAAATGCAATCAGCATAGTATCTTTTTCGTTATAGATTGCATCATATTGCTTTCTGACATTTATTGTTTCAAGAAATGTTTCCATGAAATTCAGTATTTGTACAAGAATTGTGTACTTGTCTGCTCCAGAAATAAGACAGTGTTTTGTGTAATTGTGATCATTTAATGGGTCAAACTCAATGTGTTAAAAGTGATTTTGGAATAAAAACAGATGAAACTTTAAATGCTAAACTAAGTCTTGGAATCATAATTAGGACTGCTATGTGTTCTGTGAGTTGAAAAATACTCAAGCTCTGTCCTAAGAATTATTTCTTCCCTTTCAATTACAGTTTTATGATGGATTTTTGTCTATTGTTCACTGAAAATTTCTATTCACTGGAATTATTACATTTCCATTTACACAGGACTGGAATGGATTGCTTTAGTGGAATATGTCTCCATGGAGCAGCAATATGAAGGATGTGAAGGACTTCCCATGTGGTGGCAATCTGAAGGGAAGAGTCACAGAAGATACTGCACGCCTCTGTACAGTTTAGGTGACCTTTAAAGTCTGCTGATGAAAAGTGCTCAAATACTTTGTTAAGAGTTGGATGTTGTTATTGCAATTATCTGCATTTGCCAAGCTTGATCTAATGATGCTGCAGCTAGGGGTGGATTTGTGTTGCTAGACAGAAGAGACACAGAACAGGTCCTCAACAGTTAACTGGTGTGTCACCCCCTGAAAGCAGAATTATCCTGAAGACCTTTAAATGGTGTGGGGAGTGCGTGCACCAAGTGAAGTCCCACAGGATGACAACAGGGAGTGGGATGTGTGGAGTAGTTGGGTGAGAGCTTTCACATCCTCTTGGAGCAATTGTGTAATGAGATATATGGGAGGGCTCAGCGATTTGTTAATGACTCGAGTGCTGCTTCAGGAGAACATTTGTGTAAGCTGTGGAACAATGCGTAGTATTCGTGTGTGATTAATGAGAATTTGTCATCTGAAATACAGTCAGCACAGCTCCTTCGTAGCTGTGTGCCTCAAACCCTCAGAGCCAACCCACGGTGGAATATTAGAGGAATTACTCAGCAGATTACTTCCATGTTGTTTTTGTCAGCTTATTCACCCCGACGCCCATTTGATAAAAGGAAGGGGGTGTGAGGGTTTGTGTTATGCGTTTTTGTTGGCATCTAACTTGTGGCTCTTTGAAAGGTCATGGGTACTTGAAGCTGTTTCAGACTGGTCAGACCACGGCTATTAGTCATGGAGCATTATTCACCCAGTCCCTTTCTTTCTTTCCTCTTCCCTGTGCTTTCAGCTGAAGGAGTGATCTTTGGAAATGAAACAATAGCTGAAGGAAACTTTTTTTTTTGCCCGGATGTTAGGTTTTCTCACAGGAATTTAATTGAAATTACTGGCATGTTATTGGCTGCAGGATGACCTGACTTCCCCTGTGACATTTCATCAGAGCTGAGCACAGGAGACATATAAGTAATTTTGTCTGCTTATTTCTTGTACCCCTGTCCTTACTAGAAGACTTTCCAGGGTTTTACCTTACAGACTTATTCTGTGACAATTAAGCACCATTCCTCAAAACATCTCTTTCTGTTACTTCTTGGATAACATAGGTTTGTGGGGTTTTTAAAATAAATCACTCTTTCTGATAAAACCCTTTTTTTTTTTTTTTAATAAATAAGTGAATAGCTGGCATGCTTCCCTGGATGAAGACCCCAACTGATACTTGTTAGTGTGACATGCTACTTTTTGTACATGCCAGCTGGTAGAGGTTTATGCTGTTAGCTGTTCATATTGCAGGAGAGTCTAGTGGATCCACCTGCCTTGAGCCTCTGTTTGTCTTGGTTTTAAGCAGATATTAAAAGGTGTTCCTTGCCCAAAAGTAAGTCTGTGATAGACAACTGAGTGAAAATTAGAAGTGTCAAAAAAGCCAGGATATTTTAGGAACTAGTGCATAATTCTTAGTCAATCAACAGCTGTAATGCTTACATAAGCCATTTAATATCTGAGTGTGAAGACTGGCAAAAAAGAAGAAAGGATGCTTTCTCCAGTGAAAACAAATGGAAACTATTTTATTTTATATACTGTTGTGGTCCAAGATGTAGTGGTAGAACTGTGACTTGTATGTTTTTGGACTATGCCTTGAAAAAATAAAAAGGCATACTTCTGCTCAGATGATGAACAGAAAGACCATTTAGACAATAGAATGGATATAAATTCATGCTAGATCAAGGTTTTATTTAGGTTGGCATCTAAATTTTAAATACCCAGAATCCAGAGCTTATTTGAGTAATTTCTTAGTGTTTATTTTTACGTGCCCATGAACAGTGACCTATGAATCGCGGACTATCCAGCTGCAGATAGGTACAGTGACCTGATCTGACCTTGACATACAGAATGACTCCAATAACATTATGTAATTATATAAACCAAAGTTTTAAACAGTTTCCAAGGCCGCTCATGTTTTCATGGAGAGTGCTAGTTTTGTTGGTTACACAGGACTATTTTGTTGTTGACATATTTTTGGGAGGCGTGGGGTAGCCCTTGTTTTCAGTATCTGGGTAAGTAACAGTGCAGAACACTTGCTTTCTTCATACAGTTTCAATGTGCTGTTAGCATATCACCTGCTGGAAAATCAGAGCTTTCCTTGGAGGAGTCAGGCTGTGGCTGGAGACCAGCATGCCCCAAGTCTTGTCCAAGGGTTGGGTCCTGGCCAAGTGCTGCCTCCACTGTTCACTCCAGCCACCCACAGCAGAGAGGGTCTTGGCTGGGGCTGTAGCCCTTAGGGAAATTTGAGGGATGTGAAAAGCTGTTGATGATGGATCCTAAAGGGACATTTTTATTCCTTAGGTATCGTCTCTTTTTACTTTTCTTGCTAGTCATGTGTCTTGATGTGCTGGTGAAGTTTTGCAGAACTGCCTGAGATTTGAATTTTAGTAAAGTTTAAGGTACTCATGTTTCAGGATTTGCATTACTTTGTTTCCCTAAGTGTAGTCTCTACTGATTTCACCATGAAATAAATAATTCTACTAGTAGGATTGCTGCTGGGATGCATATTAGACCATAAATGAGCAAGATTTCTATCAAGGGAGAGCTGTGTTCTTGCAGGTGAAGGTTATGCTACTGTGCAGATATCCAGGTGTGCTCTGGAGCTCATGGGCACTTCTCTGGGCATGGAAGAGACAGAGCAAACTTCTAGGAGGAAGAGGGCAAAGCCTCCTGCAGCTTTAGCTACCACAATTCCTAGAATCATAGAATCACTTTGATCGGAAAAGACCTCAAAGGTCATTAAGTCCAAATGCTAACCCAGCACTGTCCACCACTAAACCATGTCCCTAACCAGCATATCTATGCATCTCTTAAATACCTCCAGGGATGGTCATTCTGGCCAAACTGTTCTAGTGCTTGATAACCCTGTTGGTTATAAAATCATCCCTAATAGCCAGTCTAAACTTTCCCTGGAATTCCCACTTTTCTGTTTGGAGAGGTGGTTAAGTGTTTTTTGTCAGACATGGTATTCTGACATGTCTCCCTGCAATTCCTTCCCACCTCCAAAGCCATATTTCATTCTGTTTTACTAAGTGGTCACCCTGCTGGCAGACAGTGCTCAGACTGTACCTGCCAGGTACTGTGAGACTGGGGATGAGTTTGTGGCACTTGAGGACGTGGAGGTATCTACTACCCCTAAACACCTCTGTGCTCAGGTGGACAATTGGGAGTGTTGCAGAAGAGTGTGTGTGCCCGGGACCCAGCAGTGCTTGCTGCCACAGGGACCCAGGCAGCAGCCCCTCCTCACCACGGAGCGTAAATCATTCCCTGTGCAGCCAGAGGCTGAGTGCCCACCAGGGATGGCCTCCTCCCCAAAAGCTGCACCTGACCACAGCCTCCCCTATGCCCATGGCAAATAAATGATAGAAAGAGTAACAAAAGAAAAGTGTGGGTGTTTTAAAGCAGGCCTTCTGCCTGCCAGAAGGCAACAGACGTCTACTGCTCAGCCTGGGTGCCCTCCCACACCCAGGGGATGGCTGCTCCATACTGATCTCTCCTTGTCCCCCCTCATGCAAAGCATTTCAGTTGATCCCCAGCATCACATGCTCCTCTCCCCCTTTCCAGGCCCCTCATGGAGGGTCAAATGAGCTCCTGGTGGCAGGCTTTGTCCATTCTCCCAAGGAAAAGGTAACTTTCAAGTTGCCCACAACCTCTCTTCTGGGGAAAGGCACAAAGCCTGGCAGCCCTGACTCCCTCCACAGCTGGTCTTCAGCAGCCTGAAGTCCTGCTCATCATGTTTTCTTGTTGGAGACTTTGCCTCAAAGCACAGCCAAAATTGACAGAAGGATTTTGTAGTGTCACTTCCCATCCTTCTTATGGTGTTTTTTTGTGCCTGCTTTCTCCACCTCAGTTTATCAGGGACTAATACCTCATGGGGGCTCACGTCCTTGACTACATTTCTGCCTTCTGTTTCTGCACGGGTTAGTTGTCCTGGTGCTAGCTGGTCCCTGAGCTGCAGGTTTCAGCTATGTGGTCCTCCCTGTATTTCATACTCCTGGTGCTCTGTGCCACCAGCTCATGTAGGTGCAGGTCCCAAAATAACCTTAACACTCGCTGGCTCGGTGCGGAGCAGATGTGCTGGCAGCATGGTGCACTTGGCTGCAAAGAAGGGGCATGTTCTGGCTTTGCTTTCCTCAGAGTGTGTCTCTTCCAGCTAGTCTCTTATGTGATGCTAATGGCAGCCTATGGGCAGAGGTACAAGGATCAAGCAGAGGACAATGGGTGTCAGTCCACAGGGAATAGATGTAAAGCAGAAGGACCAGGTGGAAGAACGGCAACCTGAAATGCACCAGATCTCGTGTGATCGAAAGGAATTACTTTTTAAAAATCATCTTTGGTTTAGGGAGTTTCCATTCTTCTCTTGGCTACAGACTTGCAGTTGTGTAATGCCAGCTTTGTACGTAATCACAAGTACAGGCATAATTTTGATATTGTCTCCAGAAATATTAGAACCTCTGAAAGAAAAACTGCCAAAGGGAATTACATAGATAAATCTCAAAAAGACATAGAAATCACATGATGGTTTGGAGCAAAATCCTTAAAACCATCTTTGTTTCATTCAGCAAAGACTACTAAGAAATTTGATAGGAAAACCAAATTATCCAAAAGCAAGAAAAGGGAGATAGTGCAAGCTTCATTGGCTAATTGCCTCGTCATCACACCCTGAGACTTACTTGCTTCTCTGCCTCCTACAAAGTTTCAAGACCCAGTGGCATCTGTAAATCTGCTGTTTATTTCTTATCTAGGTATCTGCATTTTTACTTCTCTTAAACTTAGGACAGACAGAGAACCATCATTCTATCCACAAGCAGGACCATACGACCAGGTGTTGTCTGAACTTTGGATGCAGATACCTGCCAAGCACCTGAGTCCTGATTTGTAGCAACTCGCACTGCATCTTTACAGAGAATCTTCCCACCGTGCCAAATTGGAAAGGATGGATTTGGGGATGGAAATTCAAATGTTTCAAAGAGTGTGCCAGGCTCCTTTCACTCAGAGCTGTCAAAGAGAGAAATGTAACTCATAAGAGGTGATGGATAAAGCAGACCTCAGTTTAGCTTACCTTTACTCTCTCAGCATATTAATAATTGGTGGGTCCTGGCAGAAAATATTTTCCTTGACTTGTGGATAGTATCCATAAAATACTCACAGATATAGCAAGCAGCTGCATTGTGATGCTGTTCTTAGAAAATGATGTAATGCCGCAATAATCACTTCTTAATCATTACTGATTTATGAATTGAGAATGTTTGCAAATTATGGGTAAACTTAGCTAGCTCAAATGAAATTCATGTCAGCTTGGTCAGGTGGTAATTCTGAGACCATTGGCTGGAGCTCAAGGGCTTTTGCTCCATTGGCATGGTCTTTTTCAGTGGCTTTTCAGAAACAGTTCTGTTTTGATGGGCTGTCATGGAGGGAATAGGCAAGGAAAGGTAAAATGTTGGCAGCTCTGGTGTGTTGTGCTGGCAGTATTTGGAGCTCTTTGGGGAAGAATGACTTGATCCAGGAATCCCTTGTTTTGAACACATTTTGGCTGTTGGGGCTTTTAAAGAATAAGGGAGTACATTAAGAGAGAGAATATCTGGGATCCAGAAAACCAGGGTGCTACTTCTGCAAAGAGTCCTTTCTTCTCTGCATTGATATTTGCTGTGTGGTCAAAGATTCCTCCTCTGTCCCCCATTTCCCCAGGCTTCAGGTAATTTCCTCATACATCTGGAAGGTGACGGGCAGCTTGGAGCAGGAAGTTGGTAGGATCCAGTTTTAAATTCATGCTTTCTGTGAGGAGCTGTTAGCAGATGGACATGTAATTAAAGTAATAACAACATATCTAACATTTACCTTGTACCTTTTCTTAATCTTCAAAGACCTCAGCTGACTTTGAGATGGAGCACAACACAGTGATTGTGCATAATAATGTCACAGAATGGTTTGAGAGGAGGGGAGGAATATCTGACCCATGGAAACTGCAGGAGAACATAGTAGCAGTGCAGTTACTTCAATGAGACAGAATAAAGCTTCAGACAGGCAAGACTGCCTATTGACAGGGTATCTGAAGAGATTACAACTTCTCTACTGGACCTGGTCTTTGTAATTGCAGGAAGTTTTTTACTGTATAGGCCCAAAGTCAATCTCTCTAACCTCAGTTTAGCAGATGTGCCTTTGGGGTGTGTTTATAACAACAACAACAACAAATTACTTTATCTTTCTACTTTTAACTGATCTTGTTTGTTTTTAATGAGATGGTTGGGTCCTGAATTATTTTGAGGCTGGGCTGGGTCACCCTAGCACATTTTGGGAAGAATGACCTTTTGACAAGGACTCTGTGGCAGAAGTAGAAAATGTCCAGACTCATGCCAAGTTAAAGCAGTCTTATAGTATGTGCAGAAAACTGACTGTGATCAACAGGGGTACAGGGAAGCCAACTGATTATGAAGACCAGCTAAAAAAGAAACTACAGATGGAAGATAACGGCTTTCCCAGAACATCCTTGGTAAAAGCTTTCTGGAAATTTCCAGTGGGTGCACAGACAAGTGCCTTCATGTAGGATTAGACTGGTTTGCGTGACTGGGTACAGATCCAAGTTTTGAGACGTGGGGTGTTGCACCCTGGGAGTCCCTTTGCTGATTGGTTTATTGCAGAATACTCTGTAGTCTGGGAGCATTAGCTAAAATCAAGAACAAACCATCCTGAAGGAGTTGGCTTTTCTGCATTTGGAATCACGCCACGATCATTTAATATGAGAGAATCAGCCCTATAGTCATGGAGGGAATTTCTTCAAGATCTCTTGTTCCCAGCATAGCTATTGTGCTCAGTTGATGGCCATTAAACCAGAGGCTTATTTCATTTTTATAAGAATTTCCTTGCTTGAAAAAAACAAAAGTTATGAGTCGAGTGCCCTATATTTGCTACTCCCTAAGTGGAATACAGAGATGAAGGAGGGAATTTTGATGATAGCCAACTGCTGATTGAGTGAATTGCTTTTAGCAGCATGGAAAAAAAAGTGTGAGAACACCGTGAGCTATTATTTTACAATTATCCTATTTTTGCCACTGTGGGCCTCTTCAGGGATCAGACTCTGGGTAAAATACCATTTTTCTGTTCCTGTAGCTGCTGGATATAAATGCACACCCTTCCTCATTCTTTTCTAAAATGTGGCTTTTCCCTTACAGCCAGTCAAGAAGAGTGTGGTAATCTCTGGTGTTGCTTGCACCTTTGTTATATTTTGGGGAGAAATATCACACTTCTTTTACTTCCTCAGTAGGCGATACTATGCTCTTTATGACTTTGTTTAAACTGGCTCTGAGATTTACGGATGACAGCCCCACTTTGGCCTTTGAGAGTACATGATTTTCCACCAACCCTTCCTAGATCTATTTTGCCAATAGGGTAAAATAGGCAGAGGGTGTCTTGTAAAAATGTAGCAGAGTCTTAGTGTTACCTCCCACTGAGCAGTGGTCTGCCAGTGTTCTGGACTTCTTTGTAAGAAGGGAAGAGACGATGCTCTGTGGTGTGATGTCCTTATTTTAACACAAGCCAGAACCCAATGCCTAGAAGTTAGGCTTTAAAGCAAATAATAAAGCTGAGCCATCACACAGGTCAAGATTAAGGGGCCTGTGCTCAAAAGTATTAGAGAGTTTGTCATCGGCAAAAAAAAGTTAAATTGTATGTCTAAAAATTCAGATAATACATCAAAATTAATTTCTTTGCTCTGCTTTTTTGTCTGTGTTTGAAATCAGAAATACCAAGATACCACAGGGGAGTCTGCTCACATGTTAATTTCTTGCCAAGCCAGGCTTGGAAATACTCAAAATTTCATGAGAAAGGGCTTTCCCTAGGGGCTTCAGTCCATTTGTGCAGACTTGGGTGGTGCTCAGATAGTTCAAATTGTCTAGATAAGGATCAAATCTCAGATGTTTGACTGTCTCCCAAATCTGAACATGTTTGAAGGGTGGATCCTCCATTTGTGGTCTTCCTAAAACTGCATACCAAGTGTTTATCAACATTGTTATATACCTAAACCCCAGTGCTTCTTGTAGGAGAGACAACCTCAAAGAGCAATTTGAGCCTTTAAGAGAGTGGGAGAGGACCTTTTGGGACTCTGAGGATACGTAACCATCATGGCTGTAGCCACTACACTGATTCTTCAACTTGTGCTTGGCTAGTGGCACGTTTGCTTTCAGCTAGGCTGACACGGATCTGGAAGCATATGCAATGACTGCTACTTCATGGAGAATTTGAGTCAGGCCAGCACCCATCTGTTGTGGGAACAAATGAAAAGCAAGTACAAAATCTTTTCTCAGTTTGTGTCACGCTCTGTGGTATTTTCTGCCTCCAACTGATCCTGATAACACGTGCTTTGCCTCTTTCCTCTAAACACTTCCTTTTCCCAGGTGTTGAAATGCTCCTCTGTTCCTCCTCTTCCTTCACTGAAACAATTCACAAAACCTAAAATCAGGAAAGAAAAGAAAGAGTTGTGGAGGTTGGCAGGAAATGGAAGCAGCACCATAATGTTTCTAGATGTGTCAAGCATATGTTGTGTTGTGCTGGCACAGAAATGTGCAAATGCAATGCTCAGTTTCTGAGTCTTTCAGATTTTAGGAAATACTCGAAGTGGAAATGAATGGTTCTGTGATTTGTGAACCTGAGTCCTCTGTTAGGACCTCTTTCTTGTAGATGATTTCCATGCAAGCTCCACCAAAAGAAGTCTTCCAGGTCTGCTCTCTGGCATAAAGCTCAAAGCTGCTCTAAATACAATCTCCACAATGTCCTGCCAATCCCCTTGTATTTTTAAAGTACATCATGGAGGGGAAACAGGTTGGTCTTCTTTAAATCAGGGTTTATCAGGACATTCATAGTGCCACCAACAAATAAAATGAGCATCTTCTCACAAGTTTGTCTGCTACTTTCAGATGTTTTATGGCTTTAATGACTGCTCACCTTCTGGCAAACAATCAGGTATTGATACTCCTTCTAAGCTGGTGTGATATTTCCACTATGTCTGTGCAGCATGAGGTTTCTCCAGCTGCAAGAGTGTCCCTGTATTTTACAGAAACTTGCTCACCATGGTTGTGGTACCGAACATCACCATCAGAAGAGATTTAGCCAATGAAGTAAGGCCAATCATCTTTGCTATGCATAGTCAGTCATCTGAATTCAAGGTGCCCATGAGAACAGACAGGTGGCTCAGAACTTCTCTCCCTTGTTTCCAAAATCTCGGTCATAAAGCCCATCAGTTTCTTGAAGTGGAAGCTTGGTAAAGTTGCATCAAGCTATAAGAACCAAATTGAAGCTTTCCAGCATACACTGCCTCTCTTGAAGAACTTTAGCTGATCGATCTGACTTACTGGACAAACCAGAGAGCAAATCCCCCTGACAGTGAACTCCTTCACTCTCAGGATCACACTTCTGTTGCAGT
The DNA here is from genome assembly GCA_013400495.1 of Nicator chloris. Classification (NCBI taxonomy): domain Eukaryota; kingdom Metazoa; phylum Chordata; class Aves; order Passeriformes; family Pycnonotidae; genus Nicator; species Nicator chloris. The sequence goes on from WAAE01020079.1 coordinate 111,612, forward strand.
TTGCCTTCTTTGCACTTTAATTTTGCTTTTGGTTATGCACTCCGATTTGAAGGCAACACTTCAATCAAAAGATAAAGCAAATGCTTGCCTAGGTTTTATGAATGTCAGTAGAACACAAGCATATGTTTTGCCAGCTAGGGAAAGAATGAAACATGTTTGATTGAGACTTTTTAGTAAGAACTGAAGGGGGGAAAAAACTTGAAAAAATTATTTTTCCATGCTTCTGATTATCATCAATATTCACATACACATTAGAAATAAACAATTGAGCAGTTATTATTTGCTTTTCGTCATTGTTTTAAAGATAGTCCTAGCACTTCTGCTTATCCTTTTTGCTGGAAGATAAAGTATTTAAATTTGAAGTAATTTTATAAAGCAGCTTCATCAGAGCTTATTTGTTTATTACAGTGTTCATGATTGTTGTGTAAATAAGATGAGGAAGCTATTTTTGGCTTCTGCCTGCTTGTCCTCAGGAGGAGTCGTAAGATGTGTACACCAAGATGGTGACTGAGTGCAGCTGGAGCACCTGCTAAGTCTCATTTGATGTGAGCTGTTTGGGGGGGTTAATTATCAGGAAGGGGGTCAAAGATGAGGCCTCTCACAGTGACGGGCCGGAGAGCGCTCTGCTGATTGCAGCAGCCAGCTCTGCCATAAAGTGATGAAAACTGCCTCATCCTTTTCACTTGCATTGATCACTGAGGTGCTCCACTGGCAGCCTTTCTTTCTTCTGCTTGTGCTTTTTCCCTTCCTTTATTTTTCTGTAGCCTAGAAAGGAGAGGGTGCTCTGAGGTAGGCTCTTTGCTCTTAATCAAGACGCATAGGATATATAGATATAGACATAGATAGATAGATAGATAGATAGATAGATAGATAGATAGATAGATAGATAGATAGATAGATAGATATATTTTTTTAAACCCCAAGTGGGTGCATATGACTTGTCCTGTGATATAGGGACAACAGAGCTCTCTAGTTTTATGCTAAGGTTGGTGCTGCCTCTCTGCAGCTGACCTAAATGAACTGATTGCACTGAAAACAAGCAAAAAGGGTCCTGTGGTTCTGGAGTAACAAATACAGTCAGATGGGAGCCCTCGGCTAGGGCCAATGTGGATGTTGGTGAAAGTCTCGCTTTGCCTTTCTGCTTTCCATGTTCAGATCAGGTTAACTACAAGTGTATTGCTTACCTGAGAGAACAAAAATGCATACATCTGTTTTCTAGTAATGAAGGAAATACCTAACTGTCCTGGTTTAGGGCAAATCTGTCCTGGTTTAGGGCAAAAACCTCCAAATGGGGTTACTCTGAAAAGGAAACTCAAACAGCCCCTCCCCCAACTGATCCGGGAAAAAAAATCTCCTTAGAGAAGAGTGGAAAAAAACTATTTATGCAACAAACAAAGTGCCCACAAGCATAAAAAATGAGTAGTATGAAACAATAAAACCTCTTGTTGTTCTGGAGTGAGATGGCAGAATTGAGACAAGGCCTTGCTGCGGGTGTAGCTCAGCTCGCCCTGTCTCTCATCAGTCCCTCCCGCACTGGAGCAATGCCGGGGTCCAGGCCCCGCTGGGCCGCAGGTGTGAGATCCGGGTGTCGCTCTGCGTTTTGCAGTCCAGGACAGGTTTAAACAGTCCCAAGAAGAAGAAAAAAAACTGTCCAAGGAACTTCTTTGCTTCAGCTAGCCAAAAACTAATTAAAAGTAAAAAGGAGAGCTTTCTCTCTCTCGCTGTCTGTCCGCGGACAGCACAATCCAGGAGCAGGAATTCGGAGGAGCGAGAGCAGTTTCTGAAAACAAACTGTGCCCTTTTCTTTCCCAGCTTTGCTCTCCGAACCAGTGTTAAAGGTACAGGACACAATATCCAACAGAAACAGAACAGACAACTGTGGATACGAGCATCATGAAGGCACTCCAGGACACTAACTTCAAGCAGGTGAGCTGCAGTAGAAGAGTTGCTAGAGAGAGGGTGCAGTTACAGGTAAGTTTGAGGTGGGCTTACTCTCCAATTTGTTTAGGCCATCAATTATTTAAATGCCTAATAAGAAGACAGAATGGAAGAAAAATTACTTTGAGGGTTATATTTCACTTGTATCGGTCCTGAGCTAAACATCTCCATGACAATTTTGTTTGCTGTAGTTCTTAATGTTATGCTCCAAGCTGAATGTGGTTACAGCATTTCAGGTCCCTCAGAGTGGCTGTGAAGTTGTACTGTTTGCTGAAGGTGTGCTAGCAGTAGGGGAGGCTGGAAAGGACGATGGGCCAGTGTTGGTGCTTGTAAACAAAGTCAGCTATGGATATGGTACTGATTTTGTTGAACTAGAGCTGTCAATCCGGAGCAGTGGAGATGTGTGATGTCCTGTGGTTCTGGGGTAACAAATGTAACCATGTGGGAGCTGTCTGCCTGAGACACCGCTGTGTGCACCTTGCCGAAGGCTTGGACTTTCATCTTTCATTTTGTGTAGTCAATGTTGGGTGCCTGTTCCAGCTGAAGCTTGAAATCAATGCTCCAGGTTTATTTTCCTGCCTCCAAGGATATGGGCAAACTATTTTATTGATGATATGAATGTTGCATGCTGCATGAGCTTGGCTGACTAATGCAGGCAATAGAAGTCCAAAAGAAAGGGAAACTGAAAATGTGTCGCTTCCTCTTACTGTCCAAACACTCTTTTTGACACTTGAAACACTCCAGAATAGTTAAGGGAGCACAGCCCTTCTGTGTAAGAGAAGGTTTCCATGAGCACAGAGCTGTGGATAAGACAGGCCCTTCCTGTAAAGGCAGAGGGTCTGCTGCTGAGAGAAACAAGCAAGCAGTAAGGAAAGATTTTTGTGTTGATCTGGGAAGATATTAAACTTGCAATAGTAGTGGCATATCTAATTCTCCTTCTGTCTGTTTTTTTAAGTTTACCCTTTTTGGAGATAGTAGAAATACTTAGAAGGGGGAGAAAGCATCAATTATTTTCACTTTATTACCTTCAATATTATTTTATCTTTATCTTTCCTGTCTCCACTTAGAGCAGTTAACTTTCCAATAATAAGTAATTTTTTAAGATTACATAGGGCCCACAGTATGTATTTTTGTTTCATTTTCCCTACACTCATGGGAGCAAATAGCTGCAAATATCCACAAACATTTGTGTTTAAATTTTATTTTGAAGATGAAGCACTGTTGCCAAAGTCGATTAAATATTAAAGAATCCTATTTCTTTTTCAGTATTTAAAAAGTATTTTGCAGAAAATTCAAGGCCTCCGTACCTGAAGTGCTCTTCCGAGTGCTGTGTTTTCAGTGTTAGTTTCATGGTATTTGTCCTAAGGTGATTCAGGAATTAGGTTAGCCAGGATTCCTCTGGGCTTCACCAAGGGAGGGGACCAGACACTGAAATTTCTGTTTTCTGAGGCACAAACAGTCAGTCAGCCAGGTGAGTTAGTCAAATACATGAGTAAGTGTTGGGGTGGAGAAAGGAAGAAAACCAGGCTTCTGTTTTGACGCCAGTGGAAGTGATGGATGTATCATTGTAAGCCTCCTGTTAACTTGGCTGAAGGTTTCACAGAGTTTCCCAGCTTACCTGTTGAAGGAAAGTGATGATAACAATGGGAAAGGCAGATCATGAAAAGTATTGTAATACCTGTGTTCATCCAATCTTTAAGACCTTCTTTCCTATCTTAAGTATCTGAAATTGAAGGATAAGAGGTACTAAAAGTCTTAAATGATCTATGAACAAAGTATGGTTGGTGGAGATCAAAGGGGAAACGTAATTGTGACAAAACTATAGATACAAAAACTTTCAAGTGAAACGCTAAATACAGCTATCTTCTTGTGATCCCTTGTTCATGACAGTATGGTAATCCCAAATTTCTTCCTGAGAAAAAAATCTTCCATAAAGAATTCATTGGTTGGATAGGTGAAGGGAAAGAAAAACAAGCATTCGGGATGTGGGAATATGTTCAGTGCCCCTCTTATCCATCTCTCCCTGTAACAGAGGAAATAAGTCAGCTCAGAGCCTTTGACTTGTGATGGGGTGTAAGAGCAAATTCATTACTGAGGGATGCTGTGTCATCTGGACTTTTCTTCCTGAGGGCCAGCTATGCTCATGAGAGCAGTTGCTACATTTTGAGATTGTCCCACATAATCTACCACATCTATTTGCCCTCTGCATGTAGATATCTCCTTCTCCTTTTCAAAACTTTTGGAGACATGAAGGAAGGAGCTGTTTTCTATACCAATTCCCACCAACTTATTTAAAAGTTAGCTTGATAGAGCTCCTAGGCACTTTGCTCCCATCTTTTAAGTTCAAGGAATGTTTCAGGAAAGCTTTTGCAGCTCTGATACCTGAAAGACGCTTTGTTTTTCAAGTACTTCCTTTATTGAATTCTGAATGGGATGCCCTTCTGTGGCATACAACTGGACTGCTGATCTTCTGATCCTTATTCAAACTAAGATTTTTTTCTTCCCCAGAGTTTTTTCCCCATGGTGACCTAGGCTTGGGAAGTTGGCTACATCTGAGTCTGCCTATGCAACTCCAGTCTGCTGGTAGGAGCTCTGTTTTAGGAAATCCTTGGTACGGACTCCAATTTGTTTCCTTTTTAATAAGAGAATTATGTGTGCTGAAGAGCCTTCACTCTCTCCTTGCCTGCTCTCCTGTAACCCCCATGCCATGAAGAGCTCATTCCAAGGAGGACTAAATCCTCCACTCTTCCTTATTCAAACCTATGGTCTGCCTTTGTGCCACAGCTTTCAGATTCCAAAGGCATTTTTGGTTAGCAGCTCTGTTGGATGCACAAAGGGTCAGTGCACTAATAGGATACAACACTGGGAAAGGACTGGGCTTTAAGGGATTCTTTGGAGATTTGATGCCCTGTGTGAAAGAGGTCAGCAATACTGCAGCAACATTTTTAATTTACTTGTGGAAAAAAGAGAAAAGGGCACCATAAAAAGGGGGAAGGACACTGGAAATAAGGGACCCTCTAAATCCTCCTGGTGATCCTTATCCCAAATCCATCCATTGCTGATAAACCTAACCAATGCCTTTATAGGACTTAACAACATGGAAAAAATGTCCTCCTGCCTTTCCCCACCCCCTACCAATGCACAGCAACTCCTTATTGTGTGCACAAACTTTAGAGATGCTGGGGGATGGTGGTATCTTCTTTACAAGGGACATTGCTCTGCACCTGCTCAAGGGCTTGCTCTCTCATCTTCATGTTCTGCATAGCAGGAAAAAAGACAGCCCTTTGCAGAGAGTGATAACAGCGGCTTTTTGATGATCATTTCTGCTGTCCTAAAGATAAAGAAATTGATGACAGGTACACACGGAGACTGCGCAGCCCCCAAATTTCATGCAGGATTTTGGGAAATCCTCTCTTCTCAAGCTGTGTTGTCACACAGTGTGTTCAGCTCTGTGAGAGTGTTGCCTATGCCTGGGAATCAGAGAAATGCTGATCATCTGTGTTAGGGTGAATGACATTGGAGCTGTGGGAAACTAAAATGAGCTATTTTGACTCTGGCTTTGTCAGTGTGTGTATGACTGAAAGCTGTGAGGCACTGGAATCTGTATCCAAACATAACTTGCACATCTGCAAGAGATATCAACAGTGCTTTCATGACTTTGTACAGAAAACATATTTGAAATGTTCTTCTCCATTTTCTTTCTTCCCAGCATATCAAAAAGCAAAAGGCAATATGGAACATCACGCTTCAGTGATGGGGAAAGGCTTTGGGGGAATCTATTTCTGAATGGATGTTTTGATTTATTTATTAATTTATTAAATGAGACTTAATTTTCATTAGGAAGCATCTTTTTGGAGTTATGTATAGTGTTGATTCTACTCCAGAAACACCTCCTTCTGGAACCACAGCTGAAGTATTGACCAGCTAACTTCTATCCTAACATCCACACTGTTGTTCCTGTAGTTGCAGAGTGGGCTAATGCAGGGAGCAGAGTTTGCTGCTGTGGGTGGCAAGCCAGGTTGGCACTGAAGTGGATAACCGCCAGCACTGGTGAAGGAGAAAGGGGGAATGCATGAGTGGGATGAGCACCAGCATACCACAAATTTGTTTTGGATTGATTCAGGTCTCCACGGACCTGCAGACTCAGTCCCAACATTGTGTTGCATTTCAGGAATGCTGCACACCATTGCAGGGCAGGTGGAATGGACGAGATATTCTAGCTGTGAAGCTGGAGTTGGAATAAAAGGTAACAAAAGCAAAAGACAATGAGGCATTGGGAAGGACATGAGACTGATTTGCCTCTGGATTTGTGAAAATACAGTCTATAAATACAACGCCTTCCTGAGCACTGCACTTCCAACAACAGTGCTGTGTCTTTTCCTGAACAAAGAGATAGTGAGGCTGTTGAAAAGCTGGCTCATTTCACTTTGGAAGCCTTGGTAACTTAGATGCAAAATCAGAAGTAAATGCATTCATTTGTCTCCTGCCACATTTTCTTCCATCCTTGACATGCCTAGTGATACCATCCCAAATTTATTTACTGACAGTCTCCTATGGTCATGGTAAGACTCTTTCAAAATGTGAGAATGACTGTGCTGCTTCTAAGATTTCCAAGTTCTCAGCCTCTCTGGTAGCATAGCTATGGTGTTGAGCAAAATTGTATTGTTGTTACAGCAGTACTAGAATTGAAAAAGAATGAAGGACTTTTCCTGTCCACATATTCCCATCTCTAAGATATGCCCTGCAGTTAACATAAATTATTTTATTCTGTTCATATTTTCCAAACCATGCACTTTGCTCTGCTCTGCATCCATTGCCTGGTATGAATTTTTGCACTCTGGCCTACAGCAATAATTTCCTTGTTCGTTGCCACAAAATCTCAGTTGCTATTGTACTTGATAGAGATTCCACCCTGTATTTTCACCCACATTCAACAAAAAGTAACAGGCATTGTGTTGTCTGCTCCCCAACAAAACCATGCATGCTTGGCACACTGTCAGCTTAGCAAACTCAGCTTCCATCCAGTATTGAGGGTATTGAGCTTGTACCTTCCTTTTTGATGCAAATTTGGTTCAAGGGAGACTGGAGTTGGGCACACACTGCAGTAACTGCACTGGGAATGGTCCAGTTAGAACTTAGCTCAGCAAAAACAGGATTGTAAAAAGTATCTGGCTTGGAGGGGAGCAGAAATGAAGTCTTAAGGGCTCCTTAAACCTCTATGAAGATGGCTACAGCTGGAAAATCATATGTTTCTCTTACGATAAACTGTGTTGTGCAAGTGTTTTCAGGCCCTTTGAGCTCTCCTCTTGTGGGCTTGGAATATACCCATGAGCTCTGCTTGGCTCCTTTGGTTTGGCTTTGCTTTGAAGCCTAGGCCCTTTGTGGATGAGTTTAGACTGTCTGCCTTGGGATTCAGATCCTTGAAGGCAGTGAAGTGCTGGTTGCGTGGCCTATTTGCTGGTGGTGCTAAAATGAGCTGTGACTCATGCTAATCATGCAGACTTTCTTAATCCATCCCTTCCTAGTCTTTCTTGTGTGTTCTGCTGAGCTGTGAGTTAACAGCAGTGACATTTTAAGTTCTAGCATCTGAGTGAATCATCTTGAGATGAGGACAGCAGTTCACACTCACAGAGATTTGGTTTCTGAGTGCATCCCAGATGCAGCTGGATGTGCTGATATATGCCATACCAACACTGGGCACCATCACTAGCACCAGAACCACAAATTTGTGGGATTTCTGGCACCACAGAGCTCAGCACAGCCACGGTTTCACCTCCTTAAATTGCATGCCTCCCTCCTGTTTCCAGGAAGGTGTTGTCCTTGTTTTTGTGGTGAAGAACTGGGAGGGCTAACGGCTGGCTGATCTCCCTGCTGGGGAGAGGTGGTCCACTCAAAACTGGGCCAGCAGGGAGGCCTCTGATCCTGGAAGAGTGTGTTGGCTGGTAGGGCACTGCACCCTTGGGGATGTCAGTCCCAGTGAGGCCTCCTGTTGCTGCCCTACAGTGAGAAGAAGTCCTATGGAAACAGGTTATGCCTCGCTGCCAGGTGATGTCCCAGGGGGGTCTTTCAGGGGAAGAGTTTCTCCATGCAGAAGTTATCTTTATTCACTGTATATCTTTGCCTTTTTCTGACAATGGCAGGCATCAGGCCCTCTTCTGGGGAGCCATAGTGACAAGAGATTGCTGGATTTTTATTCTGTTTCAGTTTTTCAATGTTGAGGAAGGCAATGGAAGATGTCCTGGAAAACTACTAGATGTAGGGTTTTCCTTGTGTTTTATAGTTGGTTGGGGTTTTTTTGTTGGGATTTTTTTACTTGTTAAGGATCCAATAGTTGAGACAGATGGCCAGTCCCAGCAATATTTTTCCATTAAAACACTGTCACAATTAAGACTGAGAGCCAATTCTGTAAAGCTATCCATACAGGGAGAGGGGGACGGAAGGCATCTCTCAGTGGTGGATGCATATCCTTGGGGCCTTTGGACAACTTCGGTCACTCTAGCCCATCCTGTAGTTGAAATAGAGATGTGGGGTCTGCACTGTGTGCCTCAGGGCGCATGTGCTGCCTGAGGCCATGCCAGTGGGGTGACCTGCAGCCTCTCCTCTCCTCTCAAATTGTATTGGGAAGCAGCAGGACTGAAATTTGTGGAGAAGCTCTACATGTTTAGAGGGGGAAAGGGAGAAAAAATATCCCACCCAAATGCACTGATAGTTAAGGTTTGTTCTTTAAATATCTTGTGTTTATGCTAGAACCGTTACCACAGAGCAAGCAACATGTTTTGTCTGCAGACTGACCCATGCACCAAGTTTAGTATTAGCTGCCTTTCATTCCTTTTAGATAATCTCTCACTGCTATTAATAGAAACTTATGCAAGCTTCCTGGTGTCCAAAATTGCCTGGACATAACAAGAGGTTTTGCCTTTGTGTGTGAAGCTTTTTGGCTGTGTATTTTTAGCCATTGTGCTGGAAACAGAAGAGCAGGGTCCCTTGCAGAGGTTGAAGACTTGTTCTGTTGGATGGAGCTGCTGGAAAACTGCAAGGAGTGAGCCCTCTCCTTTCAGGTCTTCCTGAAATAGGGCACTGATGAGCTCCTTGCTGTCCCCAAACCTTGCCTGATCACCCAGCTTGCTGCAGATTGCAGCCTCATCAGCCTGCCAGCTTCGTAGCTGCCCTTGCCCCACTCCTGGCTGTATGACCTTGGTTAACTGAAGCATTTCTAACCATGATATTTCTCAACCTGGCCTGTGTGAACACAGCTGGCCGAGAGGGTGATTGACTGTGAAGCTGCTCTGTCAGACAGATGGCAGGGTAAATTTTGATAGGAAGGTAGTGACAAACTTAGGGAGAACCTGGGTGGAGGGGGGTGATCATGACTCACTTTTTAGCCTGCATCAGCTGCAGCCAGCACAGCATGTCAAACTGCACCCAGAGCAGTTTGGCAATGCTTACAAACTCTGCTAGTGAGGCTGACCACTAATAGAGCTTATAAAGTCAGATTTTTGGCAAGTTTCTAGACCACTCTGTTCCTGATGGAGCTTTTTAATGTCTCCTGAAAAAGTATCCAGCAATATCAGAAAGAGCCCTGTTCTCTAGAGCTGGGCCAGGACCCATGAATGAAACAAAGCTGACAGCACTGAACGGCAGCAGCTTAGTGGGGAGGAGGGAGGAAACACACACACAAAGCAGGACTTCAAAAATAGAATATATTTCTCTGTTTTGAAGTCTCACATCACAGAAGCGATGTTTCCTGCCTACCTCAACATACTTCTGCTAGTATGTTCTATGCAGAAACCTTCAAAAGGAAAGCGTGTTTTTTTTCTGATGAAGTTGTACACCAGGGTTGTCTTTTTATTTCTGAAACATTCATGAACTCAAGGGGGATGAGTCCCTTAGTATTTTTCATTCCTGGGGATTTACATTTGTTGAGATATGGAAAGAATAAACTCAAGAAGATCCAAATGGTAAAATACAGAGGAGAACTCATGTGTCACGGTCCCAAGCCTGTAGAATATTCACAGCAATAGTTTTATATGACAGAGCTGTGTATTACAGAAGGAAAACTGATCTTTTCAACATTTTCCCTCATTTGACATGTCCAGTCCGTTGCATATGATACATATATGGTGCCCACCAACAAACTGAGAAGCTGTTTTGATGACCTGTTGTACAAAGGAAAATGGGAGTTCTCAGCATGGCTGTGTGCAGCCTGTCTGCAGGGAAATGGCATAAAAGGGGCTGGAATAAATCAGTTCCAGTGCAGGCTCACTTGGGATAACCAACAGGGAAGCAGTTGAATGCCAGTGCATGTTTTTATGGGTGCAGAAATCTGTAAAAGTTGAGCACAGGTAGCATGTGAAGGAGCAATATAACCTCTCTTGGTGCATAGGAAACTGTGGGAAATAAGCAGATAAGGGAAAACACTAGCCAGTGGGGTAAAACTGCAGATTAGTGGGGTAAAAAAAGGTCTGTGTGTGTCTTCTATCTTTTGGTGCTAGCATAGAGCATTTACTGGCAGTCTGTCGCTGGAGTTTAAATAGGATTTAAGTGCTGCTTGATTGCTTGAGTGAAAACATTTTGCCTTTTTTTTTTTTTTTGGCAGCTACAAAAAACCTTGAAGCCAAAAACCTTAAAGGATTGCTCAGTATTGAAGCACTTTATTTGTGCATGTGAGTGTTTCCCCCCGTCCCCCCTTCTATAGTCTGTTTATGTGAAATACTAGCAGAAAAGAGTAAATAGAGGAAAAAAATATATATTCTTTTTATTATTTCTTGGCAGGCTGCTTACAGTATAGAGCACTTTTGAGGTGAATTTAGATGAACATGGAAATATAAACAATATTTCAAAAATTCTGGAAGTCCAGTTTGTATTTTTAAGAGCACTTTTCTTGTGCCTTTGTCTCTCTCATTGCTTACATTCATTGCTAAGCCTGTTTTCCTTTCTTTATTTAAGTCCTACGTGCAGGAAATTTGTGCCTTCATTTTGATGCCATTACCTGCCACTTTTTCCATTTTAGCAATTTTTATAATCACCTTACCTTTCTCAATATATTATCCAGGTCAAGATATGACTTTCTTCTGGATTCGGAGAGTAAAATTGCCAAATTGTGAAAAGTGCTTGAACAGCAGTAATTACTTGCTGTGCTCAAGGTGAAAAGTTTGTTTTAGTTTAAGGCCCTGTGTGCAGAGTTTTATTACAGACATGAGAGTGATGGCCATATGTCCCTGCAAAGAATGAAGGAAGGTCAGTGACCTGCAAGCCAGGAAAAACCTCTATCAAGGAGAAAAGAAGCAAAGAACATCTAATTGTAATTACAGCCTAAATACCCCTCCATTTTGCTGCTGTGATAAACTCCTCTGATTTGGTCATCTTTGACTCTCAGGCATTATTATTGTAAAATAATTAATGACTTGTCCTAGATTCAGAAAATGGGCTTAGTAGGACTTCCAATGTGTTCTTTTTCTCCCTCCCAGCATGAAGCTCAGTCCCTGCAGGCTTGGAGGCAGCTTGCCCAAAGCAAGGCATGGTGCTACCAGTGAGAAACAACATTTCCCAGTACAGGGAGGATGGGATCTGGTGTGGGAAGGTACTTCTGTCCAGGGCCTGTGCAGGGCAGTGCCACAAGCTCTCCTGCATGAAAAACCCAAAGCTGTGCTCCTCCATCTGATCTGAAGCACCACCATGACCTGTGCAAGGCCACGGCTTCAGTACTGACCTGAGAGAACAGGGCATGTCTGCCCCAAAGGTGGGGTGACAGAGCTGGAGAAGGCCAGGGGCTGCTTCCAAGTAGTGATGGCCCTGCCAGCCCTGCATGGGGCTGGGTGATGAGCCAAGGGCAGCACCACACTCATGCTGGTGGAGCAAGATGCAGCACTGCCCTTCAGGCACTGTGGCAGGGAGGAACTTAAATTTGGTCCCTTTCCCTCAGGCAAAGAGTTTTGTGTATATTACAGATGGGCTAATTTGCAGTATGTGGTATTTAGGGAGTTTAGACCAGGCCCAAAAGTAGTGAGTGCTTGAGGCAGACCTCATGAAGTTTTCTTGGAGTTTCAGTATTTCTACTGACTTCTGTGTAAAAGATTATTAGGAAATAGAGGTGGCTAAAGAATAATCAAACATTCCCTTCTCAAACCCCAGTAAAATCATAAAACTGGAGTTTTGACTTCAAACTCCCTCCTCTGATCTTTGCTATTTTTCTAACGTGCAGACATCTTCCATCTAAAAATAGTAAATCTCATTGTGTGGGAGGTGTATTTAAACAGTGTTCTTTAGAATATAAATATTATTATTACTTAAACTAACCCTGCTGCAGAGAAGTTCACAAACTTGTGCTAGATGGTTGCCTGCTGTCTATAGGAAGTGTCGAATGCTTTCAAATGGGGTCTTTCTGGGAACATTTCTGCAATGGGACACCGGTGTGGATTTTTGCAGGAGGCTGTATGACACCTTGATGCCTGAGAATTACAGGGGCCTTCAAGAACTCTGCACCTTACAGGTTCAAGCCATTACAATATTGAGTTAATAATTAGGTTTTAAATACCACGGTAACTTTCGTTTGTGATAGAGATAATTTGCAATCATATGCTGCTTTGGATAGGATGGAGCTTAATTTGAATCTAAAATGAGGAACATCACTCAAAACAGACTGAAGGAACTAATTATTTTAATAAAAATACAGCTGTGCTTGCTGTTTTAATAACCTTAACAGATCAAGGCATATATGCATGGGGAGGCCTTTAACTAAAACTTGTATTACCATGAGACTGTAGCCTTTGATGTGTTATTTCTAGTTTATCAAATGCCTTAGCACTGCTGCTCAGTTTATTTAATGCCTTGTTTGCTTGCACTTGATTAGGAAGTCAGTAATTAATAAACGGGTGGTAAAATTAAGTTCAGAGTTAAGAGAATGTGTTTGACGAGCTGACGTACAAGTACCAGGGCTCTGCAGAACCTTGTATGGTTGTTCCCTGTTCAGCTGCCCTGCTAAAGCGTGGGGACTAATTTGAGGGGTTCACACCAAATCTGCATCCTGAAATACCCACTGCCTTACTGGGTACTCTGGGATGGGGTCATCTAAGGTGGTCCAGGCTCTGAGGCAGAGGAGGGAACTGGAGGTGGGTTTCCTGCCTCCTGGGAGCTTGCTTGAATCACTGGACTGTGGGATGAGAGCACGATATTATTCCAGTGTCTCTGGTGTGTTTTCCACCCCTCCTGATCCTGAAAAAGAAGGCTGGGGGTGTGTGGGGTGGGGAACTTAGCAGGAGGTGTTCCTCAAGCAGAGGAGCTCACAAGCGAGCTGAAACCGCATCTTTCGGATCACTTTAGTAGCATCAAAAATTTAAAGGAGTGCGCCTGGTACCAGCAAAGCACGTGAGGGCCCAGGGTGCAGTGTAGCACTGTGACTAATGTGCATGTGCATGCCTCGCATACACACGGTGCTGTGTGAGCAACAGAGCTGCTTTGCTGCTGGGAGTGTTTTTGTTAACTGTGCCAACACTCACGGGACCAAAACGATACAGACTGAAATCGGCTCAGGAATCACAGCTTGTCCTTTGAAATATGAATAAGCTCTCCAGAGAGTGGTCCTCCTATGAGGACATAGGATGGAAAAGACTGACAAGTTCAGCTTGCCTTCTGTCCTTTTGCAGTATTTCTGTAAAATGTGGCCTCCCTTATTTAGTGAACTGTATTAAATAGAGCAAAACACAGGCCTGAGCTGCAAAGTCAGAATGAGTGAAGTATTTCCATACTCTGAAAAATTTTGGCTGCTTGTCAAATTCTGCGTCTCATACTTGACTTTGTGGTACCTTTTTCCAGACTAGGTCAGGGCCTGAAAGCTGAGCTGTGCTTGAAAAAGTTGAACATGTTATGTAGAGCTCCCAGGTTTGAAGAAATGTCATGAGATGAAAGTTTCTCACCAGATTCCAAGTGTTTCTGACATCTGCCAATCCTGGAAAAGCAGTGTCAGCCTTGCTTGCAGCATTCCGTCATCTGTGATTCCAGAGGCTAATAAAAAATGGTTTTTAATGGATCCAGGATACTGCATAAGAGGCAGTAAGGGAGTGCAGATTTGGTCAAAGTCCTTGGCCCTTGGGGGTGTTTCAGTATGACTCCCAAACCATAAAGCGGGGTTAACAGGATTAGAAACACCTAATACAGCTCCAGTGCGCCTCCAAACTGTTTTACTATTCTATGTAGCCACCTCTTGCTTGGGCTAATAGTTCCATGCATGAATTGAGAAACTACCTGACCTGAACAGAGACCAGCTTTTGCAATGACTGCAGGCCTGTGGGAACAGCACAGACTTCGAGGGTGCTGCTCTGTCACCTGCGTGAAAATGTCTGTCCATAGTGGGTGGTGGAAAGACTTCACACCTGTAGTGTTGAAACTGGGCATCAAGGAATGCAGCTCCCTTAAGTACTTGGCACTACTGAGGGATTTTGCACGTAAGGAGTTGTGAAAGTTGACTATGATTTCTAATTTGTGCAGCATAGGAGATTTTAAATAATGAGAAAAGGATGCTCTTCCCTCCTTTGGGGTTAAGGGAAACGCAACTCTAACGCTTGGAAAAATCTATGAGAGCAATTGAGTTTCCCTGATGCATCTATCCCAGTAATTAATGTGACACCCTGCACTAATGGATAAACGGATTGTCTTTGTATTTCTGCAAAGAGAAGGTGTCGCATATTGAATAGTGACATTGATATTCTTATCAGATGTAAGAGTTAATGCTTCTTTTGGGTAAACGGAGTAGTTTGACCTCTGAGAGCTATTGTCTTCCAGGTTTGCAGGTAACTTGTCACCACATCTTCCTTTGCTGTATTTGTTTTGAAAGTTTCACTGTAAATATGAAAGCTGGAGAGTTGCCTTTCTTGCATGAAATCCAAGATAGATAGGAAGAAGTATGCATCCTTTAAAAGTGGACGATCAGTGTGGCTGGAAATTTGTCATTAATCTGGCTGCATAACTGTACCAGGCTCAAGGCTTCTGACGTTCTGTAGAAGGGCCCCCACATGCTCCATCCTCTATGTCTCCATAGACACAGAGGACAACTGCTCTGCTGAGTTCAACATTTAAATGGATGAGCTAAACAAAGTGCAAGAGGAAGAGGGACAGACACAGGAGTAAGTCCTTCAAACTGCATTTTGTTGGGCTATTTTGCCTTTCTTGTGTCTATTGTTTCTAAATTAAAGGATATCTAATGTTAGCAGTCGTGGTGCCCTCCCAGTAATCAGTGTTACAAACATTGCTGGGGTCTTGCAAGGTATTTATGACTCTCCTGGGAAACACCAAGGAGAATTACAAAGCCACTGTGGAACAGTGTGATAAGAAAAATTCTGAATACAGCCTATATTTGGTGAAAAAAAAATTTCAAAAGTAGCATGCTGCTAGTACTAATCTCTTCTTCCATTTAAGCAAGAAAAAACACATTGAAGAACTTCAGAAAGAAAAAAAAAAAGGTTCTGGGTCCTACTATGAGCCCATGCTGAAATTTGTGTTTTCTGTTTTCATTTGTTTTTTTGTGAGTTAACTTTCAACTAAAACAAATGTTTCAGCTGCTTGGGTCCTGCATAGATTTATGAGGACAGGACAGTGGCCAGGAAGGTGTAGTTGCTGGTGATTCATCTAATTTCTCAAACTGTGAGGCTGAGACCAATTCTAGGAGAAGAATTTGTGTCCATCCTCAAAGACAGTGTGTCAGGTACTTTGCAGAGAAAGGGAAAAAGAGAGGGATTTACCACTGAGCCACTTTCCAAAAGGATCCTGGAGGGTGGTGTGCTTTGCTCCTACACTGAGCAGGGAGAAAGGGGGGTGAGTCCAGTGTCACATGCTCATAGGGTATGTCACACACAGCGTGCCATTACTTGTGGGTGCAATTGTGCATTCATGCATAAACGAATAATAGGTAAATAGTCATCAAGGTGGCTAACAGGGTGAGACAAATCATAGACTGTGTAGGGAGCTGCTGTTGCCTCTGGGACTTGCCATTCCAGGGCAGTGTCATCTTCATCTTCCACTTGAATCATTCCACTTTTTGTCTTTGTGTCTTTTTGAAGAAAATCTTCAAGTTGATCCAGGATCATAAAAATCATGTTGTTTGACATAGTAACTAATCATGAAAATATTCCTATCATCCTAATAGGGACTAGGAGGCAGTTCTTGGGATATAGAATCCTTGTAACCCACTTTAAGCACGCTATCACTCAGTAAAAACACACCTTTTCTTTTTTCATTTAAAAAAACCCCAAAAAACAACATACATATAAAAGGCCTGTTTTTATACTGCCTTGCAAGAGGCAAGCTCAAGATCCATGGCACTTCTCATAACAAAAAGGCAGAGAATAACCTGTCTGCCCTGCCCATCAGCTTTTCAATAAAATTGATTCTAGATGCGCAAGGTTGTCTGTGCACTACTGCTAAGTGCATAATAGCTGTAGTATGTCAACTCATTATCCTGTTAAGTGCTGTGAAATACCAAGATTACGAAAGATGCTACATAAAAACAGCTTCCAGTCTCGTTGGGTGATGGTCAGGTGGCCAGTCAAGCTGCTGTGGTGCAGCTGCATGATCTGCAGTCCAGCGGTTTTATGGCTACAAACATCCCTTAGACTTGTTTGCACGTGCCGGAAATTACAAGTGCCCCTTCAGGGGTTTATCGTGCTATCTCCTTTTGATTCCTCTCTTTGTCCTTGTGTTTTGTGGCACGGAAATTTCAGATGGCTCCTGCTCTAGATGCTCACATTTATCCATGTATGTGCCTATCACTTTTCAGTGAGAGTCAGTTATAAAGTAGTTTATTTTGTAAAGTACACTGGCTATTGGCCGGTGGGTAACTAAAGGTGAAAAGAAGCAAATGAAAAGCAGATTAGAAAGCATGTTGTGGACTAGGAGAAGGGAGGCTCTAGTGTGAATGAAAGTGAATAGGGACAGTTCAGAGAAGCAAAAACTGAAGAAATAAGGCGTGCACACATAGCTCAAAGGACTTCATTACAGCTAATTTAGGATGATAACAAAGGAGTGATGTTAACAAGATCTAAATGGGGAGAAGCACAATGGGAAGAACAGAGAAAGCAAGAACAAATAAGAGTCATAAAATGGACAAATGTCTTCAAGTCTTTAGAAAGTAAGTTTTAGTGTCTCTTCCCCTCCTCCTTTCCTGTTCTCCAGGAAATGTCTTACCAATAAGAGGAGCAAAAGGGTTGGTGAGTTTAATAATGCCCTCAAGGTGACGAAATGTTGGTGCTTGACAGAACAAAAACTTGGCCATCCAGATGTCCAGCTTTGCTGAACTGTGAGCCACTTTCTTTTTAGTGTCATATCAAATCTGGTGACTCACATAGAGTATTCATTGTGCACAAGATAAGATATCACAAATTCACCATTAGGGATGTTACTAAACTGAGTGCTCAGAAGAAAGAAAGTGTCCCTTCCCCATCCCCACCTCTTTTTTTCCCTGGGGGACTTTCATTGTAGAAAAGTAAATATTGCAGCTGTGCTTCTGTCATTTACTCTGGGGAGTCCATTTAAGATGGTGATGATTAAGACGTGCATGTTTGTCGTGCTAGTCAAGAGACTGGACAGCTTTCAGCAAGAGGAAGCTGTGGAGTGATGGCAACAGGACAGGGGACTGACAATTAACTCGCACACAAAGATGAAACCCATTAAGACCCAGCATAGCTCTAAACACTGAGCCTTTTTTCCCAATTATGTCATCTTGTCTGATGCATTGCCTCAAACCAGACTGCTAACATGGGCTTTCCCCCCATCACATTAAGGGACACATAGTCTCAAATATTTGTGTGCAAATTTAATGTGTAGGAAGTAGAGACACAAAGATTCTAAAATGACCTCTGGAGATACGTTTGTCATCTCCTGACCTTCCAAAGTGGGGACCTGGCTGAATCATGCAAGTGTTGCTGGCTCCTGTACTCCTCTCCCATGAAAACTGAAGCAGAGCAAGGGAGAACGGCTACAAGTACACGTTGCTGTGGCATCAGTGCAGAGCTTGAGGGTGCATCCGGGCATGGCCAAAACCCCAGACTCATCTCTGTATACAGAGCCTCGAACTAATATCATGCAGTTTTGGTTGTTCTTTGTATTGGTGAGGCTGTTGTTTTGAGAACAAAAGTATGATATAATGAATTAACAAAGACAACGATAACCTCAGATGAAACCTTGATTCAGCAAACAGCAATATGACCGATGTCAAGGATGAGCTTTTCACTGGCCTAGGGCAGCATGCTTCCTTTGACTTCAGCAAGGAAATGTTGATTTAAGGTGGGCTGGAGTGTCCTGCCCTTTGCAAGCATGTTCAGAAAGCCAATGATTCAGCTGGTAGGAGCTTCCTTCTTTAGGTGAACCTATGAGGGCTTTGTTGATGTCCATGATACCCTGTGCACGAGCGCTTAATGGTGGATGAGTGTTGGAAAGATTTTGGATTACTTTGTTAAGCAAGCGTGGCTTGTAAGTAATGTGGAGCTGACCCTTCGTGACACTTGCATGACCCAGAAACAAAGCAGTGGGCAGAAGAACCCTGCAGTAAATGAACAGTGTTTTGATATTTTCTAATAATAAAACCTATGAAGTTAACCTTTGGGAAGTGTAGTTAAACTTAATTTATTTTCAAATGTGCAATGTTTTCAGTATGTTTGTTTGCACTGTAACCTAATTTTCCACTTCCTTTCCCCTGTCATACAGTTTTTAGGCCAGGAATGTGGTAATGAATAGAGAGAAGAATGTCAGTTTAGACTGTAAAAAGCTTCTGTGAAAAAGCCTAGTAGAATTAAATAGGGAATGATCATCTGTCTGTAGGATTTCAAAGCCCATGTCTCCTCTGGTTTAAAGCCACAGGATCTCTAATAAAGGATCATTTCATACTTGTGGCCTATTGAGCTCTGTGACTGCATGTAAGTTGAATAATACCATTTATCCCTTTCTTTCCCTCTTTCCCTCTCTTTTTCTTTCATCTTGCAATGAGGTTTTCCATGTGTCCCACTCTGGTTGATTTTGTGTATAGGGCTGCTGGACTATGGGGGTGTGGGCAGCCTGGCCCTGTGATTTTTGTGTAAACAGATCTTCCTCTCTAGGATACTTGTTGGGTGAAATCTGAATCCAAATTAATGTGTTGGATTATGTTACCTTCAAAACAGAAGCAAGCATTAAGTGGGCAATGAGATCAGCATCAGAATTTGGCAGGGGACCTCTTTCTCTCTCAAGAGTTGAACCCCACCACTGGGTCTTCTAGTATGTAACCCTTGAGTGGATTTTGAACTCATGCCCAGAGGCTAAGGCTTGTACTCTTCCATAGATTTAACTTTTTTTTTTTACTTTATTGTCATCTGTACAGTCAATACACGTATATGACTACCAAAGTGGAAACCTTGGAGGCCAACTCTGCTGTGGTTTTTATCCCCTGAGCTGGGTGGACCCAGTCAGGCTGAGCGCAGTGGAAAGGCAGGGAACAGCGCAGGGCCCTTCCCTGGCTGTGGATGGGAAGGCGTACACTGGAGATGAATCGGGGTCAGTACACTGTGGTATGTTAATTTGCCAATAATCATTATAAGTAATAGCTTTACTGATTCATGAGTTCCATAAATTGATTAGTCCCTCTGTTAATGAAGAGCTCTAATGCACTACATGTGCAATAGATCATTTCGTTACTTTATGACTTTATCTGGCCCAGGGAACTCGAGCACACTGGGCTGTGCCGGTAGGTACCACTTCCGTTTGCCATGGCGTTACTGCATAAATACGAGCATTTAAAATCGTGCACATTTTGCAGTTGTTTCTGCACAGAATTAGCTGAGTAATTAATTCTTTGAGCTTCCTGATGCATCACACTGCAAAATCAGCGTGGTTCCTACTCGATCATCTTCACAAAAAACTGGGCTGACTCTGCACTCACCTGTGGACACTCATGCAAGACAAAGTTTTGTCAAGCAAGCAATCTCCAGTTGGAAGAAGGGCTTAGTAGGATCGTAAATCACTTCTCTACTCTTACAAATCCTCTACCGCGGTGCAGAAGCAGCCCATGGGCTAGCTTTTTTTTGGGACTGGCACTGAGGTCGAGCAGGGCTGCTCCGTCACATGGGTGAAACTGGGACTGTTGCTGGTGAGGCCATGGCAGGAGGGGGTTGAATCCGTTTGGGTTCTGTTACATGAAGGACCAACCACCTTTCCCTCTAACAAATGTGAAATTCTTCAGTGTGTCAGATTGAAGAATGCTCCAGACTGCCTGAACAGTGACAGTGTCCTTTTCAAAATGCCTGTATCCCCAGTGAGAACAGGGTTACCTTTTCTTTTTCAAATGGACTTTGCTGCAGTTATCCATGCCTTTGTCCCTTTGAGATGTTGTTGCCATAATACAGTCTACATGGGGCTATACGTTGAGCCCACTCAGAAACTGAAGCTAATGCAGAATGCAGTGACCCGCTTATTAAGTAGTGTTTCACGCTGGGAACACATCACACTAATGTGCCAGGATCTGCACAAGCTGCCAATACGTTTTTGGATGTTGGTGTTAACCTATAAAGCTATAAATGGTTTGGTACCTAGCCACTTGGGTCAGGAGAGAAGGCACGGTGCCTTTATTAATTATACAAGCCTCCAGCTGAGAATGAATCTGCTTAGGCTTCTGGAAACGGTTCACACTGGGCATGTTCAGAGGCTTAATGCAGGCATTAACATACCCTTACATTGCATCATTTAATTTGCATAACAACTCCTAGGTTTGTAGGATACCTTGCCTTGCATCTACCTTTGATGTTGCTGCTGCCACCTCTAAGCTCTTTGTAGAGTTGATAGTATGAGCCTTGGGCTTGGGACCGAAGGGCAGTTTTACTCATCTGCTACATCAGGAGAAAGCCCCTGTGTGGGCCTAGCAGAAAGCTCATAAACTGAGACACATCAGTGTTTGCAAAACTAGTGAACAGGAAAGTAGATCATGCTTAGTCAGAGGTACTTTCTGAATACGTCTGAGTCTGGGGAAAAAGCTGCAAATATGGGGCTGGTTTTAGATTTTGATCAAAGTGGCTTATGGTTTACAAAATGCCCCTCCTTTCCAGAGCAGAACAAGTAACCCACAATATTCACCCATTACATCTGCAGATAGATCTGCAGCTACTTCCTGCATTTTTCCGTGGTGTTTCTCACTGGTAATTACAGTAATATTTATGTCTCTTTGCATTTTTATATGTCCTTTGTCAAGCTGATTAGAGGAGGCACAAAGCTGCCCTTTCATAATAAAAGTATTAAAAAAATAAAAAGAGGCCTCATTAGGAAGCTTGCTGACATCAACTGAATTGAGTTTCACCTCGTATCAGAATTTTAATAAATAAGCGCTGATGCTGAGTGTGTTGCTGTAACACGCACGCTCCACTCACACAGCTTGCTGCATGCTTTGTACCATGCGGCTTTTTCCTTTTTAATGCAAAACAATACTAAGTGAGTCAAGGGGAAATGCTATTTCAAATTCAAGCCTTTCTCTTTCCCTAGCAGACCTTAAAAGAAATATAAAATAATTTGTCTGGTATCCAATCACTCTGACTATACTTTCTGAATCTGCTGTTGTACATATCAGAGTCCTAAATCTAACATTTTCATTTGCAGTGCTGAAAATGTGAGGTGCAATTTACATTTGTTTTTCTTGCAAATTAAGAAGAGCATAAAACATAGGCAGCTTTCCTTTCTGATGCCATCGACTCTATATAAAGTCAGGCTGGAAAAAGCCACAGGAGCAGTGAACAGGCAGGGAAAGAGAGTGACAGAGGATGTTTTGGTAATGTGAAAGGCATCTTTACAGCTAACAGACCAAAAGACTCTTGTTCCAGGCTGCTTCTCATTCAAATATTTATGACAACAGTTTATACTCTTTTAATTTCTGGTTTCTCTCTTAGAAATCCATATTTAGGTAGATAATTTAAAAAGCCTGCCCCTGCCAATTGCTTCTAGGTGAGTGCCAGGTCCATGCTCTCGATCTCAGGCTGTTTTAGTAACTAGCTTGGTGTTTTAAGGGAAGCTGTAATTTGAGTGGTTTTTATAGATACCAGGAGCAGCCAAGCAGCAATCAAAGCAGCCCAGTCAGGATGTCCTGGCAGGGCTGTGGGCGCTGGGGACACAGAAACAGAAACAAGCGCGGGTTGGTGGCAGCACCCCAGCCACCAGTGGCTGCTGCTGCCGTCTGCCCTCACTGGCAACAAGTGCTGTTTGGTGGCCAGTGCTCCACGTCAAACCCTTGCAGTGGCTGCACTGCCCGGGATCTGCTTTCCTGCCTGGCAGTGCTGCTGTACAGACCCGTGTCTTCAGTGTCCCTTCAGATGGGATTCTTTCTTCTCAATTTATTTGTTTTGTGCATGTTACCAAGGTTTTGAGTTTTTGTGAGAAGCATCTTCAAAGCAGGTGAAGCACTGAAGAAGTCATCCTCTCCGTGTTTGTGGTTCTGGCCTTGGATCCCAGATGGGGAGTCATCCTACCACATGCTAGAACAAATGTGACAAAATGGTGCCAGGCAGGAGGTGCTGTTGAGGAAACAGCAGTGCTCCATGCCATCTCTGGTTTCCCACTTTGCAGGGCTGAAAAATCCCAATTGACGAAACTTTCTGAGCCTAGCTGGCCCACTTGATATCAAATCCTTATGAGCTTGTCTAATCCGCCTTTTCCACTCCTTCTTTCTCGGTGTTTTCTATCTCTGCCTTGTTACTGCAGTGCTGGGACGTGTTCCCTGTAGAAGCTGAGTGCAAAACCTGCTAGCGACTTTAGGGGGTTTCTAGCTGTAAGCTCAAGGTCTGAACAGATTTGCAGCTTCAAGCACTTGTGGCAAGAATTGCATTGCTTTGATCAATTAAATTCCCTGGCAGTGAAATAATAAAGGTTATGGGGGGCGTGCTCTGAAGCTCCATCTGCAGAAGAGTGTATCTTCCAACTGCCCCTGAATAGCATCAGCAGGCTCTCCTCTACCTCTTTTATGGATTTAATTCTCTTTGGGAAGCTAATCTCACCCCTGCTGCCCCAGCACAAAACCCAAAGTGGCAATCTTGTGAAGCACAGAAAAGCAATTGGGGGGAACCTAGCTTTTTATGGTAATACCCAGGGAAAGTGACTTGCACCACTGCTCTTAAGAATGCAAACACGCTCCCACCAAGCGCTGGATAAACAGCACGGCTTGTACCTTTCAGCAAAACAGAAATGTGCTCTTGCCAGAACCAAGGGACTCCCTACGGGAAAAGTTTGCTTGCCAGCGAGCACGGCTTTGCTTATACCCTGATGCCTCGAGGTGTGGAGAGAGTTTTGCTGGAGAGTAGGCATGCTACAGAGGGGCAGGAGGAATAGGGAGGGAAATGGGAGCTTATGCTGGGCTTATGAAAGTGCTGGAGGCTGACCCTTGCCTCCTTCCCCATGCCTC
Source organism: Nicator chloris (assembly GCA_013400495.1). NCBI lineage: Eukaryota > Metazoa > Chordata > Aves > Passeriformes > Pycnonotidae > Nicator > Nicator chloris. Next base: position 134,944 of record WAAE01020079.1, read on the forward strand.
CGTGGCTGTTCATGCCATGATGTGTGTATGTAACACTGTTGGCTCGCTTGAGTGGGAATCACCAGCCTGGCAACCTTCAGTCTGAGTAGGCTTTGCTCTCAGATCAGGGATTTGTCTGTTTTCTGGCTCAATTTCAGTGCTTATTTATACAAAAAGGATGAAGGTGAAAACACTCACAGATGAAAGCAGTGTTCACATTCCTGCCCTGGCCTCTGCACTAACCACGATGGCTGCATGGTGAACAGAGGACATCTCCTATGGAAAATTAAGGGCTCTGGTTAGCAGTGCAGATGCCTTAATCTGAGGGGTTTTCTGTCCCCTATCACCCCCATCGCTATGCAGTTCTCCTGCTGTGTCCTTTGTTTAGGGGGCTGTGCTGGCCAAGTCACTTATTCTGTCCTTGTAGGGTCAGTTTTCCATGCCTTGGGCTCCCTGACACAGTGTCTGTAGGATGTTGCTAAGGTGCTGTGATGAGGAGAAGGTGATGGGGGAGAGAAGCAGAGCAGGTGAAGAGAATAGGGAGAAAGGGGTGCAGGACCATCTTATTTCTCAGCAGCTCTACCTGAGACAGACATAACAGATCGTGACAGATTGTGACACCACATCCTGGCATTTGGGAACTTCCTGGGGGCCCCAAATCTGCAAGGTGGGCATAGGACTGGAGGGGGTGGTGAGCAGCAAGCAAGGCTGGGTTATCCTCATGGTGTTTCTGACTGATGTAGAGTGTCCAAGGTGTCTCCTGAGCCAAGGCTCACCTCCCTTCCTGGTTCTCTTACACAGAGTGGTCTCCTCACCCAAGGTAGCTGGATATAATTTTTCTGTGCTAGCTGCCAGAATATCTTCAGTTTAGCTTCAATTAAATCACCTGTCTTAATGTTCTTTGTCTGGAGATCAAATTTGGAAAGGCAGCAGCTGGAGAAAAATTAAAGCAGACAAATGTGTGTAAAAATGTTTCCCTCCAACTGCTTTCATCACAGGCAACTCCTGACAAAATGATGAGGCTTAGGGCTATAAGTATCTCAGTCATTTCATCTGGAGTAAACTGAAACCAAGGTCAAGTCATAGCTGGTTTATGTCCTTTTCCCTTCTAATCTTACACATTTCACTATGGTTATTTTATTTGAGTGTCTGCCACTTGCTATTTCAAGCTTCCAGTGGTATGCCTGCTCTGCATCCCTGTTTGCCAGCTAAAATGTTTCCACACCAGTAGTGGACATGATTACATAATTTCAGATGCACTAAGGCCTGAAATTATTTGATTTTTTCCCTGGTACAAATGAATGCATGTAAGTTGTTTATTTTTAACTTTGCCTCCTGCCTGTGAACTCCAGTAAAGGGAAATTAATTTCTCATGATGGATGCAGGGGGGAGGACAGGAGGGGAATAAAAGAAAAGCATCTGAGTGTGAGTGCAACAGAAAAAGAAGTGTACTAATTTCCCGGGTGATAGTGTGATGTTGTTCCACCTGTTTCTTTAATTACTAGAAGTTGCTGAGCCTCATCAGCTGCCTCCACAGCCCCGGGAGGAGAGGAAGTACTGATGGGCTCCCAGGCGTGTGGCTTTTCAAGCCTGTGCCAAGACAGTGCATGGAGTCATGTTCCTCCCAGGATCCTTCATCCACAAATGTGTAGGTCATCCAAGCTCCAAACTTACTTTGAAGATCAGAAGTAATCTGTGTGGTCTCTTCTAATCCACAAACCCCTTTCTCTGAATCATCACTTCAAGCGCAGAATTTACTGAATTCAGGTGCAATGTCTTGGTTTCGTGACATTTAGTAAATAGGTGTATTCAATACTGCAGTATAAAGGGATTAATTTACTTCAGCCTGCTCTCCACCCCTAGGAACCTCGTGTATTGTCTCCAATGCACCTAGTTAGCTCAGCAAGATCATTTCCCAAAAAATGCTTTAAAATAAAACTGGTTTGCCAAAGGTACTCCCTCGTATCTCTGCATGTTTGAATCCAAAGTGGAAATGTGTTTAATCTGCAGCTTCTGTGTTAAGAACTAAGGGCATCCAAGCCCTTGGGATGGAGGTGTGCCTCTGAGCCTCCAGAGCCGAATATAATTGAAAGGGCTCAGGTTTCCAATTCCTGCTTTAGTCCGACTTCAGTGTTAACGCACAGGATGTGTAATGATGGCCCTCAAAGGCCTCTTTGCATTCACACTTGCAATCCTCATGCTGTATTAGTGCAGACTTTGCCCTGTGTTTTATTTCATGCTTCCTTCACCACAAACATTTGCTGCTTGTGAAAAACCAGCTGGGGTGTCTCTCTCTCTTTCCTCTTTAATAATCTCTAGTTTGGGACCACTGATCCTTCAACAACCTCTTCTCTTTTTGATGTGCCCTCTGTTTTCTCTTATTTACAGCAACTGCCATGCTTGGGATTCTCTTGTTTGTCCTCTCCCTCCTCTCAATTTCTCAGAACAAGCTGAAAATGAGATTTAATAGGCCTCCCACTGTTGTTGCTCTTTTGAGATTACTGGGATCAGATGTTCTTCTCTTGAGAACTACATCAAAGAAAATGAGGGAGGGTAAAGACCAGGATACCCAGGAAGGTGATGGAGAGTGGGGATAAGACAGGAAAAGAGTGGTTTTTAGCATGTAATGCTGTGGAGCAGGGCATTTTTGGCTTTGTTGGAACCTTTCCAGGGTTTTACAGAAGTGTCAGTGCCACTGACACAATGGTGTGAAAAGCTTAATATTTTTTTATAGAACCTTTCAGCAGGCCCAGTGCTACCTGAGTGTTGTATTTTTTTATCATGATATTTTTGTGCTAGTCGCTATAAACAACCCACTAATTTTAATGTGGGATTATTTGGATGACCTATCCATCCCCATGTTCCCAGAAATCCTCTCCATATTAATTGCATTTCACTGCTGGAGGCACCTGTTAGCAAGGGCACAGCTGAACAGGCTCTTAATACTTTAAAGCTCTGATAATACTCCAGTTAAACCTCTCTTTCTTGCTTTTTTTTTTTTTTTTTTTTTTTTTTTTTTTTTTTTTTTTTTTAATATAAAAGCAGCTTGTTGATCTTNAGAGAGCAGCTGGTTGAACTTGCTCTTTAGGAGCAGACTGAAGCTAAAATTTCTGTTCCTCTCTCTAGTGTGAGGTGGCTTTGCAGAAGTGGATGTGATGGTTTTTGAAGGCTGTCATTGCACTCCCCTTTGCCTCTCTTCTGCACTGATGGGGAGAAGGGTCATCCATGGTTTTCACTGGTAAAGATAATTGACATGGTATGTGTGGTTTTATAGTTGGTCATAAAGCTCAAAGAAAGCAAATATGTATGTCAGTATGGCAGGGACTTTTTGGCAGGCTGTTTGTTTGTTTTGATTTTTTGTTGTTTTCTGTGGGGGTTTTTTTTAAGGTTTGGTTTTTCTTCTTTTTAAGTGCTGCATTTAATCCCATTAGAAATGTGAGGGAAATTTCACAAAATTGAAAGTGTCTGAAGAAGAAGATAAGCCCTTCATGCTGTTCAGCTCTACAGTGTTTATTCCTTTTCCCCTCTATTTTCTTATCATTATCAGAGAGAGGTGGAAAGCTTTTGTCAGAGTTCTCCTTTAAAGAGAGATAGTATTTGAATGTAAACAAGTATGAGCACATGGTGTGACCAAGGGAGCGAGCAGTATCTTCAATTTCTGAATTTTCTGGCAATCATGAATGGTGTCAGGATCTTAACATGACTCTTAAGCTGCTCTGAGAACAGGATGGCTTCTATGGAAACCCACTAGACAAGTGATTCAAAAAACATCTTTTCAGAAAATTACTTCATCATATATGAGATTTCTTTTTAAAACTAACTACATGGGAGTTCTTGGCAATGATGGTCTCTACATCTGATGGTCTAACTAGCATGAAATAGAGCTGCTGCTCTCATTTATATACATTACACTATCTGGTTCCTCACTTGTGGTTTGGTAAAAGCATGAATTTTCAAGTTTCCCTCATGGGACTTCTCTGGCTTCTTTCACTTTACCTTTCATTTTCTTCCCAGCTATGTAGAAATACAGGATGATTATTAAATGGCTTTAGGAATTTTGCTGTAAGAGGCAAGAGAACATGCAGCATCATAATTTTTATTGCTGTCATCATAGTTTCTTATTGTCTTTTCAAGAATGCACAACAATAGTGAGGTGGGGAAGATCGTAACACATACAGTTTAGCTGGGAGAATTAATTATAGATATTTTCTTGGTGTAATATTTGTCAGGCAAATCACAGAATGTTTCTTATAAATACCTTTGTGCATACACAGTCATCAAGAGCTGTTTGATGTGTGTATCACTCAAGATTATAATCCCTGGGTAAAACCCCATGACAGATGTCCATGAGCTTTACAGCATAGCAGTTGCAGGGAGGATGCAACGCTGGTTGGCGAAGGGAATGGGATGACTGGAAGAAGGGGTAACGTGGGTACCAGCTGTGTTTGCTTCAGTGGATTTGTTGTACAAAGGAGAGCTCCCCTTTGCCACCAGCCTCTTCGTGGGGGCACAGAGATGGTGAGGCTGATCACAGCTGCAGAGGCTCCTCGTGCTGCCTCCAGCCCCGAGGACAGGTAGTCAAATTGCTGCAGGCAGCAGAAAGCAAGAGAACTTAGGAAGTGAGCTGGAGAAGGTTAGAGACACATCAGGGAAGGGTGGAGGAAAGATGTTGTTCTGGGCAGAGAGACAGGGATGTGCCCGAGGCCGCGTTGCCATCGGTGTCAGAGATGGGCACAGCAAGCGTGCCACCAGCCCTGCTGCCATGGCTCTTTCCCCAGTGCCCACTGGGCAGTTCAGTAGCATTGGCACACACACAGAGGGGCCAAATGGCTTCTCACAGAGCGCAGCTCACCCTGCTGGTGTCCCTCTCCACCACAGCAAGCACAGATCGGCCTCATGCCTGGCCACAGCCTCTCTGGCCCCTTCCCAGCCCCTCGCCCACCACCCAGGATATGGCCTGAGGCACAACCTCACTGCTTCACTTGGAGATCAGTGAGGAGGTTTCTGCTGGGTACTGTCATTGTCCATTTTACCTTGGTCTGTTCAGGACTGCTTTTTCGTTAAAAATACTCAGCTGGCTTTCTATATGAAAGTACATATGCTTTTCATTCCTTCTGCTTCTAATTATTAAGTTATTTAATAATTATTCTAATTATTAAGTTATTATGAACTGTTTATTTTTCTGTGATATTTTTAAGTCCAAGATGGTTTCTGAGGGAGGCAAGTGACCAAAAATATTTATACGTGTTAATTCAGCTTGGTAGACTCATTTAGTTTAATTAGCTGTAATGTGGGAGTTTTAACTCTTGTCATCAGATTAGAAATAAGTTTACTGCTTTGTAGTATTTTGAATTTTTCTTTAAAAGAGTATTTTTTCTGTTTTTCTTTTCTGTCTTTCTTTCCACAGTAAATATATAATCTATGCTAAGATTTCATGTCCTCAGTGCTAAATAACCCTCCCCCACCTACTTTTCCTAGCTGGGATTTATAATACACCCCAGAAAAAAGTAGGTGCTGACTCTGCTGTGAACAGTGCCCCTTCATTATGAAACAGCCCTTGCAAACTTTTGGAAAATGGACCTACTGTGATAATAAATCTTCTCCCTTGACATACAGCACTGAATGTGGCTCTGACCACATAAGCTGCACTCCCCATGATTCTAGGGCTGTTCACAAAGCCAACCATTTATAAGCCAGTTGGCTTTACATTAATTAATTCCCAAGTCATTCACAAATAGCAACAATCACCTCAAAGTGCAGGGCTAGGAAGGGCTGGCATTTTTGAAAGGGAGATCTGTATATAAAAATTTACCACGGTCACAATAGGAAAAAAACCCAGCCCTTGAAACAACAATGGCTTTCTGCTTTTGGGCTCGGGGTCACAGCTCCTTTCAGTTCAGCTTGTGGTGGTTTATTTATGACGGGTGCTAATTTCTGATGTTTGATTTCTTCTGTGGGCAGCCTTGGCTGGGCATCCTGCCCAAAGTACAAGGTAGGGCTCCCTGCACTATCACCTGCAGGACAAGGCAGGGGAAATATGTATTGGTCAAGGATTCCAGGAATGCTAGGGAAAGATTTAGCTTTGTGACAATCTCTGCCAGATTGCTAGCTGCTTCTCACCTGGATTTCAGTGCTCACAGCCTTCCCTTACAGGGCTTTAGCATCAATCGGAAGAGTTTTATGGTTAAGACATTAATGGGAATAATTTTAAAAATCTGTCCAGGACAGGTCTTGCTCTCCCTGCTTGTCACAGCTTTTAAGCTTTTAAGAGATTTTTTTTCAGATGTGATTGAATTGTATATCTTGTTCCCATGGGATGCAGTTTCCTTTGGCTGCTGTTGGTTACCCCTTCTGCCATCTCCTTCCCCTGGCACCAGCCCTCCCTACCTGTCCTTGCCTTTGCTTCAGATCCCCCTTCCCCGTGCCCCTCTGAGCTTCCCTATCTGTGCCTCGGGCTTCCTGCCCTTGGTTTTACTTCCTGGGGGGTGAGTTTACTTCCCCACTGGCTGGGTGAGTTACCTCGTGCCACTCCTCCATCTCCATTGCTTTATCTTGTTCCTTGTGTTTTGTGTCTCTGGTGTTTTGCCTTGTAAACGTAAGGCTGTAAACTTGTAAGGATACTTTACATTGTAAGTCAACCTAGAGAATGAAAGAGTTGGAGATGGGAAAATTTTTTTCCCTAGCTGGTCACCCATTGCTGGGTGCACGTGGACCTTCACCCCCCATCCCTGCCAGTCCCTGCTGGGACCACAGCCAGAGAGGAGCTGCCAGTGCAAAGTGACTGGCCTGTGGAGGTGCATTATGGCACAGGCTTAAAGGACACAATTACAGATGAACTTCACAGGATGGTGCCTCATGCAGGCCATGGATTGACAGTGCTCATTCACTAAGCAGCTATTCAGTAGTTTTTCTTTATCATTTTTTAGCAGGGGAGGAAGTAGCTGATCCCTTAATTCCAACATCCTATTCTGCACCGAAGACAGAGTTATTAATTTCCTCAGAGGGTTTTTTGCTGTCATTCAGCATGACAGTATCCTGAATGCTTTAAAAATATTAATGGGTTTATTTTCATAGTACAACCATAAGACGGAAGAGCATTGCTCTCACACTGTAGTTGTGAGCAACAGCAAAAAGTGCAGGATCAAGGTCAAAGAGAATGCAAGGTTTAGACCCATAATAATTTTTTTTTTCCAGACGACATTCTGTTTATCACCTTACTTCTATGTCTGCATTTTATACAGCCCACTGAGTTCCGTTTTGGCTGCTGCTGCTCAGTGAATGGTTCTGCCAAGTTCAGAGGTAGCACTGTGTGAGCTCTGCACTGGTTAAGTCCTACACACTGTTCGGTCTAAAGAGACTCAGTCCCACAACAGACAGATATATCTCCCCAGGTCAGTATTTGTCTGCTCTACTTTCTCCTACTGTAATCTTCCATCTCAGTACCACCTTTTGCAAGAGGCAAGACAGGACCAATGCAAGGAGCTTTAATTCATTCTCAGTGCCTCCCAGCCAGCTGAGGCAAAAATCCTATGGAGAGAGCATGGTAGGTGTTCATGAAAATAAGGATCTCTTGCTCTGCCCAACAAAATCCCAGTTCAGTCCTTTTTTTCTGATACTGTTCAGGCTTCTCTATAGCTATGACCCATGAGCTCCTTGTGCAAATACATTGTTTACCTGCTTCATTTCTCCATTCTCCATGAAGTTTCTTGTCCCACCCTTCTGACCAGTCAGCACTCCCATTTGATGCAATGACAACTTCAAGATGTGCTAGCCCTGCTACCACATTTGATTAAGATATTGATATTCAACTCCATATATACTGCTAATACAGGGATTGACTGCAGTATAAAATAAAGATTCCCTGCTTTTTCTGTTGATTGGTTAGGCATGCCACATGACAGAGCTTATCATGGTAATGGTATTTCTGCTGGGTTCAGCAAAGATAGTGCCATAAAAATGAAACACATTGAGATTCATAGAAATCTGTCTGCATTCTGCTTCCAGTGAAGCTATTCGGGGCCAAATTTTCAAACATCAGTTTCTAGTTGCACCAACACAAGGAGCCCATGCAAAATACAAATATGCACACTTAGGTTCTTACACATGCGGGCAGTGCCCGTGTTCTTGCTGAAATGTGACATTCTGAGAACAGATGTTGCAAAATACTTGCACATATTTTGTGGGAGCAACAGTGACATCAATCTTGCTGGAAACATAGCTCCCATTTTCACTTTTCTTTGCTTGGTAGGCCATTTATCTTGTTTCCTTTGGCGCTGGAAGTCTTCCCCATGCTGTTTTCTGTGTCTGGAAAATCTGCCCACCTTCAGCATGCCAATCACACTTCTTTTTCAAACCTCTTCTTCAAACTTCTCCCAATCCCTTTTATGTTGATCTTACTGTCGTTTTCTTTCCAACTCAAGTCTGAATTGCCTCTTACAGGGAGTTTTAGGTATGTGTATTTATTCATAGTTCTTTGTGTCAGCTGTCTAAGTTAGTGCCCCCTTCATTTTGAAGGGAAAAATTAATTTTATATAGTTGTACTAACTTAATCCATGCCTTCATCCCCACAATGCAAAGCCCTTTTTCTGAATAGTCCAATTTCTGTTTTAAAGGTGAGTTTATGAAAATGTGGAGATTAAATAGGCTGCCAGGGTCAAAGTTAGAAGGTAACAAATCCACGGGAAGAGCACAAGACTCGTGGTGACCAGACTAGCAGTTTCAGCACTGAGTAATGCACTATTGGCACGGCTTTGCCTTTTTCCTCCAGAAAAAATTAAAGGCAGTAAATCAGTTTGGAAGATATGGTTTATTTTGGCCTGCCGACACTACAAATGTTATTTCTGAAATAGCAATGGCTAATTGCTCAAACTCCTCAGCTGTGAAGACAACATTGAATGTTTCCATGTAGAATCAGGGACAGGAGCTGGAGCGGGGCCTGGATAGGGAGCTCCTGGAGGAGGCAGGAGAAAGTGGGCACAGCCAGGACAAGGATGGAGCCTGCTGGGGGTGCTCCCTGGACTCACTGCAGTGGACAGGGAGCCGTGAGGCAGCTGCAGTGGCTGGGGCCTGCCGTGCCTCCCTGGCTCTGGGGTCCTGACACAGGCAAGGAAAAATGGGCAGCACTAGGAGTCCTTTTGCAGGCAATTGCTTGCTTTGCCTGAGGGTCTTGCTAACCCTGTTCATAGGAGGTGAGACTCCTAAAATTATTATGTGCATATGTATTTTTTCCCCTGTATATTATTATTATTATTTAATCTCCATGCAGCCTTTCATTTCTGTGACTTAAGTTTATGAACATTTTATTTTTCATTTTCAGTTACTTTTTCCAGCATAACATGAAAGTGCAGACACTTTTAGGCCTTCATTTTTAAAATTATCTCTCATTATTATAATTTACTGCTCTTAATGATTTTTCTGACAGGTTTTAGTAGCAAGATTCCCTAAGTGTTCCTTTTTTTTTTCTTGGATGCAGTTAAGTATACTATACAAGACAGTATGGATAATATTAAGATCCCAGTAGTGTAACATTCAGGAGAGTTTCCAACAGTCAGTGTTATCTGTCATCTCGGGATATGCATCACTTGGGGATCCTTTCTATGGAAAGAGCGAGAAGAGACGCTCCTCCAGACAGCATTTGTCATGTTGCCCTAGGATTTCTGGGAGCTCCTGCAGGAACACAGAGGTGGCTGCCGTCTGCTTGTTTTGCTGGTTTGCATCAGGATCTGGATCAGGCTGTGCTGGAGAAGAAAACCTCCAACAGCTACCATGGCCCTGGCAAGGCACAGGCTGTGCTCTCTGCATGCCTTCTCCACATGCTGGGCATATGGGCCTGTCCTGAGGGCTCCAGGATGGTTTGGCTTAGTTGGTTTGGCTGAGAAGGCAGCTGGAGGAGAGAGTATGGAGAGAGACTTATTGCTCTTGCAGATAACAGCCTTGCTGAGTTTGATTGATGGATGCTGTTTTATCTGCCAGACATAAGCTAAAACTTAGGAAATGGTGCAGAAATATGCAGCTTGGGCAGAGCAGTTGTGTACAGCAGGGAGAAGCACAGTGCTGGTTTGAGCAGAGCTTGTGCTCAGCTGCCCCAGTGCCCCACAGGCTCCCTGGTGAGCACAGCTGGGTGTGAAGCACCACACCCACGTGTACCAGCCATGCAGGGCCCGGACAGAGGGTGCCATGCATGCTCTGGCCATGTGTACCAAGAAATGAGATTTCTTCCTTCCTGTGTTCCCAATCTTTTCCCTTTGCTATCCTATTGATGCATCGCGGACCCTCCATCAGGTCCTGAGAGCAAGTTTCCCAACTGTGCCTCCAAACTGATGCTCAGGAATTCTGGGCTCTGGTAGCTTTGGCTTTAGCAGGCTGGCTCAATGGCACTGGGCATCATCCCATATCCCTGGCCATCTCAGTTCCCTCTGCCTGCCTTGGACTTGCTCCATACTCATCATATGCTCCCAGCCACTTACTGAGTAGCAACGCTGAGTAGAGAGCAGCATCCCTGCCTCAATGACAAATGTGAAAGGCTCTAAAATGGAAATGGTTGTAGTGGTACAGGTTGCCTGTAGCTAGGGTAGCTTATCCTGTGCAGGAAACTGGCTGCAACTGCAGTACCTTTTTGCTAATGTACACTGCATTTTCGCTTTGCTGTAATTGTAAAACTCTAGAATGTGAACAAGGCTACAGCCTGTACATTTTTTAACAACAAGTGCTGCCGTGTGCCAATCCTGTTTGCCACTCTCTGGAACCCTGATAACCTGGTCTTCATTAAGCCCTTTGGGAGCTAACATTTAACTAATAAAATTAGGAGAGGGCAGATTTTTTTAAACAAGCAGAATTTGACACATTTGGTTTCTGAGAAGGTTGTGAAGATGCTATAATATTGCTTGTATAAGGTATTTGTCAGGTGTCTTCCAATTTGAGAGAACAGTTGGACATTTTTCTTCCACTTAGAGGTGTTAATAGACTCAAAGGTGGAAGAGGAGGCAAGGGCAGAGTGGAAAAAAGACCTGACAAGCTCGAGTGATGGCAAACACAGCAGATTACACTAAAGACAATCTCTTCTCTGCCACTCATTTTTTCTTACTCAGCACAGAGTGCATCTGGCTCTTCATTACAGAGGAGTTGAAATGAGCCCTTGTGAGTGATAAATGCACATGCTGGGAGAAATCTTACAAACACAGGAAAAGCCACCCAATGATATTCTGTCTGGAAAGAGAATGCTGATGGTGTTTGAGATTTCCCCAAATTCAGTCTTGTGAAGAGACAGATGAGCAGTGTGTGTGTAAAGAAAATGTAAAAGTTTCCATTAAAAGAAGAAGCAGAGACCTGAAAAATGCATGTGCGCTGAGGTAACGTGTATCTGATGCAGTGAAGGTTTCATGTTTCTTCCTACTGTCTGGAGTAAATTTATGTTCAAATCCTTGTACAAGATGTGGGTGAAATAATGTATTTTGCTATTTGATATAAATGCTCACCTTCATTTGCTTCACAGTGGATGTGCCTGCACCAGCCTTCCCAGTTAGTGTTGACTGGCACTCCAGTTGGCTTCAGAGCAGAAAAGCTTCCTGCTCAGGAGCTGGAGAGAGTGGGATGGTTACTGGGTTTTAGAAGTGGTCTTTTTGGGTTTGGGTCAAAGACTTCTAACCAAAGAGCATCAGAAAGCTGCTCCTGCAGTAGTTGTTTCAAGTGACAGGGAACAAGATACACAAGTCATCTGGTGCATCCCATCTGCACAGGAGAAGAATAAATTTGCCCTGTGGCTGTCAGGTCAGTGTGCTTTGGCATGCATAGAGGTATAAAATGTTTTTCTTCTCAGAATTTCCATATTTTGTGCCTCATTTGATATCCTTCAGACCAAATTCATCAGTTTCCTTGGTAATGGTGTTTTGTACTGTGAATACTAGTAAATCAAATATCCATGATGGGGAACCAGATGTAATTTAGAATCAATTTGCCATTTTATGAAAGGGCAATGAAATACTGGTATCCCACCTGAAAATTGTTTATTGAATATAATGAAGAAGAAACCAGTGGGGACGTATGGCAATTAAATAGAGGCTACGAAAATTCCTCTAAATTCTGTGAGAGAATGATATAAAATTCTTTGTTGAACTTTCAAACTGTGGGGTTTAACAGACAATAGAGTTCTCTTCCAGAGTTCAGAATTTCTTTAGGTTATTTTCAAACCTCTGTACAGTGTTATCTTTGTTCTCCATTGAGTGACTTGTTTTTTTTTCCCCCCTTTTCCTTTTAAAAGATAATTATCTGCTAGTATAGCAGCAGGAAAGCAAGTGGGTTAAGGACATGTGAGACTAAGTCATATAAGGCTTCTCTTTTTTACTTACATTGGAAAAGTCTTCAGATTCTTAAAACCCATGCCCAGCCCAGGTGGAAGTGGATGCAAATAGTGATTTTGGTGTAAACTTCTTGTGTTTACTAATGCAAGCCAGTCATTTTGCCTGTCCAAGTTAGTGTTTGAACAATTTTGGGGTTTTGAGGGGTTTTTCCCCTTTTTTTTTTTTTTTTTTTACTACTGTTTTTCTAGTATCTCACTTTCACATCAATGCTGAATGAGGGTGTGTCATCAGGTGGCCTCTATTCAATTCAAACCTGTGTATCCAATATCAAAAGCCAGAACCCTAACCAGTAGGATAACATGTACATTTCCTGCTAGGATAAAACCCCTGGTAAGATACCTGGGGTCACATTAGAAACACCTCAGCAATATGAAACAAGCATCTTGGTATCTTGTGTCAAATTTGTTTAAAAAGTGTTCTGAGGGTCACTGAGTATCAGCTGTAGTTGCAATACAGATTGGGTATTGTATTCCCCACTGGCTGATTAGCATGCCTTGTTGAATCTCACATAGTTCAGACCTTGTATTTTTGAGCCTGTCTTGTTCTTTTTCTGAGTTTTGTGCTCCGAGTTCATGGAGGTCAGATGTTTACATCCTTCTTCATCAGTAGATCTGGGATGACAACATTTGCCATTCTCTTGGGTAACTTCTGGGCTTAGACTTTTGTAGGCTTGCTACCAGGAGTTCAGGATGGGCCCTGCCTATATTTACCTTCTCTTTAGTTGGATCCTAAAGGAAAATCCCCTTTCTGAGGAGTCACTGTCAGGAACTTCCCTTTTGGATGTCATCTATGTTGATACAAAACAACTCAATTATCCCAGACCAAACTAAGGACATGGTAAAGTTTCAATCCAAAGCCATTCTTGAGGAACACAGGAAATAATTTTTTTTTTCTAGGTATTGTTTGCAGCAGCATCGTTTGGATAGACCCTGGGCTTACTCAAGTGAGGAGTACTTTTGAAGTAGTGCTAGCTGGAAAACCAAGCACATTGTCCTTTGCCAGACAGCACTGTATGGAAAAAGCAGGTGTCTGTAGTCACAACACATACCCTGTGGTAGACCAGTAGGAAAGCCAAAATAATAATGGACAATGCTGGGCCACAGCAGTGCCAGAAACTGGATGTGTCTCAAAATGGGAATGTGCTGTTTTAGAGGATGTATTTTACAGGACAGAAATCAGATATTCCCTTCATCTAAGAGCTGATTTTTTTTTTTTTTTAACTTTCAAGGATTGCAAGAGGCTCTGAGAAACAGAGAATTCCCACTGTTCCTGGGATCCAGACCCTTTTAAAGTAACAGGCACTTGAAAAGAAGCCTTGGGAATTGAAAGAGCCTGGTTTGCGGGTGTTTCTGTGTTATGAATCGTACATTGAAGGGTCAGGGTCACACATCAATGCAAACTATTCCTGCCTATTTCAGTTGCACCTTACTTGGGGATTGAGAGGCTTTATTGCCAGTTTTAAGGGGCACCAGCAACAAGGCACAGTATGCCCCTTAATCTATCAGTTGTTGTGTCCCCAGTTTGCCCTGGCTTTTGCAGATGTGTGAATCCAGGGGTCAAATACACTGGCAGTGGCTCATATCACAGTTTCTACTTTTCTTCTCTTGATACACAGATCTGTGCACTGCTCCCTTGTCTGTGGTCCACCCTGATCTTCCTTATCCTGGGAAGCTTAGGTCTTTCTCTCCATACCTCCTCTAACTATGTTGTGGAAAGCTCGAGACTACAAAACCAGGCCCTGTTATTTACTCAAATCATTGTTTCTTTTAAAAGAAAAAGGCACACAGAAGTGCACACAGAGGGAGACCTTAATCTCCATCCTCTGGAGGGGTTATTCATCAATCAAACACTGGACCCCTGGAAAGACATCAAGGGTGATAAATTTGAACTTCCACTCAGCGAAGTGAATCTACACCCCTTACCTTCCATGTTTCCCAGGAGAGTAAGCTTCTTGCATGTTATGGCATCAGTCACTGCCCTTGTCCCTTCTGCATTATGCAAAGTAATGGCAAAGGAACTCTTGCTCAGCTGAGATAAAGAAGTGGCTTTCATGTGGCCTGGTTTGACATGATTCAATCTCTCGTTGTGCAGCATCTGCACAATGATTTGCAATGCTGCCAGCATTTCCTTGTTGTGATGAACTAGAGAGACAGTGAACTAGAGGTCTTTGCAAGTAGCCTCTGCTTTTTGCAGTTGTGTCCTTTTTGAGGTTATGCATTAGTAGTGCCACCCTTGGCACCAACCGGCAGAACTTGTCCTTTCCTGGGGGGAAGAGGAACTAGTGATGTCTGTTCACTTTCAATAGCTGAGCTATGCTTAAAGGCTTGCTCTCCTCAGAGTTGCATGAAAGCCCTGTGCTTCTCATCCTCCAGGCATGTCCTATTGGCAACTCTGGAGGGCTTGAAACCAGTGCAAATCATGAAGGCTGGGCTTTAGAGGATGAGAGGGAAGAAGAACTATAAGTCCCAGGGCTGAAAAAATGTTGGTTATCCTCCAAGGCTGTCAGGATCTGCAAATACCGGTGACCAAGGCCAAGAGACACAAGGGTGAGGCTTTGGTGCATTCAGAGCAACTAAGCAGCATGCAAGTCAGGCACCAGGCACTTTTTGGCTGCCTGGGTTCTCATGGGGGTGACTATCCATGGTTTCTCTCCATGTTACTTAGCAGCACAATGGCTTTTCTAATCTCCATGGGTCCAGAGCCAGCGTGGGGTCATTTCTTTGCTCTCCCTCACACAGCACTGATGGAGAACTTAGCTGGCCATGCATCTTGCTGGGCTGTGTAGACACACCCACAGGTAAACACCCTGCCCCTGCTACCTTTAAGAAGGGTAATGGAGGCTGTCTAAAAATTTGCTTCATCATCAGTGAAGAAGAGGGTGAAGCAGATGATAGGTGCATGTGTAATGGCTTTCGTGCAATGGGCAAATCCAGTGAAATTGATATTTACTACAGTTTTACCCTTCATCTGCTGGTAGTGTGGGCTGTGCATGGCTCTACATTGCATCATTTCAACGCTGGCTACTCTAGGGGCCCTGAGGGCACCAGGTCTGTGACTGACCCTGCCCAGCCTCCCTGAGCTCCCCCCACCCTGCTGCAGTGACTGTACTCCTGGGAAGAGGAGAAGGCATGGACACGTTCTTTGGCCAGGAAGGGGTCAGCTGGAGATGCTGTGCCTGGGGTGGGCCCAGGCTATTGTGTGGCACTGCCTGCAAATGGTGAGAGGGAAAGGGAGAGGAGTGGCAGCCCTGGGAAGGCACATACTGGTAGCTGGCAAATGGCATCCCGGCAGTGGCTGGGGATTTTTTCCAGGGCTGAGGTGACAATGAAGGAGAGGAGCAATATGCAAGCAGCAGCGCTGTCCAGGGGATGTGCAGCTTCCCCACGGCTCAGGGCATCCTCGTTGCTGAACCTTGTGCCCTGGCAAGCTCTGCAAAGGCTGGCGGGCGTGTGCAGCCATTTCCCTGCTGGGTGGTTGGCGATGAGTGGTCCCACGTGGTTTAGATTTAGTGAGAATCCCCTTTTTGTGTTCAGAAGGCCTTGTTTTCAGTCCCCAAGTGCCTCGCAAAATGAATTGTTGTTTTCTGGCCAGCCTGACTAGGAAACACGATTCATGCAGTTGCTGGGAACTGGCAGAAACATCCTGGTTTTCAGAGTGTAAATTATGAAAATGCATTCTTATTCTCATGGATTTTCCTTGAGAAAAAGCCAGCAGTGGGAGTGTGTTAGAGTGGTAAAATACAATTCATGACAACAATCCCACTGAGAGGAGTATTTTTTTTTTCAGTTCGGTTGCTTCTAATTGTGGTGAGGAGCAAACACATTCCTCTCTAATTTCCATTGGCAAGGTCTCCAGTACTCTGCAAGTGCCAATGCGTGTGCTGTGGTTGGTTTTGCATTTCCTCCTCTCTTCTTCCCCTCCTCCACCCCCTCCTTCATCTTACTGGTATTATGGCCAATCCCTCTGCAAATACCTCTTTCACAGGCAACATAAGCATTCTCCTTCTTGTTTTTCTTCCTTCAAAACTCAGCTCTATCTCTTTTGGCCAGCTGCAGCCTTCCTAGAGCATCTTCTACCTGACAAAAAAAGATACCTTTGATAGTCAGGCATGACTGTAAAGTTGAAACACATGCTTGGTTCAGATACTGATGAACTTTAATTTATCTCAATTCATTAGCAATTTTTAAACCCACAGTTACTGGAAGACAGTCTGTAAAATAATTGGAAGTAAATGCTGAAGGAGAAATACTGGGGGGAGGAAAGAAGGGAAGCGGCTTACAGCAGGAGCCTAAGCCAGTCTTTCATCTTCAGGCCAGTTCGGTTTTGAACCCTGATGGGAAAGGTCATGAATTTTAAAATGTGTCTCACAGCAGACAGCTCTAATCATAAAGCTAACACTATCTGCAGTGCATGTCTGACCATGTGAGACTCATGGCTGACTGAAGAGGGAGACTGACTTCCAGGAGCAGGATGCTGCTTGGAGCAGGAGAGCGTGGGATAAGCAGCACGGATGCCATATCTGTCAGTGCTGGCATGAAGCACCCGGCTTTCAGGGGGAACCATGCTGTTCCCAGCAGGGTCTCTGCAGGGCTTGCTGCAGCAGAAGTACTAGATAGCGCATTCTTTGCCTCTGACAGCTCCTCCAGGATCCACAGTTTCCCCTTCCTGCCTGTTGTTTAGGAAGTATAACATTTTACTGCTTTAGCTCACAACCCTCATTCTTGGCTTTAATGTAATTCCCAAACTATTGTGCTCCAAAGCCTGCAGAAGCTGGAGTGCTTGCTGTGGCTACTCTTGGGAATCTTCTTTTTGCCATTTGCCAGGCTGTGCTTGAAATCAAGGGAGGCTAATGTTTTGGCAGCACCTCACAATGACTCTGACAAAGGAGTTGTGGTTGGTGACTATCTCAGTCTTAATTGTTTTCTTAATTGGGTGCTGCTGAGGCTCAGACAGTTATTTGCAGGATGTGAGAAAGCCCTTGGTCCTCTCTCTAACTTCATGTGCATTTTCCAGAATTCTTCCACTGTACATCTATCACATCTCGGGCTCTGCTCTTCCTAGCACATATGGAAGCATGGTCTGCTGGTGTTAATCACCACGTGGTGTCTAGACATGCTGAAAACACTTAAGCAACTGTGACATCTGTTTGGTTGGCCTATGTTGTTGGGAAACTTGACCTTATTTACGAACAGTTTTCAAAACTGCGTTTCAACCATGACGTGATAATAAATGCGAAGCATCTTCACACACTGTGACCACATCTTTGTGGCCAACATCCTCCCTGAGGAGAGGTAGGTTCACTCTGAATTGTTAGAGCTTGGGACATATGGGTTCAATTTTTAGGTCTGGTGCATACTTCACATCTGACCTTTGCTAAGTTCTATGTCTGGAATGAAATGACAGTGGTAATACCTGGGATCAGACTGATTATTTGACTCTTCAGATTGTGGCAGCTAATTTGTTACCTAAAAAAGTCCCTATGATCTAAATGCAGCTGAATGTCCTATTGTGTGGTGTTAGTGTGGTGTGAACAAGAGCAGAAGCCAGGCTGGAATTTCTCTTAGTTCTGCAGCAGCAGCAAACTCTAAATCAGGGGTTACTCTTGGTGTGTCATATTGCAATTGCTAGGTTTTTGCAGTGCATGATGTGAAGCAGAATTTTCAAGAGCATCTGGTTCTTGGCTGCTAAGTGTTTACATTGCTTCTGAAAATGGAATTTAGGGCTCTGACAGAGGATCTTTGGAAGATTTAACTGTTTAGAACATTATCTCCTCTAGCACCTTTGCCAAAAGTTTCTACTTCATAACAGAGGCACAGAGCAAGAAGAAAGCACAGTGATAAGCAGTGTCCCACTGTGAACCTGGTGGGGACAGTTCCATGCTCTTCCTGTTCACGCAGCCCCCAGAAGTTTGGGGTCACTGTGGAGAAAAACTAGAGATTTGCTGAGGTGTTGTCCCTAAGCTGCTTCTGCTCCATATCTGGCAAGTGTTAAGTGGTGTGAGAGTGCTAGTGCTGTGTTCGTGGACAGATGACCTCTCCCACAGCTCGCTGTGAAAAGGCTGGGCATCAGGAGCCAAGGAATCACCAGAGAGGATTTGGGAAGACCAATCCAGCTGTGTGCTGGTGTAACACAAGGAAAAAGTAATTTCTGGGGAGGCTCCAAGTGGAGCTAACCCTGATGCCCACAAACAAGGCTAAGGTTACCTCTCCATTTCCCTCCTTGAACTGCAAGTGAGTTTCCAAGAAGCTCTCGGCTCTGAAGCAGCTACTGCAGGCATAAGCAGCTCTGCTTGAGTGGCATCCAACTTGCGATTTCTGTGACTATCTTTTACGGTAGTGTCTCCAGAAATACAGAAGTATAACAAATTATTTATTTGCCAAGCCTTTTCTGTTGTGTTTCAGCCTCTCCTCTCCCCCTTCCCCGGCTTATCACTGGTGGAAGCGGGTGTAAAGTCCTTTGAACAGGACATCAAAGGACAACTGCATCTCTGTTCTTAACCCAGGCTTATAAAGAGATTGTGATAAAGGCCAACAATACATGTCAGTGTTGCCCAGTTATTGTTCTGGGCTTTGTAGTTTTATTAGGAGATAATTTCTCACCCTGTGTGCCTCCTGGTGAGTTTTGTTTTCTGTGCTGCTGGATTTGATCTGCCCAGTGAAAGACCTGCCACAGAACTGAGAGTTTTGCCAGCTGTGAGTTAAGAGGGAGACATGATTGAAAAAGTTCAAGCTCTGCTTCCTAGCAGCCAATTTACCATCTGTCTCACTCTCCCTCACGCCCCTTTTATAGCAAAAATGCAAACAATTTGTTTGACCTCTGCTGAATCTGTATGACTCTGGGCTTTTAAAGTGTTGCTCTAGCAAATATAAACCAAACATGACAGCAGCAACAATCCCAAATTCAAAACCTATAAACCTAGGTAGAGGCAAGGCCTCCTCCCAGCGATTGTAAGAAGCTTTCAAAGGCTTTCTTCTTCATTAATGCATCCCTCCTTCTCTTCTCCCACCTCCAGGAAAAACTACAGGTAAAGTCAAATCCTGTCTACCACAGCACATGGCTGAAAATTTGCCTCTCCTCCAGTGTAAGAGAGAGAGTGAAGCCCTCAAATGGGCTCAAATGCCCAGGGGCTGGATGCTGTGGATAGGTGAATACCAGCACCCCTCCACTTCCGTGTCCTGGCAGCATGGCTCCTCTCTGACCTTGCACCAGCTGAGGCACCTCTGTGAGCTGGTCTGCCAAAACGAGGTGGTCGTCAGTGGGGCCAGCGAGCTCCACACACAGAGGTCTCTGGTGGGGGCTAAAGCTGATGAGAGGAGTTGGGGAAGAGAGGAGTGGGATCTCTCTCTTGATGAAGGTAGATCCCTAGCCTGGCTCAGCTGCGTGCGGAAACAAAAGGGTGTTGTGTTACAAAATTATTGCACAAGGGCGATTGCCAGCACCAGTAATGGTTCTGTCTGTCTCCCCAAGAGACTTCTTCTCAGAAGCATTCCTAATGCTGGTATAGATTGGCAGGGCTCCAACCAATGTGTCAGTCTTTAGTAGACTATGAAATGTTCTTGAAAACTGGTCTGTGTTTCAGGGTTTTGTCTTGGTCATACTGACCCTAGTGGAAGTCCAAGCTGCTAAATGACTCACTCTTACCATGCTTCATCCTCAAACAGGGACTTGTACCCTCAATTCACATTATTGAGCAACTGTTAGGAAAAAAATCCCACTTCAGTTTTCATGCTTCAAACAAAACCTATGAAGTCCCCATTCCAGGCTGCTGAAGCAGCCTTTGTTTTGCTAGCAAACCTCTGTAGAAAGAGATGAGAACTGGTAAGAAAGTCACCTCAGTGTCCGTGTGTTTTGCTGAGGCTGGAGGAGGGCAGTGTGACATTCTTGCACAAAGCATTTTCTATTTCAGTGTATGTTAAGTAGATTGGAATAAGAAAAGACAGCCTTTTCTTGGGTTTACTGAAACCACAAAGATATTATATCACTGGGGATCATCCTGGACAAAAAAATGGGGTGGCAGGGGCCTGGTGGAGGAAGGGGGAAGAAAGGGGTTTAGTGTGGAAAATGAAGCTCACATTTGAAGATGGACTTAACCTGATAAGAAGTCTGAAACATGAGCTGAGATGCTAATCTCCTCAGGACAATATTTTAAATTCTCCTTTTAGGGATGTGGGAGTGACTTCATACCTGCTTCGAGAACTTGGAAAAACCCTTTCTAAAAAACATCTAAAGGGGGCTTTCCATTGCCAAAAAAGTAGCTTGATTATTGCAAGATGATATTCTTTCCCATGACGTACATTGACTTAACAATTTTCAGATTAAGTATTATCGGTAAAGAATAATTAGGGAAAAAATAAATAGAACAAAATCACATCAAAAAGTGATAGAAACAAGCAGGAAAACACATCTTTTGCTATTGCAGAAGCAGAAGTAAGGCAGCTCTGTTGCAGAAGAGCTGCCTGAAATGTGGGAGATTTAAGCAGGAGGTTCTTTGACCCTGAGTAGGTGAGGGTGCAAAGGTAGGCTCATACTTGAAGACACAGGGAGTGGGGATGAAGCAACCCAAAATCTCAAAGAGACAAGGGGACATTGACTTGGAAATGGCAGGGAAGGTCATGGCAATTGAAGACTCCTGAGATCAGCAGAGACAGTGGAGTTGCCTAGCATTGTTATCACTGCCCTGAACAGATGCTTGAGCAAGGAAGAACACACAGGGAAGCTGATGATGTCAGAAACAGTTACAGATGAATGGCCCTGTGCTGTGATAAACTCAGGCCCTTAGCTTTTTTACAGATAGGACAGCATAGATGGAGAGGAAGGAGTTACGACTCCATGAGGCACCACCGGAAAGAGACTGAGTCATCTCTGTGAAGCCACTCAGATGCAGAGAGCACAGTGACCTTTGCAGGGGAAAGGAGGGGCATGACCAGAGCAATTGGCTGGACAAGCTGGGTGTCCAGTTCACGTGCATTTTTATCTTTTTTGATCCTATGTTCCCTGCTGGGAGCATGGTGCAAAATCAGACTCAGTGGCTCACACCAGGCAGCATGAACTCTGGAAGGGTCCCAGTATCCTGCTCTACTTCTTTCTGTGTCAGTGCCAAGGCCCATCCAGGTACAGAAATTTTCAGGATCAGTCTGAACATTATTTTAATGAAGCGTTTTTGTTTCCCTTTCTGAGCTTACACTGCAACTTTTGTTGTTTCTGATAATGAAGCATTTGGGAAGCACCTGGAGGGATGGGGACCTGGTGTTGCCAGGCAGCTTGGCTTGCTGGAACCAACCAGGGTTGCAGGGTGGCTGTGTGGGTCAGAGAACAGCACTGACTAGGCAGTCCAACATGCACAATTCCAGCCGCCCCCCGGCCTCCAGTGCAATGTCTGTGAGGCTGGAGATGGATTGGGTTAGTTTTGGCCTGGCTCCAGGCAGATCCCTGAGGTCTCAGGGTGTTACAGCCTCTGTGTAAATGTTAAGGCAACCCAAAGAGATGGTATCCAATCCAAAGAGAAATACCACTATTCTCATCTTACAAATGGAAGCTGGCATGCAGCGCTGAGATGACTTCCCCAAGGTGGGCAATTGGCTGTACAGCACCATCACAAGTCCCAGGTGACCTCAGTACTACTCACAATCTACGTTCCTCCCTATTTTTGGCGTTCATATATGCAGTACAAACTATATGCATTGAAAGGCCATATAAGCAATTTGCCAAGAGGTTTCTCTGAGGTTTCACCCTAACCTGGTAGACCCTGAACAGCTGTCCCGTAAATTTCCATTCTTTACTTTAACCAAGAACAACAGACCCGTGGCCTGTATACTCTTCACCATCTGGGATAGAAGTGAGGAGTAGTTCAAGAGCGGACCTTATTTCATACAGGAGCCGCTTCCCCCCCCCCCTCCCCCCCCCCTTCTTTTTCTTGCTTAGTTACTTCATAAAATTTAGTTCCAGTTACCACTTAGCTCTCAGTGGCATTTCCATATCACAGAGCTGTTGCTTCATTCCGGGTTTTCAACAACTGAAATATATCATGGGATTTTGTTGTAATGCAGGAAATTGCCTTCACATTAACAATCTGCCACTTCTGTAAACAAGAAATCCACTGATGTGACATGTCAGCACTCAACAGGAGGAGTCCTGGCTACCTTCGCAAACTGATGCATTTCTCAATGGAAAACTGGTATTAGGCACACCTAAGTAATGACACAATTGCTTTTGCTTATTTTTAGAGCAGGCACTAGGTGCCTGCTTAGGATGGTTGGAGGCAGAGGACATGAAGGGAAATCCCTCCAAGCCAGCTCTTTAAGTGCACTTTGCTACCAAAGTTTTCCGAGGTCACGGGGTTACATGTCGGGATTTTTTTCCCTTCCCTTTAATAGCATATTAATAGCAGTATGTGCATTGTAGATGATAATATATCTTTTTTAGCTAAACCCACTTGCGTCTCACATAGGCCGCTTGTTCTCTCCTGCTAGCACGTCTGCTTTGACTGTGTAATGACAGCTGCGTGGATATATGGACTGCGGCAATGGGCTGGCAGCCACTTCATTGTCAGCTCCCCTTTGTTCTCCCAGAAAAGAGAAGGCACAATAGGGAAGGCTTCATCCACATGTCAGACATATGAGGGACAAAGCGATGATGGGAACTGACTGAACGACACGATCTAAGTCGTGCCGAGAAGCGCGCTCTTTCAGCTCACTTCAGCAGCGGTCTGGTGGCTGGCCATCGAGCCGCTTGCAGTTAGCCAGCAAGCAATTAAGCTACAGCAAAGCCTCTGTGCTCCCTAAGATCTTGTGAAAGGCCATTTCACATGGCAGGGTTTAGGGGATATATTAATCCTTTGCACCTGAGCCCCATCTTGGTTTGATGGCGGATGTTTAGCACCGGAGCAAGGCAGGGTTTGTCAGAGAGCTGGGACCTTTCCTCAGGGTGGCTTGGTCCTCTCAGGAGAAAGCAGCAGCTCTCTGGCACATGGAAGTTCTTAATCAGGTCTAAACCAGAGGAGCAGCAGACATCAAAGAGAAACCCAGGTTGAGAGCAGTCGCTTTGAGATTAACTGGAATTGTTAATCAGCTAAAATGTCTGAGAGAAAATGTGGTTGGCACCTGTGGAGCAGAGGGGATGCCAGTAAAGAAAGCAGCGGTAAGGTGGCTGTTCCCTAAGGGGAAACCAGAGGGAAGAAGTAATTTATAGCCTATGGCAGAGGTTAGTGAGAAGAGAAAAATTATAACCTTATAAAACTCAGTATTTCTGTTGAGTCTGATCTTGTTAATATTTGGTAGACATTTAAGCCCCATCGCAGGGTGCTCGTTTGAAAATGTTACACTTCATCTGGTGTACATTATATCCAAAGTGCCTTAGACAAATATGGGTCATCTTTAGGGAATCCCCTTCAGACCTGTTCCCAGGCCCAGCTTACACAGGGTTTTCATGGGATGTCTCTGTCTAAAATGAGAAGCTAAGGTCAACAGAGACGAGGAGGAAAGACAAAAGAGGATGGTAAATGTGTCCAGGCTGGATTTTTCAATAGTTTCATTTCAGAGGGAGTGCTCTAACTCTGCTAACCTTCAGGATAGATGGATAGTAAACCCACAGAGAACATAATTAAAAATATTTAGCATATTGATTTTCATCAGAAAGTGCCTGTTTGTCAGATGAAATGTTTTGGATGAAAGAGACAATAGAGTGGTTTGAGTTTTTTAAGGAAGAACAGTGTGGTTATAATTCTTAAACTGGTATCACTGTAGTTTTGCAATTGGGTGTGAGTTGTATAACAGCTACTATGCAACCCTTCCCAATTAGGCAAATTTACATTCTTGTCTGAACCAAACAAAATTCAGAATGTCCTATCACAGAAAAATGTTTTGACAACATGAAAAATCTTACAGGATGGGGAAACTGTTTCTGGATGTTTTCCAGCAAAGTGAAATGCTAAAGTGTGTGTGGGGGTTTGTTTGCTATCTTTTAAAATACTTGCTATGACTTAGAAAAAGGAAGAAGTTATTTGGAATTTCTCTGGGTTTTGATTTATGTTATAATGCATATCCTAATGTTGTCAAATAAACGCATTTAATACCTGTACTAAATCAGAGAAATTCTATGTAGTTTTATTTCAAATCTATCAGTTGAATTGTCAGTGGTTACAAGATGAGCCCCAGTGTTTTGAGAGATGACTGAATTTCATGAAGGGAGTTTCACTGAATTGAAGGTAAAAGATTTAGTTCCCTGGAGTTCAGTCTCCAAAATTCAAGCATTAAATAGAAGCTCCTGACACTGTGGCCTCCTACAAGTAAACGCTTTAGTTAGAAGATGGAAAGCTTCACTTGGTTGTTAGATCCAGAATCTTTGTTCTTAAGTCCAGCTACCAAAAAACAAGGAAGGTCCTCTAATAAAGTGGGTTTTATTATGTATATAGTGGTAAATGCTGAAGATGCTGCAGTAGGAAGTAAACCCTATGTGACTATTATAGACATGTTATGTTTTCTGATGTTTAACATTCGGTTCTCTCCGCCCGTTTCACTGGCAAACAATTGAGTACTTCAGTTTTTGGAAATAAAATTCTCCAAGAGCTCTGCTGTTAGGCATAATGTAGCCAAAGAAAAGGGCATAAATACAATAATAATCATACTACTGTACCGTACCATTTCAGGGAGGTAATACGAAACAAAAATGGAATATGCAGACAGCACGTTACTGGAGATATTGCTTTCTTATGGAAATGTATGTTTAAAATAAAATTATGTTTCTCATGCCATTTGTAGTGGTGTAATGCTAATGGCCTTACTCTTCTCTGGGATGAGATTTCCTGTAGCTGGTACCAAATCCCTATGAGACGAGATGTATGTGAGGTGCCAAAAAGGGCTCAACCATCTTGAAATTGGTATTTGCATTTGTGGTTCGAACGTATTTGCTGCTTTGTAAAGAAAAGGTGTAACTAAAAAGTGCTGTTGCAAATAGCTGAAAAGGTGCTGCAGTCTAAAAGATGCTATGCAAGGTAAAGGAATTGGAAAAATAATTTAGTTAAATCCTCGTGAAAAAATTGCATGTACCTAGATACAGAGGATGGCCCAGCAGATGGAGAATGGCATGTGACAGGAGTACTGTGTTTCTTTCCCTAACCTCCAGCCACCTCTGGGACTGTGAGTCCATCCTTTGGTCTGTGAAAGGCCCCTTTGCAGTTGTTTGGGCAGAGGTGCAGCACCCCCCTGGCCAGCACAGTGTGGTACCCATGAGAGAGAGGACTGCTCCATGCCTCAATATGATCTCAGGGGCTGATCTGAAAAACCACCTTCAGTTTAAACAAAACCTGTTTTCAGTATATTTTTTGTAGCTAACAGTGACAGGCATCCCACACACTGGCAGGCATCCGCTTCTGCCTACCCAAAACTGCAAAGTATTGTAGTGAATTAGGGAATTTGTTGCCTGCCTGATTGTTTTTTCACACTTTAGCTATACATAGCGTTGTTAGCTTGGGGTCTTTTGAGGCTCCTTCATATCACTCAAATGCTTTTCTTTTCCAATAGTCACAAGGGTGACAATGTGACAGGGTTTGGTCTCTGCTGTTTTACAGCTACATTTAAGGTACATTCACAAATGTGTTGCTGTTGAATCCTAATCCAAACAGGGGAGAACAGTCCCTGGGCTTGGATCTCAATCCACTGGGCACAGAGACTCAAGTGGGACTCCAGTATCTCTCTTCTCCCTCTACTCTTTCCTCATCAAAGCATCATTAGCTTAAGAATCTGAAATTGTACTTAAAAATTAACTACACTATAGTTCAAATATTGTAAGGATGTGCTTGGATCCAGATAGTTTAAGAAAAAAATTTTTGAGATGTTTGGCTAATTTAGACTGATTTTGCTGAACTGCACGATCTCTGAATTGAATAGTTGGGTCCAACAAAGGGTGTTGTTTTCTTGTTTTATATTTTCCCCTACCAAAATTAAATAAATACCTAAATCTTTCTTCTACCTCTGTAGTAAAAAAACCTCTTTTTACGTTGTTTGCTTGCTTGCAGTTTCTATAATTCTACTTAGAAGATATAATTACAATTATTTTAAACATGTATTTATTTAGACATCTAAAATAAGACCAATCTTCTCTCTTTATAAGTTTCTGATTATTCTGAGATTCAGAAAGACATTTTTCAAGTGTAATATAGATGACATGCTCATCTCCTGTTCATATTTAAGATGTTACGCTCATCTTCCTACTGTACTTTAAATCACTACTTAAGAACACTATATTGAGAAAAAGATATTTCATTGTATAGAGAAATAATCCTTTCCTGAAATGAGAATTCCTACAGCCTACAGAGAGGAAACTCCTATCAAGCAAAATGTTCTATGGATGAGTACTCAAAGAAAGCTACCCAGAAATTGTATTGTTCACATTATCGAATTGCAACCTAATCTGAAGATATGGAAGTGATTCATTACATGGCCTGAAAATTACTGCATGAAGTAGGCATCATAACAAGCATTTATGTGCTAAATGTAGTGGCAGATTTAAAAAAAACCCAATTATTTAAATTGATATAAATAAATGGCTAATTTGGTAAAATGTTTTCATGGAATTATAGCATGTTCATTGCACATATAATTCTACAATTTTTAAATATGTCTTTTAAAAATAGATATCTGTAACTAAAATAATTCATTAAGAGCAAGTAGACTCAAAATATATGGCTCTGGTTTTTATCAGATTCATGCAAAAAAGCTTCTGAATATTTTGTAAATTGAGTTAAATATCTAGAAGACAGTGTTGTGCCTCTGATCTGACACAGAGAAGTCTGTCTCTGTGCAAATAAATAACACCACCCCTCCCTGCATCTATCCCAGTCTAGAAAAGCTTATTTTTACTTCAGGAATTTCATTCCATTTCTAATTCCAAAGTGAATGGGGTTGACAAACCAAGGGCAGACTCGGAATATTATGGATTTTTTCCACCTTGGTTGATCAACCTCATACATTTTATTCAAATAATGTCTAAAAGCTCTAATTAGCAATGGTTAGTGTGCCCCCCCAGATGCTTGCTATTGATTTTGCCTGCAGTAAACTAATCTAATTGCCCTCCTTGTGAGAGAGAGGGTGAGTATTAAACAAGGAACTTACTCTCACGTCCGTGAGAGCCATCAGAGTAGCAGTGTGGAGTGGGGTGGCTCTGTGGGGCACTGGAAAAAAGCCAGGCCGTGGAGATGTGTAAAGACACGGAGCTAGTGGGCAGGCAAGTCCTGGAGGTACAGTGCTGCTGTCAGAGAGAGAATCAGAAGGGAGATGAGAGAGGCAATGTGTGGATTACTGTGCCAAGAGAGAAGAGGGGGCTTATCCATCTGCAGTTCACTGATTAAAATGCTTTTCAGGTCTTTGTCTGGGTCTTGGGGCTTTAGTGCCACCCCCAAAATGATAGTGTTCACATAACTGTAAGACAACATCTATTATTGCTTCCTTTGATTGCATTGTGTTTATAGAGGGTTTGATATTGTCTATAAAAACTACTGCTCCATTGAAACCTGACTGTTAAAAAGCAAAAAGCAAACTCTCAGCCTAAGTGTTTTCTTTAATAAAATGTGAAGGCCCCTTAGTTTTTTTGTTACCTATTTGTAAAAATATGTCAGAAGAGAAGTTCAAGCAGATATATTTTGTAGATATAGAGCAGTTGAGCAAAAATGCTTTCTTTTTTGAAACTGCATTTCAGAAATGCTTAGTCAATAATGTAGGATTTTTCTGATATTTGAAATGAGATGTTGGTATGTGAGATACTATGATGCATTGGTTTTTTTGTTGATAGCTTCACTTGGGTTGGAGTTCCTGGTTTTATTTAAGTTACAGTAGGATACACTTATCTATTTATTATCCCTATAGAAATAGTATTAATAAATTACCCTAAGTAGCTCAACAAGGATTTTTCCCCATTAAATAGTGCTGTTGTTGATTTTTCAGGGCAGTAATCTATCACGTTCCTCTCAGTACTTATTCTTTTCTTGCAGCTTTCTGCAGAGAGTTTGTGTTTTGGAAACAAGCCAGCCTGATCTTACAAATCCTGTTTTTCTGTGTGATTTGTTTTACAAGTGCACTCACATGACACAGTGGTGCAGGGAGGAAGGGGCAGGGGGTCCATTGCCTTTTTTTACTGGAAAACTCAATAAATGATTGGCAGATCCTGACTTTTTGTTGTGTGTCCTTGGATTGCCATGTGGTTCAGTTGCCACAGTTACATCCAGCCAACATCACAAATACTCTAATGTGCACCTCTTCCACATCTTTTTTGTGTCTTCCAGCAAACTGCCTGGAAGAGGAAAAAGAAGGTTGGCTTTTTAGCATGACAGCTGACACAGTGTGATGTTCTTGCTGCACAGTGACTGTCTCCCTTGGGCTGGCAGTTAGTCCTCATCTAAAGGGATTTTCCTGTCTTTAGTTATGTCCATAGAGCACTTTTTCTTGGAGGCTTCACTGTGGTTTTGGAGGTCTTCAGTGTGGTAAGAAATTACTTTTCTGTTTGGCTTGTGGTAGGTTTGGGAAGGTGCCCCTGCCTTCTGTAGGCTTCACTTTGGTGGGCAGTGCATCATTACTGCAAGGTCTGTCTAGAGGTGCTGGTGGTGTTAACGTGTTCATGATCATTACAGCACTAGATGCAGCCACAAGCTGGACCAAGACAATGAGATGGGAGACGCCAGGAGGGAGCCAAGGAAGGGCTTAATAGGGACAGCTTACACGAACCAAACCAATTGCTGTACTGGAGCATGACAGAGGCAGGGCCTCAGGAAAAACTTAAGCATAGAGACTCCTTATTTTGGGAGACCTTACAGAGCACAGTGCACTGCAATGATTGCCTTTCAAGTAGCTGGTGCAGAAGGGGTGCCAGGAGGTATGACCAAGGAGAATCTGAAGCAAAAGGCTTTGGATTTCAAAATTAGATGATTATGGTATGTTATGTTATGTTATGTTATATGTTATGTTATGTTATGTTATGTTATGTTATGTTATGTTATGTTATGTTATGTTATGTTATGTTATGTTATGTTATGTTATAGGAGTGAGCAGTGAGGTTTAGTGAAGGGAATTTTAACAGGATCAAATGAAACAGTTCTGGCAGCTGTCTCTAGTCAGGATTGAAATATGGTGGTACCAGTGAAAGAGCCCCAATGGGGCTTCAGGAGGAAGTTAGAATAAATAAAACCCAAATGAGAGACATTTGTGAGTATGAAACCCAAAGGATGGCTTTTAGATGATGTTGAGACTGAAGAAGCATCAGCATTTGGGATAGGAAAAGACTTTGTGGAGAAAAAGAGACGAGTGAGTCAAAGGTTATTTTGGAGGAAGCTGGAGCTTGGAAGGGTTGAATGAAGAAGGTGGAGGAAGGGTTGAATGAAGAAGGCAAGTGAAAAGTGATGGGAAGATGTGTGATATAGAGGCAGGGCTGAGGATGGGGAAGTACAAAAGCAGCAAAAGACTATATGTATGATTCATCAGCCTAGAAAACAGTATGCAAACATGTGAGGGCAGGTGAGATTCACCAGACAGGGAGGATGAAACAAGATGAGCAAAAATCTTGGGAAGATAAACATGGTGGAGAGGGCAGCTTTTCAAGAGCCAGCATCGAGGGATTTAGCAGCTAGGAAGAGGAGAACTTGATTGCTATCTCCTGTTCTGAGCATAAGGAGGATTGCTAATGAGTAAAATATTTCGAAATGGAAGAAAATGTTGAAAGCAACAAAGTCAGTCATATTCTGAGCAAAGCCAGGGAGTCCTGCCAGAGAAACGGAGGAGCCAATGCAGCGCGTTGTCTCCTTGGTTATTCTTCTCTCTCCTTGGCATTATGCTTGCTGTTTGTGAAGGCTCCTTCCAGACTGCTCTCATGCAAAGGGAGCGGGGGTTGAGGCCTTCCTCTTGGATGGAATACCTGGACAAGCTGCAAAACTACGCAAACCCTGCTGTGGAAGCCGGAAGGGGCTGATGGTCGGCTGCAGCACTGTGGAGTTGTTTAAGGCTTCTGGTGGGAATTTTCCCTCTTTCCAGAGTATATTAATAGCACAAACCTCCTTAGTTCTTCAGGGATCTCTGGAAATAGCTGGGTAGTCAGTGTATGTACTAACAGCATGTTTGCTGATTGAGTAGTGGTTTAGTGTGTTATGTGTGTTTATTATTCAGCTTCCACCCTGTGATGTTGTGCCAGAAGGACAGAAGGACAGAAAGAACCACTGAGAGGGAGACTGAGGTGGACGGGATGAAATGAGAGAGCACAAGGTACAGAGGGAATAGGTAGGTTTGGATAGAAAGCAAAAAGAAAGTCTGGAGAACCTTCAGAGTAAGAAATATTAAAAGTCCAGCCAGCAAGAATATAAATGAAACATATGAACTATGAGGGGCAACTATGTAATAGCACTGCAAAGAAAGCTGAATTTACTGTTCCTCGGTGTGGGTGGCTCTATTTACCATCCCCTTGCTTTTGTTCGGATGCAGTTCGTCTGAGTGATGAGGTGATGTCTGCTGATGAAGATAAATTCAAAACCTGTGGTATTGTTAGAGCCTGTTCTGGAGGTGCATTTATTGTCCTGCTTTTGATAATTAGGGTTGTTGCTTTTAAACAATGGGAGTGAGATTTAACTATAAAATGCTGCTTTAAATAAACTACAACTTTATGCAGCTGATAGCTGTAAAATAACAGTCCAGGCAAGCAAAATGATGTATGAGAGGAGAGGATAGCAAGGAGAGGGTGAAATTCTGAAAAGAAGCCTTTGTGTTTCTTTCCCTAAGTTAATAAATGTTTTGCTGGTAACCATATTGCTTCTCTGTGTGGTCTGGTATGCCATTTGTTTTCTCTTCACAAGCCATGCTGCAGGGAGTGCAAATTGAGCAGTGAAGTCAGTTCTGAATGGTGTAAGAAATGCATCTTGGCATGCCTCAGATATTTTCAAGTGCGTTCATGTGAACCCTCTCTAGGCTATAAATTCTGCAGGGTATGAATTGGGGCTTTTTCCCTGTTTGGGCTGTTTTGACCGATCTGTTTGTACTGCCCATAAATAAAGATCTAGTGATTCCCAGTTCTGCAGAGGAAAAGCAGGACACCTGGCATTTGGCAGTGAGCACCTGAATGTCTTGCCAGAACAGGCTGCAGCAGTTTTGGCCAGATTAGTGAGCACTTCCTTCCTCCTTCCCTGAAGTAAAACCTAACTCTGCTAATTTTGGTCACATCACTGGGGGCAGTGGCAGTCTGAGTCCTGCAATTCTTCATATCAATACCTTCATTCTTCTCTTTGGCCCCCACAACTTTCACATTCCTTCCAGGTAAAATATCATTGTATCACTGCAAAGATTTACCTTCTGAAATCTGCTCCTGTTCCCATGTCAAGCTCCTTCCATGATTTATGTACTTGATGTGAAATTGTGTCCTTGCTACTTGTTCTTTATTTCACTGCCCTTTCTTAATTCATTGCACTTATTTGTCTTAATTTCTTAGAAAATAATGTCACTGCTATACATCTAAATGTCTAAATGTACATTGTGTAAATATGTCTAAATTTTGAACCCACTTAATGATTGCAGCCAAATTTGACATAACAGTGGGTGTCTCCAGGATCAGATATTTCCATGGGTGTTGTGTAAATAGTGTTCAACTGAAGGAGAGAGACTGTGTTACTGATGTTACAGAAGGGAAAAGGCAAAAGCACTAATCTGGTGCTTGGTCGTCAGCTTTTTGTTTTTCTGAGGTCGGATACTCCCTGGCCACATGCATCCTGCCTTCCCAAATTCCTAGGCAAAGAGTCTCAACTTGTCATTCTGTCACATTTCTTAGTAGAAGGTGTCTTTCCTGGGTTGATTTGCTCCACGTTCCCTCAAACTGTTCACTGTTATTGGAGTGCTGTACTGCTGGCAAGTGAGGGGAGGACACAGTGTACATTTTGCTATCCCCTGCCAGCTTCTCCACCTCTTCTCTCAGATTTCTTATTTCCCCAGCTTGCTCCTTGTTTTTGTGCTTTATGTACAGGTACATAGCAATTTGAATGCAGTGGTGTATATTTTAAACAGATTATGTCCCTTAGTGTGGATCCAGTTACACTGAAGCACGTTCAGCCATAATAGGTCTCCTAGGCCAGGCTACAGCAGCAGGGCTTTGACAGCACAGCTGTACCCATTTGCAGGCTTCACTTACTATTGTTGGTTCCTGCCCTGAAATTTCCAGCATCATCCAGTTATCTAGCTGCTTGCATATTTAGTGCTTGCCAAGTTGTCTACATATGCTTTGCTGTAGGGCCATCTTGGTAAAAAAATCATAGCCCAAAAGAAGTAGTTTTACTACAACAAATGCTGTCCTCTTGACCATGGGTGCTACATCCACTTGGGAAAAGCACTCATATGTAGTGGGAGGAAGACTGTTGTCTTGTCTCATATAAACACGACTAATGTCCCAGTGACCCAGACAAGCAGATCAACTTCTGGCCAACCCTGGTGAACCCCCCTCTCTCTAGATCTCCTGGAAAATTACTTCCAAAATAAAGCTCTTGTATATTGACCTGACTCATGCCTCATTGTCTTGTGCACATTTATTCATTTCAGTAATAGACACAAAAAAGGAAAAACACTTCGATAGCTACTGTGAAAATGAGTGTATTAAGCCCTGCAATTGAAAGGAACATATGGAGAAGAGAGATGAAACAGATCCCCCTCTAAAAGGCCCTTATTTGGCTACACCTCAGAAGGAAATCGTGTGCCAGCTGCTGCTATAGCCCTGGAGGAAAAAAAAACCATTTTGCAGCAAGGTGGAGTCACAGGGGAAGACTAATGGAGTCCCTTAATAAACATGGATTTGTCCATAGCAAGGAGAGGAGAAATGGAGCGCTGGATTGAAATTAAATCACTGCAGCATGAGAGGCTTGTGATCTTGGTCTTTGCTCGACTCCTTATTCCCGCAGCCGGGAGCTGTGTGGTGGGTACTCATTGTTCAGCACAGGAGCAGCCCTCAGCACTTACCCACAATTACAGAAAGCTCACAGCACCTCTGGAAGCCCAGATCCTTACCCCAGCTTTAGGAACAGCTGAAGAGAATTGCTCCAGGTTACAAAGCACAGCTGAGTTGCACAGCAGCTAGGGCAGCACATGGCACACAGCTCAGAGTGGTGCCACGTGAAGGTGGTAGCAGAGGTCCAGAGAGCAGCACCAAGTGCTGCCCAAGTGCTCAGCTGGGCTAGTCACTAATGTGGCTGCATTTCTTGCAGCCCTGGGCTCTTGCTTGGGCTTTTCTCCATCGTTTCACAAGGGGGGATACGCTCTGAGACCTGGTAACAACCAGCAAAGCCTCTCCCCAGGCCCTGGGCAGCAGCTGCCTGGCAAGAGGGTGCTGCCATTACCTGTTTGTACAGCCCCAGCCCCACGGGCATCGCGTCAGTGCCAATGGGTGTGCAAGAAATGGGGACACAGTGACATGATCTTCTCCTCTTTTCAAGCAAGGTTCTATTTCATGGGATCTTTGAGTGAAAGAGATTAGATGGACTGAAACTCATCAGGGCAAGGCGGGAGAATCCTTCTGGTGATGAGAGAGGTTTGTCAGCACAATCCCATCCGCACTGGGGTAAGGTTATGTTATGATGCTCTTGTAATAAGATGTCAGACTGGCTGATAATATCTGCTGCTGTGTGATTTTTCAAAGCTTTGGCTTGGGAAGAAATACTTGTTTTTCTTCAGCAAATCCATAGAGAATAAATTCAGCAAGTGCCTTTAAAACTATAAACTCTCTAAAATAATAGTGAATTCAGGAAGAGTAGAGCCCTCATATCACAATGAAAAGCAAAATTCACCTTTTAAAGTGTTTTTTTCAAATGTAATTTAACAGAATATATGCTTGTTTCTTCCAAAATGTCAAAGGCTTGTATTTATGAGACAGAGTGCAGCAGATCATTCTCTAGACAATAAGTAAAACAAAAGAAAAATAATTTTAAAAATCACCATCATTTTATGAATACTTCTATTAAAAAGATTAGGAAATGTAACACAACTCCTAAAGCAAACAGCCAAATACTGTAGCATATGTTTGTGTGTCTGTGAAAGTGTCAGAATTTTTCAGTTGCTATTAACTATTCCAACTACTAAATGGCAGCATTTCAATTCTCTTATATTCCTTTTCGCCTTCATTCTTCAGTAAGTGTTACTGGGGTTTCTGGCTCTGCTAGGAATGGATAAACTCTTTGTAAAAAAACAAAAAAAAAAAGATGCAAAAACAACTTGACCAAAATATTTAGTGTAAAGTACCGTAAGACAGAGTATGCTGAGCCGTAGAGAAATCAGCCAGAATTTACCTATCAAAGGCAGTTTCAAGCAGACAAAAAAGCTGTGTTAGCTTACAAAAAAAAAAAAAAAAGAAATAGAAATAGATTGAGTCAGAGCTGAGGGTAATAGAGGCTGCAGAAATTGTACTTCTACTACCTACATTAATGGGTGGAAAATGAAAGGATGTCCTTTCTTTTTTTTTTTTTTTCCCAGCAATGGAGAGTTACTTTAAGATGATTTGTCAGGTGACAGTCTTGAAGGGAGTCATATAAGTTTATAAGTTATTCTCTTTGCTTGTAAATTAATATCTTTCTCACCTGGAGGCAAGTGGAGTGAAATTGTGTAGTTATTTGGTGTTATTCATCTATGAAGGGTCTGTAAGTATCTTATTAGGCCAACCTACTTTTTTAAAGAGTATCTTTTAATAGAAATGGTTTTTTTCCTGCATAAATCATATATGTCTTTATTGGATGCACTCTGTTATAATGCATAAAACTAGATAAGTCCCGCCCCAACACACACCGAGCAATTATTGCTCTAAATCTGAAACTAGCTGTATTTGCCTGGTGTGAACGTGTCAGCTGAAGCCAGCTCCTCTCTAATAAGTCTGCTGTGTGGATTTAGGTGCATCCAAGACAAACTGTAAGGCCACAAGGCTCCTGAGATTAAAACTCTGGACATTTCACATTCATGAAGCATTTAATGTGCTTCGATTTTTGTCCCTTGGGACATAATGCACAAACGAAAGTCAGGGTGACCCCACGGGCCAGGTTCCTATGGAGCCATTACAATGTATTTATTCTGTAATCCTCAAAACTAGGAGGGATTTATACAATAGACTAATGGCTTCAAAGGAGTCAGTTCAGCCTTCAGGGTGGAAAAGTCCACTTTTTAACCCTTGCAATGCTGGCTCCTTGCTGGGTGCACCCCCCTAAGCAGGGAAAGAAGCCCTCCCTTCAGGCCGTAGTGGGGACGATACACAAGGTTTGATGTCCAAGGTGGAGATATTGAAGCTGTGATTGAACCCGAGAGAAAATTGGGGATGAGGATGTACCTTCTTTGGATCCGTCTACAACTGAGCCATTCACACTTCTGTTCTTAGGGTTCAGGATAGCTCTGTAGAAATCGGTTGAGACAAGTATCATCATACATAAGTCTAAATACATTCTCAAAATCCTGCAAGGCCAGAGGTACCACTTATTTTCCTGTTTGCATGGTACACAGGCACTGATGTTTAATGCTTTTCATAAAACTTTTATGAAATTTCATTGGGGTTTGTTTTTATTTTTATTTTTTTAACAAAGAGAGCCAGCAAGGTCAAGGCAACACAGACAATCTCCCTAGCTCCATCTGGTATAAACATTTTGCTTGAATAAGACTTCCAACATTTCTTTCACTTGCTTTCTAGGTAGATTTAATAATTTCAAGAGGCAGGTTGGTACCTGAGAGGCTGCTATCCTTTATTAATCTCCTTAGCAGCTCCAGCACTGATGTGAGAAAATGTACAATGCAATTCTAGTAATAAACTTTTGTGTCTTCCCAAAAGGTCTTCCTCCTCCCGTGGGCTTGCTTCACATCGTCCTTGGTCCTTTAAGGAATACTCTGTGCATGAGGCACACCTGATGCAAGCAGGCATCTTGGAGTGTGGAGATCATCTTCCTAAGTACTGTTCTGAGACCAGAACCTGCATTCTTGCCTCACCGATACTGCTGCAGAAGTGCTAGCTGTTGCTGAGGTCAAAAGACTCCTTTCGAAGGGTTAGATTCTTCAAGTTTTGTAGTGTCTGAAATAGACGTTGTGTTAACTGTCACATGACCCAAATGAAATGCAGGGGTGTAATAGGAGCTGTATGTGTACTAG
Organism: Nicator chloris; assembly: GCA_013400495.1. Classification (NCBI taxonomy): domain Eukaryota; kingdom Metazoa; phylum Chordata; class Aves; order Passeriformes; family Pycnonotidae; genus Nicator; species Nicator chloris. The sequence goes on from WAAE01020079.1 coordinate 171,395, forward strand.
GAATGCAAGTTCCAGGATTGTAAATCCACTTATATAGTAAAATCTTGCAAAATATGTTATTTTAGAAAAAGGTAGAGCAAAGGGAAATTGAAAGTTGAGATGTTGTTTAACTTCTGGGTCATCAGTCTTTCCACTCATAACTGGGGAATCATTTTCCAAGTGGACTCTTCTCTCAGAACAGCAATGTGTGTGCTTTATTCTGCAGGTTCTCATTACCAGAAAAATAATGGAAGGCCTCAAGTGTCAGATGTGGTGTGCAATGACCTTATATGAAAGGGTTAGCCAAGACAGCCAGGAGAAGGTTACCTGTGTTAGTACTGACACTGGTCAGGCCCAGGCTTTGGATTAGTCCTAGGACCTTCATGGTAGTGACACCCAAGCAGCTGGAATAATTGTTGCTCAGGTTTTAATGTGCTTTGAAACCATGCTATGTTCAACACTTCTGGTATGAAATGACCCATTTGATTTTTAACTTAAAGTCTGAGATTCAAGTGTTCCATCACGGAAACCATGCAGCTGCATCTTGCTAGTTTGGCTGCAGTGATCTGGTAGGTAGATCCTTGGTGCTTCTGATGCCTTAGGTTTGGGTTCTTCTGTTTTGCTTTGGTGGGTAGCTTTTACCTTTACATTAAGTGGTGCTGGGATCTTTTCACAGGGTGATGGGGGTAGGGCAGTCTTGTCCTAGCAGGGGACTCAAGGACATTTTCCTTAAGCTCCCGGCCCGGAACATAAACAACGTGACAAAGGAGGCAAGCAAGGAGGATGAATCTTTGTGATTTAGAGTTACTGATTTGGCAGTTGACTGTTATATGCAAATGAATGGGAACTTTTAAAAGTGTAAGATCTTGTGACTCGACCTCTTGCTTCCATCTTTGAGCCACCTGGGCAAAGTCACTGCTGTGGCTCTGGTGCTGCCAGGGTGTGGCCTTGAAGGCACTTAAATAAATACTCACTTTATTTCTTTAACTCTGTATAGCATCTGTTTCAGCTTCTTAAGGCATCACTTCTGCCCTGGCACTGGGGGTTTGCAGAAACACTGCTGCCTGTGACAGGAGCATTGCTGTGTGTCTGTCACTGGGGGTGAGGTTTTGATCTGAAGATAAATTTTGGGCTTAAACCCTCCAGAAAGATACAGCACTTGGGTGCTGTTTTCCATTTGATTATGTTTGGTTGTAGAATAATAGTTATGGCTTGATTATATAGTATAGTTTTAGGCAACTCACAATCAGCTGTAAATTCAGCATAGGACTGTGTTTATATTGACAATCAAGCCAGCATACTGAATGAAGAATTTTATTAGTTTCCTGTAAGTTTCAGTAATGGACCAACACCCAATATCATTGCCTGGGATGCATGTCTGAGGAAATGTGACAACTTTTTTAACTGCTCCTCCTCTCTTCGTTAAAGACTGAGAAGCTTCAAGAGTTTGGCAGCTGAGATATTTGTAAATACATAATTAATGAATTATGAGGAAAGCTTTTTACCAAAGTGCATCTCCCTCTACCAGCAGACACATGTAATCTACAGAAGCAGTGGCTGTAAAGTCTTGTCAAGTACTTTTTTTAATCACTGTTACAATATTGCCTTAAAGCTTCATCTGAGACTGGAGCCTGGCTGAGTCTGGCACAGGCATGAAATAAAAAATGGTATTTGTCTCAGGAAATGTACAACCCAAAAGGCTAACTAAGGAAAGCACTGCCAGGAAAAAGAAAACCCCTCAATTTCCAGGGGGAAGCCGAAGTATAGATCTGGTACAAAGCCACACAGGAAATCTTGTACAAGCGAGGGTTATCACACGGTACTGTGCTACTTCAGGATTACTCCTAATGTAAGAAGAAAGAAATAATGATGGATCTCAGGTTTATGAAATTTGACTGAGATATAATCAGGGTCAGGCTTCTGCCATCTTTTGGCAAAAGAAGAAATGGCTCCATATGACTTAGGAGATATAGTCACTTTTGACACTTGTAAGTGGTAGATGTGTAAAATCTCTGATGACTGGGGAGAAAATGGTCTGTATGTTAGAGCACCTCTCTGAAGCTCGCAGGCTGGGCAGCCAAAGGTTGTGTTTCCCACCTGAGCTGGGGAGCGACCGTGGCGTTTGGCATTCCCGTCTGTGCGCTCTCCTGGGAGCTGTCTGGCTACATGTCATTTGCTGTGTCCGCCAGCTACATCTCAGATCCAAATGCAAAATCCACTACTCGGGGACATTATGTGGATTTGTGACACTACCCGTGGGACTTCGGATCCATAAACCAATGAATGGATTACAATGAGGCATAAATATAGTATTTTCATGGATGACATATAATCCTCCTCAATTATTGTTCCTGTCATGTAAAGGGAAACTGTACCCATTTTTCTCATCCCTGCACACCGAAATTTCAAAAGAAAGAAGTGCCCAATGCAAAAGATTCCATCTTTTAGCTCCCTGCCTTTTATTTTAAAGCTTATGTTTCCCATTATTAGTTGTTTCCTATAATTAGTTCTTTGCATCTCTACAGGATTATTATATGGGAAATTCACTTGACAGAAGCATTTAGAGTTTCTGGACTGAGCAGACTGGTATGTTAGTCTCTGAATGGTGAAGTGCGTGTCACATCGTGTACTCTCATTTATGTCTGGATTGCCGTGCCCGGAAACAGCTTTGCCTTCTGTTTTGCTTCTACAAACTCTTTCTGTTTTTGAGAAACTGCTGCTCCTGTCTCCTTTGCTTGAAATGACTTGGATATCATAGTTGTTTCAGGATCCAGTAAGATGTGAAATATCTCGTGCATAAAGACTTAATCCTTTCTATCAGTACCAGGCAGTTTTATGGGCGTGGATGCTTCACAATAGGGGGAACAATACGGGAAACTAAGCTTGTGTTTTGTTTCCTTTTAAGACTGAAATGCCATCTTTTATTGTCAATCTGTCCTCTTTTTCTTTTTTCCCCCAAAGCTGCCCAGGCAGTAAAAAGCCTTTTGATATATAAAGTTAACATTATAATGCCTCAAAATAATGTTTTATTGGAGAATGGACATGTGCAATGTTTGTCCAGCAGGCATTTCTAATGCAGTATGTTAAAGCTTTCTTCACACTGCTAGAGGTGGTAAAGGGGTGCTGCAGACAAAACCCATCTCTTGTAGCAAGAACTGTGATAGCTCCCCAGCATTGCGTCCTGCATGTGTTTTACAATGCAGAAGCAGCTGTCCTGTAACATTCAGCTGATTGTTTGTAATAGGCAGTGGCTTTTTCAGAATTCTTCCTTGCATTTGAAAGAAATTTTTCTGGTTATGCATGGAACTGTGGGTGTCTCAAGACAAATACAAGTATGTTGCCATAGTCCATCCCACACAGGGATTTAATCAGTGTCCTTTCTTTCTGGTTAGAAAAGTTTTAGGGCGCCTATGGTATGCTCTGAAACTACAGCCAGTTTCCTTAGAGCAGCAAATGAAGGATTTATATTTTCCTAGGAGGGCTGAGCTTTATAGTTGAATGTCAAAAACCTGCTGCTGTTTTTTCCCCTCTCACCTCTATATACCCTTAGCACAGCCACAGAATCTCCTTTTGAAGGGGCAGGGTCAGCCATGCACTGCTGTATTTATAACGCAGGGATCGCTGCAGTTCTCAGCACAAGTGCTTTAATCATCCTTTCATCTAAAGGAGAAGCATCTGGTCCTAAATGTGTGCTTTTTTGCCCCTTCTGCTACAGTGCTACACGGATGGTTGATTAAACCACCCCTCCTTTTTCCTGGCAGCAGGATTGGGATGGCTTGCTACCTTTGTTTCCGCTTGGGGCCTCTAAATGGGGCTCTATAAAGGGAATAATAATAAGGAGGATCCAAGGCTTCTGTTGGATCCTCTCCCCAAATTTAATCTGTGCCCAGGCCCCACTGGCCAAGCTGCTCTTATGTACACTGCTAGGTCTTAAAAAATTAAAATACAGAAGCATGTGAATGAGATGATGCTGGAAAAGCCAGCAGGGAAGCCAAATGCTAGGTGCACTTGTCTTACAACACCCGGAATGGTTTGTGATGAAAGACCCAACTGCAAAAGGAACTACTTTAAGCTGTGGTTTAGCTTAAATTTACATAGATACAGACATTTGCTATTTCCTTTACGCAGATACACACATTTGCTATTTGCATTACACAGATACAGACATTTGCTATTTGATATTGCAAGTAGATCTATGCCAAGTAGGATCTTCCCTTTCCCCTTCCTCCTCAAAAAAGTTTCAAAATAATTTCATTGCAGCTTTAGCATTTGGAAATTTAAAATTAAATGAAGTTGCATTTAGAAATGAAGTATCATTGTAATATTTGAAATACTGAAATATATGAATGTTGACACAGGGTATTTTTTATTTTTACTCATAACCTGTGGTCAAAGCAATTCAGGAGAAGTGAGATTAAGGCATGAAGTAACTCAGACAACCTTTCTGTTAGCTTGGCTGTGGCCTTAGTGCTCTGCTTTTCATAGAATCATAGAATGTCAAGGATTTAGAATGGACCTCAAAGATCATTTAGTCCCAAATCCCACTGTCATGGGCAGGGAAGCCTCTCACTAGATCAGGATGCTCAAAGGCTTATCCAATCTGTCTTTGAACACTGCCTGGTTTGGGGCATCCACAACCTCCTTGGGCAACCTGTTCCAGGGTCTCACCAGCTTCACAGTAAAATATTCTTCCTAATCTCTAACCTAAATTTCCCTGCTCTCCATTCTTACCCTTGTCCTATCACTATGCTATTCACCTCACATATGTAAGGTAATGGGTCCCTTCCTCTGTGGGTCGATACTTGCCTAGGTTCACTCTCTCATACATAAAACCCACCAGCACTTCTGGATTTCGTCGTTTATATTGGGTTCAAAGCAACAAAACAACACATGGATGCCATCTTTTCACCAAACGATCCCTGAAGAAGTATTTTTCAAACATTCTGAGTGCACTGAATCCCTCAGTTTTCCAGTGAAGGTGCAAAGTGTTGTACAGAGAATTTTAGGCTGGTGGGAGTGAGTTTGTTCAGAGGCTCCATGCGTAGCCCCGAAGTTTTGCAGGTGGTTTTTCACTCCCCAGAGGTCTGAAGTTGAAGAGAAGGAGGGAGAATTGGTCCCAGTAGCAACACAGCTGCAGGTAACACAGTCCCCTTTTAGGAACAACTGTGCTTGCCTTTTGGGCTGGTGCTGAGTCCAGGAGATCTATTCACTGCCACACTTTGCACTTGGCTCAAATGGCATTTGTCTGAGCAGCAATGGGAAGCTGCTTTTCGTCTTGAAAGGCCAGCAGCCCTCCCAGCCCCCCTCGGATGCCACAGAGACTAAGGAGGAAGGGAGATCTGAAAGCCTTGTACATTGGCTAATGAAACATATATGAGGATGGGGCTTGTGGTATGCCAGAAGAGTCTTTTAGCCAAGGGAAAGCACTGCTCCTTGACCAGACCTCTCTGACCACAAGACACTTATCTTCCCTGAAAGCTACTTAGGACCTCCTAGGCTCTGTCCTGGCAGCTGCAGGGAATCTCAGTACCCTTCCCACTGCAGATCCCCCATCATTCCCTGCAAATGACCTGGAGTGGCATCCTGCTCTCTGTCTGCCCCAGCCATAGGTGACCAGATGGCCTTTTGAGAAAATTCTGCCTCCCTTGCCGAAGAGGTTCCTGGAAGCCATCCTGGCTCTTCTGCTTCTTGTAGCAATTTTCCCAGAGAACAAGGTCAACTTTTAGGGTGTACTTGCTGGCCTTCCTCTGCCTGTGGCTCCACATGGAGTTGTGCCTGCCCTGGGCTAGGAGAGACTATATCCTTGATGGTCTAATGCACTAAAGGCATGACCCACACCAGAAAACTCTGCAGCTTTGCTCTGTAGAAACAAACCCCTAAATATAGACATATTATGCCAGAATAAATGTTCTTTTGCTAGCATGGCTAATTTGGCTCTGGAAATCTCTGGAAGATGGAAAACCAACATGGGAAGGATTTTTGATGCTATAAGGCTTGAATTTTAACCGCAGCCTTTCTTATCCAATACAGACATAGCAAGTTGTGCTTATGAAGGCTTCCTTTATGATGGCTTCCTCTTAATTTTCTCTAGCTTAAAACCAAACCCGCTGAGGCCTGGAAAAGTGTCACAGTATTAAAAAAAAAAAAGGCACAGGGATGTGTAATTCAGTCACTCATTCACAACATGTTTCTAGATCTGGAACGTGATTCTTATGTTTGCCAGCACAAGTTAAGAGGATGCTTTCGTGCTGTTTTTGTGGATGTTGTACATGTTGCATTCCTCCTTGTGTGGGGAACAAAACCAGAACAGGATGCAAACTGCTTCAGATTTCTCCCACTGCTGACCTTGCTGCCACTTGTGCCAAAATGAAGACAACAAATCCTTGGAAATCACCATGTGTGTGTTTCAATTTTTAATTGAAACTTTTTAGCTGAGCTGAAAGGTGGGGGTGGTGGGAGGGAGAGGGGAAAAAACAAAGCAACACACTTCCCTCTGCTCCCACTGAAAAGAAACCAGAGCTATTAGATTCACTTCAATTGCCTCACCTGACCTGAAATGAACTCCCTCCCTCAGGCCTGCAAGAAAATTCAATTAAAAGGTCCATCTGTGAGGCAGCAGCTGAAGGGGAATTACTGTAGGGAGGTCCACATTTTCATAAAAAAAGAAGCCCCCCTCTTTCCCTCCCCTCCTTTCTCCTCTCCTTCCTCCTCTATCCCTGATTAGGCCCATTCCTAACCACTAAACCACAAGTACCCCCAATTAACCAGATCTGACCAAATACCCTTTATATGCTCCATTCAGATGTAGAAACACTATAGATTTTGTACATCCCTTAAATATCGTGGGGTGGGAGAGGGGGAAGGAGCAGAGGACAGAGGTTGGAAATCGGAACGTCCTACCCCAATTAAGCTGGCTGATGCAATGGATTAAAGGCCACTAATATGCAAAAGACTGTGCTGGTAGTGAAAATAATCACCATAAGGCAACAACAGTGTGCAGCAGCTTAAAAACACAGAGGTGACAGGGAGAAAAAGCTGGCTCCAAGGACCTGTCTGAAAAGTCTTACCAGCTCGCTTGTAGCACCCTGCCCCAGCTGTGCTCCTACGATCAGAATCTTGTCCTAGATGCTTGGCTAGGATCCAGCATGTTTGGGGTGGGGTGTCTTGTGTGTTGCTCCTATGGAGGTATGAGGGAGAGCCTGGGAGGGATTTGGACAGCATGTCTGGGTGAGCCATATGTGGGATGTGGCTGCCATGGACGGTGAGCCCCAGCTCTGGTCCTGCAATCTGGTGGGGACCTTGTGTTGCCTCCCACCTCTGGAGCCACTTTTGTCCAAGGGGAGGCTGATGAAGAATCAGAAACTGACATGCCTTTTATTTTCTTAATAACATCCTTTCAGGTGCATTATGCTGGGGTTTGTAACAAATAACCAAGTGGTTCCTTGAGCTCCTGTGTGTTTTACTTTGTGCTAGCAGAAAACCTGACTTAACCGTGCCCGAGAATACATGTACTCCCTATGCACTGACTTCATTTGTGCTTGCACAGTGTGTAATCAATCACTTTAAAATACCTAGCTCCCAGTGCTTGCCTCCCTGGCGTGGTGTATATTGTGCTGAGTTACATCAGTTCAGGAGGATTCGTTGGAATATCGACACTGGGCGCTCCCATCAGATAGGGCTCGTGGAGCATAGCACAATTAAAATCTTCACACTACCCTGCTAATATATACATATATATATATATATAGCCATTTGCTTAGGAACAGAAATGGAACAAATCCTTCTAATGTAGTTAGGGATACTAAGGGGGAAAACATATCAACAATTCATGACATGAAATGGTGTTAAGCATTCTTTTAGGTATTCTTTTCTTTAGGCTTAAGATTTAGTATTGAGAGCCTGTGCATTTTCTTTGCAGATATTTGGTGTGCAAGATATTTCAAACTGTGTGGAACAGTTTGGCAAATTGGTCCTTTGGTGTCTTTATTGGCTTGTTTTCACTTTTTCATTAAATATGTAAAACGAACCTTGTTTTAGTGCAATATCAACTGAAGCTCTATTAAAAAAAAGTTATAGACAGTTCAGACAATAAAAGAGCTTGTAAATCAACCATAGATTGGTTATCTGCTCAACAAGATCATTAACTGTGCACAGGGGGAGACAGCTGAGGCAGGGCCACTGGAGAGAAGATGCTAAAAATTAATTTTACAAGGAAAGTTAGCTCTGCCAAGTTTGATTTGTTTTAAGGACACTCCCTTACTCTTTATTCATCTCTCAAGGCAGCTTTTGAAATCAGGCAGGCTTGTGTTGGAGGGGTTGGGTTTTGGTTTTTTTTTTGCAATGTGTATTTCAGTGAGATCCCCAAAATCTCTCTCCTACAAATTGTCACAGCTTGACAGACTTGGAACCTTACAATGTTAAATCAAGTTCTAGTGGAGGTGTGCTAGAGCGTGTGAAATAGTGCCACTGGCTGCTCCTGTGCTGAATGCTTTGCACTGGAAATGTTGAATGTTGTCTTCCACAACATGCTTATAATTAATATTGTGCATGGCACCCTCTATGCAGCTGCTCTGTGTGTGTGCAGTGTATGGGGGTTTTTTGCACAGCTTTCCAGCTGCTTTCAAGCTGTTCCTTTGAATCTGCCACAATATTCATGCCCTCCTCCCCCACCAGGCTGAAGGACACTTGGAGATTTGTTTCTTGTTGGCTCTTTAAAGCCTAGGTATCTCTCATGATTAATTGAGAGCCAAAACTGAATAGAGGTTGGGTGAAGCGAGAGTGGGGAGCAGTCAGCTTTCCATGGAGCAGGTCTGGAATAAGGGTCTCTCCAGAGAAAGGAGAGTCTTCAAACATTAGCACCCTTTGCCTAGAGCAAACTCTTGCCTGTTCAGGAAACCTTGGCCAAAATATTCAGTTGCTCTCTGTCTCTCTTTTCTCCACAGATGGAGGAGATGGAAGGGATGAACAGAAAGGATGACAGAAAGATCTCTCAGAACTGACACAAGAAACATTTGCTTAGCATAGTAAAGGGATTTAGGCTCTTGAGAGGGAAACGAAGTCACCAAACACTTTAAAAAATAAGAGCAGATACAGGCAGCCTACAAGGCTTAAAATGGGTGGTTGAATGACCTGTGTCACCTTTCTTGTGACCTCCTCTTTGCTTTTGTTTATTTTTTAATGCCATCCACCTGTGTGTATAATAAGCTCATAACTTAAAGAAGTATTCTTCCTTTACTAGTGATAAATTTGGGATGCATTCTTAATGCAAGGAATTAATGGAATATCCTTCAGCTATGTGAGATGAGATCTTGAGAACCTGAGTGATAGAATGTAATGGCATGGGCAATCACTTAGGGGCTAATAAGAATTTATGGTTAAATGGGAATCTATCAATTGTAAATGACAGAGAAGGAGAAGGACAAGACTGGCCTATTAGTCAGTCACAGAATGTCTGTAAACCTCTGAAGTGATGTGGCCAGGTTAAAAAAAAAAAAAGGAACAGAAAAAAAGTGCAAAGGTGTACCTGACAGATGATGTTCAGCAAACAAGAGGAAAGGGGGAATATTATTCCACTGGGCTCCCATTTAAGAAGGCTTTGTCTAGTTCTGGCCACCTCCACTGGTAAAAGTTGAACTCAGACGGTAGCAGAGACAGGCTTCTTGGGCAATTGGGAAAATAGGAAGTTTAGGTCCCAGGAGGAGGGTAGAAGAACTGCGCTTATTCAATTTAGGAAAAAATAATTTAAAGCTACTTTTTGTCTCTAGAGATACAGGGTGCAGCAGCAGGACTAAGAGTTAAAGGACAGTGCTGGCATGAGGATAAATGGATATTAACTAGACACAGATGGAATTTCACAAAGGCTTCCCAAGCATTCTGGAAAGAGGCTCCAGAGCAGTTGTCCTGTAGGAGTCAGATGGGACAAATGGCATCTTTGACTTTCTTATGGAACCAAATTTCTTAACCAAAGGTGGTTCATTATGTGAGGTGGTCACTTTGAGAAATCAGTAAACTGAAACACGTGGTGCTGAACATTGCTTTTGGGATCAGTTTTCCTGTGTAGGGTGCCAACAATTCATGTTAAGTACGCTAAGGTGTGCATGTGCACACAGAACAGCCTCCATTTTCTCATTTTTGCCTCTTCTGTTCTGCTGAGCTCCAGGAGCTGCTGTATCTCTGCTCTTGACATCCTCCAATTTAAGCAACAGAGGCCCACCCTCCCCACATGCTTTTAGGGTGATTTTCCTGCTCCCATTGCAGCCCAAGAGCAAGCTGCTTGGTCCAGCAGGCTGGCTTATATCATATTGTCATTAACTTTTCTCCTCAACAAAGGCCTTCAGTGAAGACCCCATCTTGGGGTTTGGGGAGAAGGAACCCCAAATAATAACCTGCAGAGTCTCCTGGCCTTTCCTTATGTCAGTCTTTCACACTGAAGCCCTCTTGCCTCTTCTCAGAACACCGTAAACCCTGCAGAGTAATTGGGCTTAGGTGGCTGGTGTGAGGAGCCAAAGGCTTGTGTCATTACCACCTATTTTGTCCCTCTGCTGTATTTAACCTTATGCTTATTTGCGAAGCAGAGATCTATGTCTTGATTACATGGACGTGGAGTGCCAGCTATAACCTGAGCCCTGTCTGCTAAGGGCCCCTCCAGGCACTATTGCAACATGAATTATAAATGCCCTTTCCAAAGGACAGAGTTGCTTCCCTTCACAACAGTTGCGAGGGCAAAGTGAGGCAGTGAGGCCAGCTCATGTTTTCTGCCCATTGGCCCTTTCAGGAGGTGGCAACCATTGTGGAAAATGAACGTTTTCCATTCTCATGGTAGGGTAAAATAGCAAGGATACATAAAAACTAAAGCAAAGACACAAATACATTGCAATGTATAATTACATCATGAGAGCTGGCAATGCTGTGGAAGAGATTACTTAAGAGAAAATGATTGATACTGGAATAAAGAAAGTTAATGTTATTTCATTAGGAAAGTGAACCTTCTCCTTTTCATTTCATAAAGTTTCTCTGATGACCAACTGATAATTTCAAGATAGTTTTTAAGTGTGTTTTTAGTTGGGAAAGTTCTACTTCAAGCCTACCAAGCTTCTTATGCATCTGCTTTTGAGTACCCTTCCTGAGAATGCAAGGGATCTGAGTTCCTGTGAGAAAGAGCTGAGAACCAGCCCTGAAGACATGGCTTGGTGCCAGGTTTGGCTTAGCTGTACCCAAAGGTGAAGTATTAGAAATCACTAGTTAATTGAAAAAATATAGACTTTGATTTGGCATGATACAACTGGGCCAGGTGCTACACTAGAAAGTAATTATTGCTGTAGTATGTGGTCATCTAAGTCACACAGTTTTAGCTCCTCCTCTTCCCCTTTGCACATCTGAGTAAAACATGTAGTGTTGTGCTGTGCTGTGACCATTTTATGCTACGAGGAGGGATGGGCAGTTGGTGTGAATTGCACTGCACTGAGAATTTGCAGCTTGTCATCTTTTATGAATATTTGCACAGCCATAAGCATGTGTTTGCTCCCCTTTCCTTACCTGTAAAAGTGGGATCCCTGGCTTCCCTTCTTCCTGCACACGGTATTTGTGAGGCTTACTTCGTTACTGTTTGCAAAGCTTTTTGAATTTACAAAGCTCTGTGCAAATACCACGTTGCTCACTTACATATATCCAGTAATGTAGGAGCACTTTAGGCAGATAAGGTTTAATTAGAGATGTGGAATAGTGCAATAACAGTAGGATTTTATATGTTTTAGTATATCAATGCCTATGCTATCTGTAAATGATGAGGCCAGAAATTACCAGTGGAATTATCTAACAAGGCTGCCTGAATAATAAGCCATAGTACTGATGCAACTGGTTTTTTTCCTCCCCATTTACTTACCTTTGGAGAAGTTCTCTGTATGGACACAGGAACAGGAGATTTTAAGCTCTCTAGTAATTGATTTGCTTTTCTCATTTATCTCTCACTAACCCCATGCAGTTCATGGAGGTTTAAAACCATTTAACTTCAACACGAAATTCAGAAGAGTATTTTGTCTTGATTTCCAAAGCAAACTTCTGCTATTAAAATGAGTGAGTACCTTTCATATCAGCAAGATTTAACCCCATATTTCTAACAGAAAGGTTTAGAAAGAAGAATGCAGGCTTTCCAATGTCTGCATGGCTCTCCCACAATTATTCAAATTATGCTTAAAACTAGACCTTTTTTCTTGGAGTTTGTATATTTATTAAGAACTTGTCTTTTTCAGTTGCACTTCTTCTGTTTGCATGGTATTTATTCAGCTCTGGAGTAGTGTCACATAAGTTCATGAAGAGCTGCTGTAGATGTTGTGTCCTATAAATCATAGGGTCAAATTCTTGCCCCAGAGAAATCAATGACAAAACCTTCTATAGATTGGAAAGTACTTACAATTTTACCCATTATGTTAGCATGAAAACGATGTTAAAGTAATGCTAAAATAAACTGTGGGAGCTTTTGCCTGGTAAGTTTGACTATTTGTTTGGATTTGTGGTCCATTATTCAGCTCTAATGACCACTATTTATTTGTTCAGTCCAAGAGTCTGAATTTTTGTTGGCACATCCTTATTTTCTTAATGCCCTAAGTCTGAAAAAAGGTACGTGTGTGGTCTTTATTGCCTACATGTTTTTGTGTGGTCTTTTCGCACTTTTACCAATTTATCTGTTTACTGGATTAAGCCTATCATAAATATTAGAGTTGAACTAAGTAGCTTACATTTGGCTAGGTAAAACCTCTCTGATCCATAGACTGTTTTTTGGTGTTATCTGAATCCACCACCAGTTGTGAGATTCACAGAAAATATCTGGGGTTTACCTTTTTCTGTAAGCAATTCTCCCTAATAAGAATTAATATGAGAAATAATAGCAGCATGACAACTGTGGTCCCATGACTTCTGCCATGAAATGCCAGACTGGATAGCATCAGGGTCGAGCTCTGTGGTCCTGAATTTAAATGTTAAATATTCAAGATCAGAGCAACACTGTCGTATTTTGAGCTTAACTACAGCTTCACTTTGAGCCCCTGGTAAAAAACTGTGGGTGGGAACACAATTTTAAGAGCCTGCTCCCGTTTTACCTCATAGCAATGTGTGAGATAGTTTAGATAGCTTCACCGGGGTAATCTTTTTGCTCCAGTGTGCCATATGAAAATGTACAGGATAGCTTTATTCTTGCTTGAATATGATACTGTTATTTAAACCTTCATTCCCCATATGAAGGTGTATATTTGCTTCCTCAAATACAATAGCACTGTGGAAAAATGAAATCTCTCTCTTGGTCCACTTTGACATAGTCATTGGGTTTTTATTCCATTGTTCTTTCAGTTATTTATATTTTATTTTATTTTATTTTATTTTATTTTATTTTATTCCTAGAGGTAGCTTTCTTTGTGTATGTGGCACTTACAGGAGAGGAATAATTAAATCAAATGGAGCAAAATCTTGGCAGATCACCCTTTCATCAACTCTGCTCCTTGGGTCAACACTCCCAGCTTACGAACCCACGAGGAGCAAAAAACTCCATGCGAAAGATTCAGTCTTGTTTTGCTTTGTTTTGTGTATGTGGATAATTCCCTGCAATAAATCTTGCTGCACACCATCCCTTTCACTCTCTGATGTTAACAAGACTGAGATCTATGCGTATACCTACACACATTGTCTGTCTCGAGCTGGCAATGTCTTGATAAGAGGTTCATTATTATCCACCACTGTCAGAAGCTGTTCTGAAATGATCTGCAAGGCGAAACATCATGTATATATTGGGGATTTTTTTTTTTTAATTAAATAGAAAAAATGTCATGAAACTTTCTTCAAAGGTGCCAGGCAGCTGTTTCTTCTGAGGCATGTTGTTCTTTGCTCAGGCAGTGGGTCTTTGATAAGCGTCTCTCAGCACCTTCAGAAGTGTTTTCCAGGTTAGAAGGATGAGAGAGAGGAGATGGCAGTCGTGATGCCACCGGCTGATAAAGCCAGAATGCAGACTAAGCCCTCAGATCAATAGGAATGCAGACGGCTGTAACACCAGACTGCCTGGTGTCAGCTTCAATTTCGCTTCCTGTGCCGCTGCACCCAATTTCCAGCGCTCGGAGTCAGAGGAAGCCTTCCCCTGCTTGCCAGGCACCCGCCGCACAAGCAAACAGCTTGTAAGCACGGGAAGGGCAGGCAGGCAGGAGAGCATCAGGAATAACCACAGAACACATGCAGTTGTTTTCCTCCCTCCTGCCTTTACCCCAGGGCTGCCCACGGGTGCTTTTGCCTTCATGCCCACTGTTGCTCCAGTGTCCTGCCCCGGCACAGGGCACCGAGCTCCCCGGGCAGCAGCCACCTACGGGCTTAGGCCTCTCTCTTCCAATGTTTTATTCGGAATAAGATTTCATATCAGTGCATCTGCTGTAATTTTTTTGGTGGGGCAAGCAAGTTTCAGCTTTACCCAGATTCACAGGGTCTGGCTGTGCTGGGAGCTTGGCCAGGTATGCTGACTGGTGGCATTGGGTGGCCTGGCCAGGGCACTGGTGGGACAGCAGAGTGAGGCTGCCCTGCACACACAGATGTCTTGTTTTGGTCCTCTCTGTGGATCAGCAGCTCCCCCTCACACAGTACAAGTCTTATGTTAAATTACTGTAACTCAGGTGTTGCATGGAGTGTCTTGACTTCCTCTACGGTTGCAAAGCTGAGTAAAGGCAGAAATTAAAATCCTTGTTTTTCATGCAAGCCTCAAGAGAGGCTTTGTTTTTGCTCTTTATGAAGTAGCTGGATTTTAAAATCAACAATGTAATCTAAGATTGGGTCATGAAGGAGATAAATACTGAAATACAATTACAGAAAGGGTGATGAAAATAAAAAGAAAGTGTTTCTTTGAGGCTCCAAATTTTCAGTTTTCAGAAGTTCACAAAATGCTTTATTTAACCATCTTTATTTATTGAGCACCAAGGGATGCCTGCAGGGAAGACATGCAACACTTGAATATATAATATAAAACTTAAATCGTGGGGAAATGCAAAAAGCAGGAGGACCACCCCCCCCCCAGATCATCTTGGTTTAATGCTGGAGATAAATACAACTTGTATGTTTGCATCTCATTTCTTCCAAATTCTAAGTTTGTGTAGGTGTAAGCGTTTTTTAAAATCAATTCTAATCTTGCAACTGATGAGGCTGCTTGTAATCAGCTTAACAAAAGTCCAGCATTCAGGAATCATTCTCCTAGACACTTTGGCATTCTGAACCTGCAGTGTTAGCAAATTTGCTTTTCCTATTGCTATTGTATTGGACTCCTAAAAATCTTTTGACTTCATATTCATGTATATAAATGTATATTCAAATATAGGCGCAAATAGTAAATATAAAATATTGAACAGCACCTTGAGAATTTAAGGTCCCTTGCCAGCTTTACTGCATATTTTTTTCTGTCTTTTCCAGCATATACATTTTAATTTTAAAATCAATTTGCATTGCAAATATATCTGCTGTTGCATCCTGGACTCATCTGAACTTTAAAAAAAGTTAAGCTTAAAGGTTGAGGTAGCTAATACGACACAAGCATTCAATAGTGGCGAAATAAAACCACAAGGGTGATAGCTGAGCTGCCTTGTGAGGGTAGCTGGGGTTGAAGGCAGCTGATCATATGAGAAGCTGATCCCTGTCATACACTGTGGTAGGCATCTCAAGAGATATATTTCTCCTTATCCAAACTCTTTGAGTCCACAGGCAGACTAGAAACGGCAGAAAGAGAAATGTTAAATTGTCTCATTTACTCAAATGGCTTTTAAAATTTGAAGCATAGTTACAGGTCAGTATCTTTAACTGTTTCATTGCTCATCATTTTACTAGGAGTTTTCAACAAATACACTTATTCATTTTGGCCCATCTTCCCCAAAACTGCTTACTTTTCCAGTTTTGAGCCACAGAACTTGGACAGAGTAATTCTTGCCAATAGTTTCTGATTTAGTAAATTGAAGTATGTGCAATTGCTAATTAAAAATATTAAGGAGTAGTTGTCTCTGCCATGACTACAAATTGTCAGTATAGCACAGGCTCTTTGATTTTTGTGGGCACTCTATAAAACTTGGTCCAGCAGGAGCAAGGGTAATTTGATTTAATAAGCTAATAAATATGTTTGAAATATGCTTCCTGCAGGTTATAAAAACAGAAGGGTTGAGCCACAACACAGGAAAAGGAAAAATTTTGCACATTAAAAAAATACTTTTTGGGAAAGATTTGGGAAAGAAATCCCTACTGACATGACCGGAATTTACTAGGTATTTCTATAAGGTAGAACAACATTTTCCCTTTTACCTGGTGACAAAGTGCTTTCTGCAGTAAGGTCCAAGGATAAGTTATCCTCTAAGACAGCAGATAATAAGCTGTATGGCTTCGTTTACTGAATGAGCAGAGAAGGGAGCAAAACAAATGGTATAGCTTTCCTTGTTGATTAATTTGACACTAATTTTATGTTGCCTCTAAACTGATGATTTTCAGTGGGCTGGCAAATAGATATAGAAATAAATTAAAATTCATTGTGGAGTGATGCCAAAGTCAGAAGCGGAAGTTAGAAATTTTGGCAGCTAAAGGCGTCTCATCTGTCTTCTACGACCAAAGACAAAATGAGAGACATGCAACCCCAAATCCCCAAGTCATAGAAGCTGGGTGCTTCTCTTAAAATAACAGGCAGTGACATCATTAACAATGTTGACATTTAAATTGACATAATTAGGTTCTTGAAGTTAATAACCCATCTGTGCAAAGACATGGGCGATGCTTACCTCTGACACTGTGGTTCCATCCATAGTGCAGGCTTATGCTTGGCTCACATTTGGAGCCCCGCTTCGGATATATGGAGTCTTTTAATTTCATCTCATAAAACCTGAGGAGCTGAAGGGTGCTTCAACTGCTTGGTTGGGATCCAAAGCAAATTCTTGGGTAAGAATATGGCACGATATAAATAAGAGCCTGAGGATGCATCCCCCATAAGGAGCATTTGGGTGTGGCTTTGGAAGGGTTCAGTTCTCCTGATCCCTCTCCTCCTCTTACAAATCTTTGTGGAGCCTTGTGCTTTTCCAAGCACAGGTCAAAACAGTGGTGCTCAGGCATCAAAACAACAGCATTAGCAAAACCTGGAAGTTATTTGGTCATAATCCTGCTCGGCATGTTATTTTCTATTTGTGTAAAGTTACTCAGTTACAATTACTGCTTTTGGGGAAGGACATAATTAACAATGAGAGCATCATTTGGCACCAAGCTGTACCTTGAAATGTCTCTAACAGAGTGATTATTTGGAGCAAGCATGTCTGAAGTAAGAGCGGTGCTCTTGGCTGTCTCCATCAGACCGTGAGTCTGCCTGTCAGAAGGGACTGACATGCTGCATTACTGATAGAACAGGGAAGGGAAAGGAAAAGAAGTCTCATGACTCCTAATAATAAGTTAAAAATGTTCATTTTAACAGTTTTAAATTGAACTGTTTCCTAATTATACATTTATTATATATTTTGAAATGAAGTGTTTATTTTTTCATCTTGAAGTCAATATTTTTATGTAAAATAAACAATATTAAAAAAATAAGAGAAAGAATGTAGCAACATTTGTCTAGGTTTGAGTGAAATTATTGCAGTCAACTGAATAGAACACTGTTTCATTAACAAAAAGTTAAACCTTAGCTATGTCTTCACAGCATTTTTAGCATCCCTCTGAGCTTAAAAATATGTTCTTTACTGAGGTCTGCCAGTACCCTTTTTTGCATCCTGTTGGGCAAAATAGGTGTGAGATGCTAGTATGCATCACAAGTAGTTTTAGAAATTCTCTCCCTAGATTAAATGATCAAGAAAAATCGCCCAAGCAGCTGGCATATTTAAATTTATCTGAATTTTGGACCTCTGTTTTAAACTGGTACAGGTAGTTTTGGTGCAGTTTTCATTCTGCTGCCAGCTGTTCACACTGACTCTGGAATGCCACATCTTCTTGATCCTGATTGGAAATTTTATATGAAAATATGTGAATATTTGCCAATAAGATTTATGAATGATATTTTAAAATCGGCCTGATTTGATGAATAGTTTATGACTAGCTGATTAGTAGGAAAGTTTTGCATGCATACCTGTGTTAGCATTCCCTTTCAGAGGAAACATGTCTATTGCAAGCTGGATCAAGTTTGGGAGATTGCACCTCAGGTAATAATGGTATTAATGAGAGATATTTTCAATATTCCTTGCATCTAGGAAATTGCAAGATTAATGGCCACAAGTGCAGAAAATGAGCACGAAATAATTTCACTTTCTGTGGGTTTAGTTTAACTGGAAACAGCTGAAACACAACTGCTCTGCATGCATCTGTTTCAAGCATTGCTTTACTAGATGAAGATATGCTATTATGAGAAATGCTCCTATTAGAAATTAGTTTGGTAATAGCTTTTTACAAGGATGAAGGCATTGCTTAATCCTGAAATCTTTTAACGCATGGACTGTCAAAAGGGTCTGCTCTTATCTCATTCATTGAGGAGGCAGTTTTGTATGGAATTCATATTTTCATTTGCTCAGGGTGTGGGCACATTTTTTTTTGCAAAACTTAGTGTCTGCGTGATGACAGAATTTATTTCATTCATTATTATTGCCACATATTGAAGCATTTTATTTCAATTCAGTAGACTATTTTTGTTTCCATAAATTATCCAGACTGTTTCTCGTTTAAATGATGGGATGGATGCCTCTGGTGTTAAGGAAGATAAAAAGGGAAGGAAAGATATATATGAGATTACTTTTAGTGTCATGCAAGTTATTACCTAGCAGTCTGAGAAGAGTTTGCAGAAGTGTCTGATAAATATGTTTAGAACAAGCCTGAACTGGAACCAGCAGGGCAGAGAGTGAAGTTGCACATCCAGCTTTTGATTTTACCCATTTTCTCAAAATGCAGGTTAATCAATTAGGACAGAAATGCATCCTTTCCTAATAACTTTATTAGTTTAATTTCTGTTGACTGACAAAAGGCACTGTATTATTTTTCTGAGTAACTTTTAGTGCCCTTGATCATACCTTGGTGTATTATTGGACTTGCTCCACGTTTGGGGTACAAGCTGATGAATCTTCTGCCTTTGCCCACACCACTGTGAACAGAGGGTGCCAACCACATCAGATGAATTGGCAAGTGGCACTAGAGAAAATAAAGTCTGCATTTTTGTTTTGATGGCATACATGGGCTAGGGACTGGGGAGGTCTTTCTTTGAGAGGACCTAAGTGATGTGAGAAGGAGGGTTTGCATGACGTTTTTGATGTTGTTCTTCAGTAGAGGGTCGTGCAGGGAGGTTGCAGCCAGAATGCTCTGAACCTGCCCGTCAGTAGCCGAGGCCACATCCCATGCCACCAGTTCAGAGGGGGTTATTGTGGAAACCAAAATTAGTGTTCCTCCTGAGAAATGAAAGAGAGCATTGATAGGGTCAGGAACTACCAACAAATTGGAGATAGGCATAAATGGGTGTTAAATGGGAAGTTTTCCTCTTCTTCTGAATCCTGGTTCTAACCTAATGATTCCAGGTACTGGAACATTTGGCCAGTTCTGAAGGAAAGTTAGTTTTACAATTAGAAAGCAAAAAATAAAACTTCTGAAGCATCTCCAGTGTGGGTTGGACCAAGTGAATGGTTTAAAATCCAGAGCACTCTTGAGTTTTAAGTTCTTACAAACAAGATAATGCCTTTGTAAATCTTGGGTGTAACTTGTTAGTCTTGTTCTTTCTGAAATCCAGTCCCAAATGCAAACACATTGCCTGTTATTTCTTTCCTCAAATGTGCTGGCATTTGCTTCTTTGGAGGAAAGAGGAAGACCACTTTTCCTTTAATTAAAGGAAAAGTTTTAATCACTCAGCAGCCCTACAGTGGGTGAACGTCAGTGTAATTTAACCTGAAAGTACTTGTGAAATCCAGCTCTTCCATCCTGCTGAGGCGAAGCTGCTGTCTGGGGGATTCTTTACTGGGTTTTTCAGACACAAGAGCTGCATTGTGTATAAGAGGAGGTAACCTTACCAGTCAGGTAAAAGTAACATACTTCAGGGAGACAGGCACACCTGGTGGTACCTGGACCAAACTGCGTCAACCATCACCTAAATTAACTGTAAGAATTCGGTGTTTGTATATATGCATTAAAATAGTTTATTCTTCATTTGTTAAAGGGACATTGCCAAGACTGGTAGGTCTAAAATTAGCTCCCCAGCTGTGTTTTGCTTTGCAGGCACGTGCATGTCTGTTCTGTTCCTGGAAGCAGCTGGGTGTTGAAATCCACAAGAAACCTGCTCTGTGTGAAATGCAAAAAGAATATGTGATTTTTCAAGATTCCCTCTCTTTTGTTTGTTTTTCCTTGCTTTTCCCACCTCTTCATGATGACGGCCTTTTCTGGCTGGAGACCAGAAATCTCTTCAAAGTTTCTGAGTGCTACTTTTGTTTAGGAGGTGAGAGCCTGAATTTGCTGAGGCCGAATTTTCACCTATCAGTCCAACATGCCAGGTACAGGACGTAAACTGCATAGCCTCCTCAGAGCATGCTTGGCATTAATTTCCAGCTTGGATTCATGCTTCTCTTTGGCAAACTCATGCCAGCATCTTCCAACTGAATGCCTAGTTTGATACTGGGAAGGGAAAATGCAACTGGAAGAAGGAGGAACATGGATTTTATGGTCACAGAGGAACTTACCAGAAAGCTATTTTTACCTAGCCTACAGCCTTTCCTCAGAGACAAGACAAATAGATTTCTTAGACTCAGGAGAGCTGTTTTTTAGTGGCATTTTAGGTGACTGCAAACTAATCCTTGGCTCCCAAATTTTCACTCCATAATGCTTGAGCTGTTATGCTTTTAGTCATGTTTAGAAACAAGCAATTCTCTTTTCACTGTGGAAATATGATTTCTATATGCCCCAAACTGTATCCCAGCAGTGTCTGTGTCTCCTGGGTGAGACTTCCTTCGTACATGCACATTAGTGAGGCTGAGGGCAGGTGGAGGGCAGTATCTGAGAGGGATGGATGAGATCTATGGTCTCACTGTCACCTTGTGACATATTTTTGATTCTTTGTATTTCAGAAGGCACTCGGAAATTATCTCAAGCCTCAAAGTGTTATATAAGACCCCAAGGCTCTCCTTGGGGCTAGCGCGAAGAGTTTTTCTTCTTTCTTCATTCCTCTCTAATGATAATATCTGTGAAGTATCTACGGCATAGAAGCAAAAGCGGTCTTCCCCTTTCCATCAAAGGCATAGAAGGAAAAGAATTTTTCTTTTAATGGTAGAAGTTATTCTGACTTTGTTCATAACAGAGGTGGGCCAGACATGGCTGTCACTAGACTTTGTAAAGTTAAGTATTATCCAGGCTTTGACTGCTAACAGAACTAGTGAGAAGCTAGACAACTAGAGGTGGGTTTTTCATTGATCTATTTGCCTCTTGTGTTATCAAATAGGAGACAAACTGTACCCCTGACAAAATCTTTTGGCAACTGAAACGCTGCGGAGCCAACTGCAAAGTTCTGTTGCAACTTAATGGAAGAGAATAAACATTGCACACCTGTAGCCAAAGTACATGGGAGGGTTTTTTCCTATACTACTCCTGAGTTCACTAAAAGCTTATCATCTGTTTGCTTAGCTGCTGGTTCAATTTAGAATAATATTTAACTCTCACAGAATCTAAATATCGATGAAACTTTAACTTGAACATCGACAATTCCTATTGCTTCCAGGCAGAAATGGAGGAAGATGGCCGTCATACATTGCTCTTCATGAGAGTTACCAATAAATATCTTTTATGAAAGGCTTGATAAAGTATCTGCTATTAACATTGTCAATATGGAGAAAGTGAAGTCAAAGAAATGGTAAATAGCCTGCCCAGATCTACAGGGAGCATCAGGCTATGCTGCTGCAATATGGTAGAGTATCTACTGCTAAATCAAAATCACAGGAGCTCTGTGGCAAAAATTGAAGTGGGGTTTGCGTTTGATCCTGGCTTAAATTTACTGAAAAGATCCTGAAGGAGGTAATTTTCATCCAGACTTTGTGTAATCTCTGCTGTATTTAGGAGTTTTAATAGGTGTTGTTACAGAGCAGGAAGCATCTGAGAAGTGACTGGTGTTCCTTTGCCTGGTCTATCACAATCCATACTGGGCCTACGTGAAAATAAAAGACCTCACAGAAAAAGGGTTTTATGTCGAAAGTTTGAATTGTAAGTGCCTGAAGTCGTGTGATTGATCACATTATTTTTGTGCAGACACCAGTGAGGTTTGTGGCTGTTCATGGCCAGACTCAGAAGGAACCAGAGAGCAGTGATGATGACTCTGGGACTGCTCCTCCCTGCCAGAAGCTTCCCTGTACCCCAGGACAGCAGGCAGGTACCTTCTGAAAGGTGATCCTTCAGGCAAACCTCCCCTTTGTGTGAGCATGTTTTGCCATTTCCAGCACAGATGAGCAGTCTGACAAGCTGACAATCAAGGGCTTTTTGTGAGAGGTGTCCCCTGAAAAGCTGAAAGCAGTCTGCAAGGGCAAGCTGAGACTAGGCAAGCAACAAGCTCCTGGATACAGTAAATGCTTTCTCTGTCTCCTTTCTAGGGTTTTTAATCTTTTCTCTGGTGTGCTGTCAAGATCCAGTCACTTCCTCAAAAAGCAGAACTAGCGTCGCTGACTAGGATGCATCCCACACTAGCCCTTCTTGGGGACTGAAATCTCCTTGCAGTGCTCAGTGTGTTAGCTCTGACCAAGGCAAAGAAATCCTGCTCTACAGCCCTGTCCCAGGTGGTGAACCCATTTTGGTACGAATGCAGTTTCAGGAAAATAAAAGCAGTTGAGGTAGCAAAGCAAAAGAGTAGTTGTTGCTTATTCTAATTTTAATGCAGTAACTTCAATCTCCCAGGCTTGTCCTTTTAGTGCTCATCAGCTGAACCTTGATTAGCCCTTAACTAGTGAGCTGTAGCTGAGGATGATGAATTGTCATCCCCAGATATTGACAGGGATGGTGGGAATCTCTGCTGGCCTGCCATAGTTTGTTGCTCTTGTTCAGGACCTCAGTTTGTCCAAACACATTGTGCAGTAGTGGGACCAGGGCATATGGGTTTGGATGCCCTATTTTGCACTTGGAGGTACTTTTGTAGATCTGGTGTGCCACAGGTGTCACACGGAAGAGTCAGAGCAGCAGGCAGCAGGATTGTCAACCTTGGCTGATCCGCTTCCTGTTATGTCTTTGGGGACTATGCCAGGACAGGTTGGCATTGCCCATAACCAACTTTTCTCCACTCTACCTTGAGCTAATGGCAAAGAAAAAACTATTCCTCTGGGGGACACCCTCTCCCAGAAGCCTGTATGTCAAACCATCACTGTTCTGTACCAGGCAAGGGGAGAGGGGCCACTGACATGGCAAAGAGAAGTTGTTTGTCTGTCTGAAAAGGAAAGCGATAACCCATTTTGGGTATTCTTGATAAAGGAGGACTACAGTCCATTTTGAGGCGGACTACAGCAGAGAGAAGGTGGCTATGTGAGCTTGTTCCATGCAGGGTTGGGGATCATCTGCAGCCACCACAGAATGAGACCAGGAAGTATTGACTGAGCTCAGGTGTCGCCTTCCTTGACACAGCAACACTCAGAGCAGGAGGAGGGACTGGAGCCAAGTGAGACTGGTAAGAGACCAGCACTTCTTCACTGGGACTTGCTTCACCTCAACATTTATGGCAACAAATCCTGCTCTCTACACATCTCCACACCTTCCAGAGTTTTGAAGGGACACGTGGTTGCCTTGCTGTATTTTAATAATATGGCCCTTTAAGTTGCAACTGTATTTTACACTGTATTCAGCAGATAAACAGCCACTATAATTCCTAGGGCCTTCAAGGCAGTACCTCAAGCTGCCATGGCTCCTGGGCTGCCAGAAGGTCTCTGACCACAAGACACACAAAGCCAAAGAAAATGAGACATCAGAGCAAGAGATGCAAGGAAGATGTTTTCTTTCTTTTAAGTGAACTCATGTATAATTTTACAGCATGGCAAGGAAGAATCAAGGCTTGTGCATAAAATCATCATCCAGGGATGTCTCCTAACCTCTGATCTTCCCAGTCCTCATGATCAAACAAATAAACTGAAGCTGTCACAAGCGATGGCCGTCATTAGATTTGGTCCGCCCCAAGCTCAACCTGCTCCAGCCCAACACCATCTGCTTCCTGTGCCCTTGCAAACAGCCTGCAGGACACAGCAGGGTCTTCACCGCAAAAGGCGGGCTGGATGTTCACCCGAGGGTGAGGACCTGTGGTTTCCACGGTTCAGGTACCCAAGCTGCTCATATGTTCTGTGGTGAAGCAGCAGCTGCTTGGGTGGTGAGCGACACAGATGGTTGGCATTGATGGTGAATGGCTCTGAGAGAGAGCATCAGCAAGTGCTGCTCGCCCAAGAACCGCAGTGGCAGGGTAGTTCTGCTGTCTTATACTGGGCCAGCTCCAGAGGGTCCTGGCCAGCTCAGCCAACATCTATCAGGCCTGCATGCCCCACACCAGGCTGGCTCTGATGCCTGTGCTTATCCTCTGAAAGGCCCCAGAGATCCAAGGCTTCCTGTTGATTATGTACCACTCCTCGCTGGGGGAGGAGAAGGTGGGGAAAGGTTTTCCATCCATTGTGGTGACACACCAGGGGAACCCCATGGAAACAAAGACTTCTCTGACCTCTTGAATCCCACTGGGGAAGGACTGCCTGTGCCAGACGCCTCCTGAGCCATCCCACGTGAGGCTGACTTCCTAATCCTAAACTCATTATTTGCAACTCAGGGGTGGAAACACGTGGTTGCCAGCTCCCAAATGACAGGTTCAGCCCACTCGGGACTCTGTGATCCTCTTGAGGTGGATTGCATCTTCTGCCCCACAAAAGGAGTGAGCTCACCACGGATCAGGCTGAGTGTGTCTCTCCCTCCCCTGGCAGTCCTCCCAGATTACAGCATGACCCTCAGCTATGAGTCACCTCTTTTCTCACAAACCCAGACGCTGAACAGAGCAGGCAGTTGCTCATCTGTGCCACTGCTGAGAATTTACTGCGGCAAAGTGAGTTTGGCCTGCAGTGAGTCCTTCTCTGCATGTGACCTTCCTGACTTTTGCTGGTCCTCCTAGGTAGGGCATCTTTGTGCAACTGCTTCTCCAAGCATGGACTAGCAGCAGTGCTTGGGAGGAGGGAGGGAAAATCCCATGGGGCTCTTGCAGTGCCAAGGAACAAGTGATAGCCAGGTGCTGACCACGCAGTGGGGCTTTCCATGGATTCATTTCTGGAGACTATGCCTGGCAGTTTGGCCCAGCCCTGCTGGCTCTAATCAATACTTTATTTTGGGCGCTGATGTTGTTGGTGTGAGTGCTCCTTCCCTGCATCACTGGAGATGAGTAGGGTCAGCACAACCAGTGACCACTGTGCCTGATTATCCTGGCAGAGCCCAGTGGGGAGCATCAAGGCTTGATGGGAAGACAGGTAGGCTGTTGAATGGGTTGCCAACTTTGTACCCTCCAACAGGCAGACCTGTGCATGCTCTCTGAGCCCGCTGGTTCCCACTTGCAAGCCAGAGAATCTAATTTTGAGAGCAATACCAGTACTGCCTTTGGTATCAGTTTTGGTGTGTCAGTCCAAATGCCTGCTCCTGGACTGGAGGTGTGAGCAATGCCTGAGCTATCCCAGGTGCAGGCAGGGTGTCAGGGGCACCAGGCAGCCACAGGGCTGAGACCCAGCTCCTGCCACCTCTGCTGGCCGCAGTGCACAACCAGAGAAGTGAATCAGCACCACTGTGATGCTCAGTCATGAGAGAGCTGAATCCTTCTGGGAGGGCTATGAGGATGCTGGGTTTGAGGAGAGGCAGCTTCAAAGTCCCACTCCTGCTCTCTGCTTGTTTCCACACCTGCATGCTTCCAGCACTTTCAAAGCAGGAAGAACTAGCCCAAAACTCTGTGTTTTGCTTTGGTTTGTTTGTTTCCTCTCTTCTGGAGCTGCGTTCCTCCTATGTTGTCTGGTTTAGCATTTTGCCAGCTTGGCTAAGTATCTTGTAAGGAAATCATTTATAATAAAGCTAGTATGCTGGGGTTTATCATTTATAAGTGTGGGTCAGGGTTTAGTTCACTGTGTTAAACTCTCCATGCTGCATGTGATTTTTCAAGCTTTGTCAGGAACAAAAAGTTCTGGGGATGTGCAAAGCATGACTGCATGGTTTCCATGGAGACTCTGCTAGTTAGGCTGTGGAAATCCTGAAAAGGCCAGAGGATGACTGACAATACAAGGTCTTAGCGGCTGATCTGAAGAGCCAGACTGAATTAATGAGATTTTTCACAGAGAGTTATTAGCAAGGCTAGCACGGTATGGCACTTAGGCCTCTTTCGTTTTCTCAGCTGCAGTCTTGGAAAACAGATATGGAAATATCTAATTGCTGTTTTTTAAGCCCTTTTAAGATTATTTAGACCTATAACACTTTAAGGATGTAATGAAAAGCAGGTTTGTTTGCTTTTTTTATCATCTGGATACTGTTATTACTGTGTTTTTTGGTGGCAGTTGCCCTTTATCTGTACAGAGATGGAAAATTCAATAATACTTATTACATTGAGCAGTTAATTCCCACATACTGTGAACACATTACTGTTCAAAGTAAGTTATCTTGAGTTCCATTTAGAGCCAAGCACAAGGTACCATGGCTTTATATCTCCTAGGGCCATATTAATTATTTATTACTGACTGCTAATACAAACTGTTAACTCTGGCTAGTAAGAGTTTGTTCATTTATCCATCACTTACTGCTTCTTCCCCATGCTTCTGCCTATCTGCTTTTGGCAGTCTGCTCAGGCTATGAATGCATGTACATTTTTGGACCCAATTAAATCAACACCAAAACTATTATCAGTCTGAGATGCTGAGTTTTGATCAGGACCCGACTTTCTTAAAACTTTTGCAGTGTCTGAACCGCAGGATTTCACTGGGCCATTAACAGGTGGATGGTCAATAGTTAGAGGAGGATGTCTATTCTTTGCCAGTGAACTAAATGGATGTATCTGCCTGATTCTGGTAGGAGGAGCTTGTTTGTCATTTCATTTTCAACCAAAAAAAGTGTCTGAACACTCTCCTCCTTTCCCTGGAAAATGCTTTTTCTGCTGAAATCAGCACAGCTGGTACAGCAAAGCAGCATGTTGGGGACTGGTATTTCTTGTTGGTTTGCACAAGTGCACATGCCCATATGTTTCTGGGAGATGTAAAATCATAATGTTGCTGCTGAGTAATCCACAACAAAAGCACATGCGGGCTGCATTCCTTGGATTCCTGTACAGTAGACTAATCCACTTAATCTCACTGTTCGTTTCTCTGGCTGGAATTTCACAGTCCCTTTTGATTTACTGGTTTCTAAACCTCTGATTAAATGCCTGGGGGAGGGGAGGGGTCGAGGATATCATCTCTGAAGCCCCCTCTTTCCTCTCAAATGGTTTTGTGGGAAGGAAATGTGTAAATTGAAGTGGAGGTTAGCTGGTCTTATTTGGCCATAGTTTTGTCATCATCTTACGATTTTTAAAAATATTTGTTCAGTAATTTTCTCTGTTCTCAGCTGTTCAGTGCATGGGCAATGTCTCTTTTTACCACATGGCAACATTTCCACTCCCCGAGCTTCACAAGTTTTTTTTTTACTATTCCTTTTTTCCTTTTCTAGTTGTGTTTTTTTAAACAACGATGCTAACCAAGACGTGTGGAAGTTTTCTTTTCTATTAGTGCACCAATAGTTATAGACAAGCACAGAACACAGGAGCTAGATGTTGGCTGGGAAGCAAATTCCCAGAAACCTGCTGTTTAGGAGGAGGCATGCATAGGAACACAAGATAAATCCCTAGCTAAGCAGGCAAATAAATGAGAAAGCTTGGCCTCAGAAGGTGCTCAACTGATACAAATACCAATTTACGACGTGCCCTTGAAATATAAAGGTATTAGTAAATAATAGAGGTGCCTCACCTGACTTAATGAGTCATAAAGGATGGGAAATTAAACACTGAGCTCCCAAAACAAACCCTCCATTTAAAATAAGAAGTTACCACAACCGGCTGCATCCTCAGCCCCTGCGAGCGCCCTGCTTTGCTGAGTGTCGTGGCTGAGAGCGAGGCTGTCCCCAGGCAGGGTCCCCCGTCCGGGACGCAGCTGCTCCGCTCTGCGCGGCTCTGACTCACAGCCAGCCCTCCCCCTGACTCCCTGCCGGAGCGTGAGGACACTTCCCAGCTCATCGGAAAATTCCTCCGCAGCCCCACGCTGCCTTCGACAGCCTCGAAGGAGGATGAGCTTTAGGTCGCTGCCTTCCTCCCCCTCCTGCAGTCACGCATTCCACTGAGCGTGTCCCCAAACAGTGCTGCTGGTGGGAAGGAGCTGTCACTGAAGCCAGGCATAACTATCCATCAAGAAATTAATCAGAACAGGTCTGAAGAAGTGAGCAGGCAAATAAACAAACATATGGGCTACCTGACAACACAATGTTTGGAGAAGCTTTACTCAGGGAGAAAGGATAAAATCTCCCACGCTCTCCAGGGCTGTCCAGAGACATTTACAATTAGATCCAAATTGGGCTCGGGCAACAGATTTAAGTCTGAGTTAAATTGCCTTGACTTGGATTTGAAGATGCCAAGTCCCGTGAACTAACCTCTGCCCAAAGTGATGAGAACTGCACAAGAACAACCTCTCTCACAGCGCTCCTGCCATCTGGGCTGCTGCCAGGTCCCAGGGCGTGGAGACACAGCCTGCTCCCAGGATGGGCCATGCTGGTGGGATTTCAGCTGCGTCTGAATGGGAAGTGGAAAACAGATTTTTCTAAACTTTGGCTGTAAACCAGAGCTAAAGCCACTGGGGCAGTCAGGCCCTTGGGTATCAAGCTGATTTTATTTGAAAGCTTGGAAGTTCTTGTTCTGATATTTTGGCTTTAGCATGCCTGAAATGCTCAGAGGAAGCACTGGGAATGCTGTGAATCTCACCACCCATACTGTTAACCTCCTACAGCCAACATAGCCTCAGTCATCCTTTTGAAAGTGTTCCCTGGTAGGATTGCTGCAGCTGAAAGGAAAAGATAAGAAGCAATGGGCAGTCAGTGGAAAGAAGTAGGGTCTCACGAGGGTATTCCCACAGTGAATTGATAAGAAGGGTGATAGATAAATGCCACCTGAACTTTGGGTTCAAGATGTAGACCAGATAAGTGAACCACAATGATTCAAAGGCAAAAAATCTTCTGTTCCAGACAAAATTAATCCAAGGCTGTCACAGGAGGCTAGAGAGGAAATTTGGAAACCCCTTTGGAGTGAATGTCTGCCAAACTTGGAAACGCATACATTGTGCTGTGACCTGTCAGTCTGCATGAGCCATGCCGCTGGGGTGCAAGCCAGACCCTTTGGCTTTTTGTCCCTCACAGTGAGACAGTGCTGCTAAGAAAGGATAATAGAGGAACTCACAGAAAAGTTTTGTCTATCCAGGCATGTGTCTGCTTTCAAATAAGCTTAAGTGAAAGTGGGCAAGAGAGAAAATATGCAGCAGCAAGGTAAGACTTAATGGGATGCCAGCTGGTTTAATCAAACCCTCTCTCAGGTGTGCCCACACTGAGAAATGAGCACTTGCTTTCACAAGGCTAAGGCTGACCTGTGCTAGCAAACTACCGTGCTGTTTCTGTGAGCGTGTCACAGCCTCCCAGCTTGCTGACCATCTGGTGGTTCTCTCCTGTTAGGATTAGACAGGTCTTTGAGTCCTGCTCATATCAAGGCAGCTGAATGGTTTGATGCCACTCTTTCATGGCATGCAGTGCTTGGTGGCGCTACGGGCTTGGCAGGTCCCTGCAGTGTGACCCACTGGGTCTTGAGGAGACTGTGAGTGGGTATCTGCAGACTGCAAGCAGCTCCCCTCCACCTCCCCTAACCTCTCTGTCTGCCCAGCTGCACCCACCTCTGTGGGCTGGGGGGTGGCTCAGGGCAGGAAGGTTATCTTTGCCGCTATCAGGGCTGGAGGCTTTGTTTATTTTTAGATTACTCTGTAAAGTCTGGACAGAGAGATGAAAAGAGCCAGTGTTAAGAGGTCTGTGCATGCCAGACTGTCTTGCTTGTGCTCTGGCTCTGAAAACACAGGGAAAATGTGAAAGGATGGGCTCAATCTAGCCAGATTGATTGAAGATGGCTCTGCCCACGTTTTGAGTGGCAGATGTAGGACGGGGGTGGGCTCTGATTCATTTTGGTGCAAAGGCAGCAAGGCTCTGCCAAATCCTCTGCTTGAGCCAAGCTGGTGGATGTTGAGCAGAAGAGAATAGACCCACCGGCACAGCCTGCTCCTCCAATAGCTCCTCTTAGAGAACAACAATTTCCACCTGTGAAATGCTGAAAACATGTTGTGGGAAGTTCAGATCATCCTGAAGTGCCCTTTGGTGGGGGTAAGCTGTGAAATGCAGGTGGGCCAGAGCTGCAGTCTATTTAATGAACAGGAAAAACTCTTTTCCCTCATCCTGCATTAGACATTACAGGGAATATTTTAAAAGTGGACATTGTCAATTCACGTTCATTGTCATTCAAAGGCCAAATTTAAAAGCGATCTGGAAAGATGGTTTACACTCTGCCCGGTTCTGGCATTTCAGAGCTCACAGGGGTTGTTGAGAGGGAACCTGGTGGCTCTGAACCCTTTCCATCCTGTCCTGCAGCAGAAAACGGTGCGATGCAGGGAGGTGGGAAAAGCCACCCTCCCTGCCATCCCCCCAGGTGTGGTGACAGCAGCTCTCTTGCTGATTGTCAGTGAGTTTACTGACTGCTAATGAAGTGGAGGGAGAAGTGACTTTCAGCGATATCCACACAAAAATGAATGTGCGAAAACCACTGGCTATTTTTGGAGAATTCTGCCCTGCCTTCTCGCACCCCCCACCCCCCGATTTAAGCATCATCCTGGGTGAGGTGGGGGTTTTATTACTATATATGGTTGTTGTTGGGTTTTCGCAGCAGTGAAGTTAATAAAGATGGATATCAGCAACAAACTGTCAAGTCTGGAGCTGGAGAAATTTTTCACTCAGTGAAATAGACCAGGGAAAATAAATAATCCAAGAAGTGGTAGAGCTTGTAAATATTGACATGTACAAGCAAGGAAAGAAAAATTAGGCAAAATAAAAAATGGGTTGGGAATTGCTCTTTTTCAGGTTATTGCTTAAAAAAAAAACAAACTACTTTTACCTTGCGTCCTGTCTGGAAGAGTTAATATTTTTTCAATTAGAAGGTTTTAAGTGCTTGAAAGGGCATGTTGCTCTTTCTCCAAGACGGCATCTCAGTTTGAGGGTCAGTCTTCCTTCCCAGCTTTTGGGACCACAGTGAGCATTAGTTCATCCATGTGGTATCTATAGGAATACCCATGACAGAGAAGACTAAGGAAAGAAGAAAGAAATGCAAGGTGAGAAGCAGAAGAGATCAGAGGAAAACTGCTCTTTTCTCTGGTTTCCCACCAGAAAACGGATCTTTTTAAGATCTCCACAAGAATACCTTTTAACCTCAGCTGGTGACCGGGCCTATTGCCCAGTAACTTTGCCAGTACGTTGTTTGGCCCCAGATCACACAGGGAGATGCAGAGCTGCACAGATCCCACTAGCTGTTGTTCCCTCTCCCATACAGGGGAGAGTTTTGGCTCCTTGGGGTCTGCCACCGTGACATGTGGTTGTCACACACCAGCTAACTAGCTGAAAACATCTTTAAAACACCTCCTGCTTTGTTTTGTTTTCCTCTGCCTACTTAAAATCTCTAAGAAGCTACTAGGTTTATCACGTGTGTTTAACCCATCCACAGGTTGACTGGTTATTTAACTGGTTTGTTGCCCAAGTCCTCCTTTCTTAAAGCCAGTTTGTCTTCATCTTTATGACTGAAGGAGAGTTTGCATTGCTGCCCTGCCTTTACACCCTCTGGAAAGGCTCCAGACCTCTGAATGTTGCAACCACATGAAGAGCAAGCCAATGATGTAACCTTAAAGAGGAATTTTTTTTGCAGTCAAGATGGGAAATCTTTTGTTCCATCCCGGCGTAACATAACTGTGGCAGTGAGCATCAATAGCAGTGGTGCAGTAGCCAGTAGTGTTTCAGCCTCTCGTTATACCTTAGTGGCCAAGCTGCTATAATTATGGTGGGTAGAAATGAGGTTACTGGGGATGGTGTTCTTACAAGGCAGGCATAAAATTCTGAATTAAAAAAAAAAGGTGTTTCCAGATACTCAGTGAAATTAATGGAAGAGAAAGAATAGTGGTCTTTAACTATTTCAAACCTAGACCATTAAGGCAGATGAACATCATCTGTCTTCTAAGAGTGTCCTGGGGCCATAGCCAAGACAGTATTTTTTTTCCTCCTATCATAGCTGATTTAATATCTGCACTAGTGCACACACAAGAAGATGATAGGAAACTTGTGCTTTTCAGTTCAAGTCCCTGTAAATGACACCCCCTTGGAGATTGTTAGAAATGGAATGGGATTGCTGTACCACATGGGTATCAGTACTTCAATGCATGTGCCAGGAAGGCAAAGGTGGGTTGACCTCGTCTGTGTTAAGTCAGGGAAACTATGGGGTTGAGCTGAGCAGCTAGTGGAAATAAAAAGAAAAACTAATTCCAAGCAGGCCCCAGTGAGTATGTTTTTATCCAAAAAGCAATCAGAGAGAGGAATATGACCTACCAGATGGAATTGCTGAGGCAGAGGTGAAAGTTAAAAACAACAATAACGAAACCCGATCAAGTATAATTTTGACAGAATGAAGACATTAGACAGAAAAGGCCCCGGCGGGTGAGTCTGGCTCATCCTGAGCCCAATATTTCATTTGTTTTCAGAAGACCCCTGGAGAAAGCCCTGTCACAGGACCATAAGATGTTGAGGCTGAACCAGGCTGAAAGCTGCAGCGCCTGCAGCCCTGTGGTGGGGCTGAGGCTTGCTGGCAGCAACTTTCCTGGGCTGGTGGGCCAGGTAGTGGGAAGGGCTGCTGTGCCTCTCCTCCTTAGCAAGGCCTCTGAAAAGAGGGACTGGGGGTGCTGGGATCTGAGTCCCACTCCAGTTTTCCCTGTTACGGTGTCCCACAGTATTCCCCCTAGGAGCTATTGGGAAGTTCTGTGGAGAAACACCAGATACGGACTTTACTCTCAACCTTCCTTTTGCTGTAGAAGGGATTTTGTGTGCTAAATGAAATTTAGCCCTCTTTACGACTCTCAGTGCTGCCCAACAGACATGAAAGCCTTAAAGAGAATGTAAAAGAGAATCAGACCCTCTCTGCCTATAAATTTTGGTCTGTCTTCTAGAGCCACTAATGGTTGACAAATTCACTAGAAAAACAAACTGGAGCTGCTGTGAGGAAAGCGTGATGGAAATAGAGGCGCATGTTTTTAAAATCTGCCAAACGTTTGGTTTGCTGTTGCTGTTTTGCACTGTGTGGCTGGCTATGGGTGCCCGGGATGGACTGCAGGAGCACAGAGGGGGTCTGAGGAAGTGTTGGCTGTGCCGGAGGAGGTGGCAGGAAGTGGAAGGGTGAAGCCGCAGCAACGCGCAGAGCTCTGTCAACTCCGTAATGACGGGGTTGTCTGCTTGAGCTTGGCTAGATACCAAGTCAAGGTTTTATGGTGTGAGTTCATCTGCTGGCTTTTCCCTGTACATGATGTAATGCTCTCTGTGAGTGCGATATTTATTACACCCAGCTCTGTAGTGGGTACGTGCAGTCAGAGCCAGCCTCAGAAAGTTTGGAAACAGCTTCTCGATCTTTTTTGCATCCTTTCGGCTGACCTATGACATAATCGGCGGGAGCCCTGGCTCCCTCCCTCCCTTCGGCTCCCCGCTTCCCTCCTTGCCCCCTCCCTCCTCCTCCCTGTCCCAACGGTTTGTCAAACTGTCTTGCCTTTATCTCCTCTCGCAGGCTTCTTGACAAGTCACAGGATGATTTATGCCCCGATAACTTCTGCTTTTAAAGGCTGGGCTAATAAAAGCAGCCTTTGCAAAAACAACTTCTGCGGGAGGTGTGGGGAAACCCACCCATCATCGCACTCAGCAGGCGAAACACTATCTCAGCAGAGACGCCGGGAAAGCAGGGCCGAGGGCCGCCTCCCTCCCCATCCTCCTCTGGCACCCAAAGGGATGTGGTGCTGGGAGGATGGGTGGGAGGAAAGCCTGGGATGGCGAGTCCCAGCAGGAGAAGGAGCACAGAGTGTGCATCACCCATTTCCCTTTCTCTGACCCGATATGCCCTGCTCAACATCCTGCAGAGCTGGAACCTGGTGTGCACCTTGGCAGCAGGTGGGGGGACCAGGGGTCTGTGTTTGGGAAGTTGGTGGTAAGGTCTGTGCTTTGCTAAAGGAGGAAAATATTTTATCGTTATGATACTGCTTTCAATGTTTTATCTACAAGCTTCCTCAGTGCTGGGGCTGCAAGGAGGGCAGGGACAAGGCAGGCAGCTGGACCTGTGATCCCAGTGCACTGACCACAGCACTGAGCATGCCAGAGCTGCAAACACACATGACTCCCTGCCCTTCATTAACTTCTGGCCTTGAGGTTTACCCCAAATCCCCCAAAGGCACTGCAGCTGCACCAGGGAGGCAGGCGGCAACCTGCCCCTATGCAGCCAGGCCAGCACTGCAGCGGGGCTGCACCTGGGGACATCTGTGCTGGCATTACAGACCTGCCCATTTAAATGCTGCTGGAACTTCAGCCTAATGGCCATCCAGCCTGGAAGTTCAGATGTGGGCACAGCTGTGGGCACAGACTCTGTTTTTGTGTTTTAAGCGCCACGGAATTAAACCCTTAAATCAGCTCCAACTTCAAAGCACTCCCACTGTAATTATAAGACCAGAAGGATGAGGTGGGCACTGGCAAACATAGAAAGCATAGGAATATTTTTGCAAGATCTAACATATTTAAATTCTTCTTATGAGGTGAGTTTATAATTTTATTTTTATTTTGCAACTAGGAAAGACAAGATTTTTCCTCTGACTGTTTATTAACGTGGGTCTGAAACCATTATGCCTTCCTGAACAATAGCAAGCAGGCCATGCCACAACTAAGATCAGCACACTGAGTTTCCTGGGGTGGAAAAATCATGAACAAGTAAAAATCAGGTGTTGAAATGAAAGCTGAATCCGTACCTTAACTGAAATTTTTGCAAATAATCAATGAACACAGAGCAGAGAACAATTTAGATTTTTGTAAAAATTTTTTGTAGTTATTTTTTGTGTGGTGTATTTAATTTCTCAGATTTTCTTTTTTTATTATTCCTGAAAGACATGATTGTACTTGCCTAAGCTCCTGAACAAACTAGTTAGACCTGAGAAAATATTCACGGCAAAATTTAAATTTAGTTGAAACTTGCTTGGCTTCAGGTTTCTTTACAGTCTCTAAGCTCAGCCCTGGTTCACTGGGGGGTTTGCAAAAGACCGTGAACTTTTAGAGGGAACATGGACTGATTTATGAGTCTGCCTGAAAATCCATGTGAAATTTGCCTTTCACATGACCACGATGCAAAAAATATCTTCTTCCCCCCTCAATCCCTTCCTGTGGTACTGGATAAACACTGGTGTGTTTTATCTCCTGTTTCTGCATTGAGTCTTCCCAGCACAAGCAACATCTTGCTTGTTTCTTTATAAATCACAGTGGTACTAACAACAAAATGTTCACAGCTCTGGGATTAGTACTTGTTACTTTGTTGCTGCTACATGAGCCAGGCAGGATGAAAATGATGCCGATTTTGATTTATTTTAACTTGATGTTAATGCTGTTGTGCACATTTTGCTCTGGATTGTAACAGCTGAAGACAGACTGGGGCTGCACAAAGGCCTCTCAACATCTTGTGACACGTGCCAGGTTGCAGAAGGGCATGTTGCTGTTGCATCTGGTTGCGTGCTTGGGGAAGTGCTGTGGGATTGGAATGGCCAGCCATGCAGGGTGCTTGCCGCAGTGCTGCCCCATGGTCCAACTGTGGCACATCCAGTGAAGGGTCTGGGGGGGAAGGGCCACTGGTGTTGCGTTTTTCAGGTTACTTTCACAGTCAGTGTCTCCCACAGGGCTGGGTCTCTCTATACTCTCACCACAGGAATAGTGCAATCTTTTGTTAGGAGTAAGGGATTCCACAGCTTTTCTTGTCTCCTACACACATGCAAATAGTTGGATACTGACCTCACATCTGGATGTCTTGTTTCTCTGTTTCCAAACCATATGAAAGATTTTATCAGTTGTCTGCAGGCACCAAGACCTACCCTGAGCTCAGGACAGTCCATCCTCTTTCAAGCAAAGGACACTTCTTCCCTTCTCTGTACACACAAGCTGCTCCCTGCAGCAATTTTTGCAAATGCAGCCACTTCTCAGGTGGGAGAGGCAGCTGTGCAGGGGCCGTTCTCCATGGGTTTGACAGCATCCCGCAGTGCCAGCCACAGGGGCTTGTCTTTAGAGCGTCGTGGATGGCCCATGGAACGTTCCTGTCTGGCCTGTGTTGCCAGAGAGGAAAGGGCAGGATGCTGCAAGTGAAGGGACAGCCGACTGCAATGACTTCAAGACCTCTTGAAAGATGTTGGACATTGGAAATTCTTTGGAAAATTGCCTGGATACAGGAAAAGACCAGTCTATCCCAAATACACAGCTGAATTCCCCCTTTATCACAAGGACTGAATTCTCCTTATCGTAGGGAAAACACAGGATAAAAAAAAAGTTGTAGATTTTTGTTTTAACTACCACATGCCTCATTTAAAGGCTAAGTTGAAAATTACTTCTCCAATTTGGAAATGCCTTCCCATTTCACATTCCAAATTAATTTACAGTAAAACAAATTTGTCCATTTGTAATACTTTAGAGGAAACACTTGGAAATCTCCCAAACATTTTGATTCAGCAGATCTGACTTATCTCTTTCCCTTTTTCCCATCCTCAATTTTTCTCTTGTTGATTTGGGTTTTTTCCATTCCTTTATGAGGTGGGATAAGTATTAAATATGACAGCAATTCCAATGGGACCAACAAAACGATTGTCACTCAGCTCTGCTCAATGGCTACTCCTTCAGCTCATATATCAGCCAGAAGGATCACTGCAGGGTTGCCTGGCTCATTTCCCTCTGTGGTTTGTCTGTGCAGATGATGTGGGTTAACCTGGGAGTCGAGAAACTGGAGCTGATCCTAGGCCCCTCCTGCACTTCTGAAGAGCACAGATGTGTGGAGCTTATAGGCCAGCTCAGAGGTCATTTCCATTATGGGGGATCTTTCATTAGGCTGGTCTTACTCTTGATAGATCATATTTCTTCTGCTTGAGAGTTACTTATATCACTCCACTGTTTATCAGTTTGTGGTTTTATTTTATATTACCCCTGGCCCATAATGACTTATCAGGCTGTGAACACATATAACGAAACTTGAGCTGCATTTTTTTCTGGCAGAGCTGCAAACAGAACTCAGTTCACAGAATTTCCTGATCCTGTGTGATTCATAAAGGTGTGAGGTGATAATTCAAACCAACATCTCACTTGGCCTTGTTGTCACATGAAGTTAAAAATCCACAAAAAAAGTTCACAGCAACTAAGGATTGGTCTTCAAACCATGACAAGAGGATGCCAGAGGAATGGAGAAGTGAAGAGTCTCCATGAACAGACTATTATAAATCCATTTTTAATCAACAACTCATTGTCCAAATAGATTCAAGAAGAATTTGTAATAGTATAAGGTTAAGTAAGAAAACTTGGTGACTGTTGATGGAATGAAAATATAGCCTAGAGTTGCCTTAGAGGAGCATAACACTAAAAAAGGCACTTCCATGGAAATTTGTCTATGTAAATGATAATATAATGAACTGGATCAAGATTAGCATATGTGCATTAGGAATTTTGTCATATTGAATGAAAGAAACCTACTTAAGGGACAACACTGAAAGTACAATTGCTTTGAGGGCAAATCTGTTTTCAGAAATAAAGGCTTGTGAGATTGCAGGAAAAGAAAGGAACAATTTCAGGCCAGGGTAAGCTGTTGTTTTATTTGTGTCTACTCAAAATATAGGAGTGTTTTATGTCAGAGGAGCTTTTCCCAGTGGGAATGAATGAGAAACTCTAATGGATAATAAATGCTGGGGGTCAGGAGGTTTTCAGACTTCTTTTATATTGTGCACTGCACTGGCTTTGAATGACTCACAGTCCTTTACCCTTTTTGTTCCAGGGAGCATGCATCACCTTCCTACCTCTCACATAAATGAAATGCAGTGGCAGAGCATTCAAAGTAAGACCCAGAGGGTCTAAACTGGAGGTTCAAGTCTCACCTTGGATTTTAGATGAAAATCTGGAGACAGTCTGGTTGTTTGTAGGGGTCTGGTTATTTGAACTGAGAGTCAAAAGGCCTGGCAGGGATGTGACTGAGCATGCCATAAATCCTGCTGGTCTGAGAGGCTCACTGGCTTAGGAGAACCCTTAATCTTTAGCACACAGCTCCCCTCTGGCTTTCACAGATGTTACTTGCTGTGAGAACACAAGAAGGGATTTGAAGAACAGTGTTTGCAGCCACTCTCATGGGAATTTGAATGTGGGAGCAAGGGGGGAGATCCTGACTTGTGCAATCCTTCAGGCCCTCTACAGTGTCCAGCAGGGTCCCTGATGCAGACCTCCATCAGGCTGTAAGCTGCACTTTGGGAATGCCTGTCCCACAGCATCGATACACTGTCGTATCTTCCTCACTGACCTCAGCATTTGCTGCAGTGCCTGGCAAAATCCACAGCCATGATGACCTTCCCTTAGACCAGCTGAAATGAAATCCTCCTGGGTCAATCCTTACATTCATAAGAGCTTCAAGGGACTAGGAGAATGATGGAGAGTTTTTAGCCATGTCCAGCATCCTCGTGAAGCAGACAGCAAGCAACCATGAAGGAGCGCAGGAAGATGTGTCAGTACTCCTGTCTGCCTCAGGTGTGACCCTCTCCCTTTCCCTTTCCCTTTCCCTTTCCCTTTCCCTTGCCCCTTTTGGAAAGAACTGTAACAGGACAGCTGACGCTCATAAATGGAGAAGTCCAAAATATAGTCACTTAAAAAAACCCAAACATATATATATATATACAAGCACAACCTGATCTTTTGCTTCTGCCAACTCCTGACTGTTAAGTGAAGATAATAAATGCTTTCTCACTTTATAGAGCAGTATGACACTAAATATATTTTCAAAGGTGTCTCATGGAACAAGGATGACTGCCACAGTGAGAAGAAAAAAAAGGCTTCCTCATCAGTTTGTATCACCTTTCTGTAAACTCCCTTAATAGCAGCTGGAAAAGTGCCATCACTTCACACACAGGCTACCAAATAAGAGGAACCCCCTCCTTGCCAGGGATTCAGGTATATTTCCCTTCTGCAGCCTGACCCTGGCCCCAGCCTTGCCTCTCCCTGGGGCCAGCAGGGACGGAGTGGGATCTTCCTCTCCAAGGTTTGGAGAAGGTCAGCCCCAGCTCTGCATTCCTTTCGGGTGGGAGCACAGGTTAAACAAGTAATCTCTTAGTTGGCCTCTGATTCCTCCCACATTGCATAAAACTGGCTGGGTCATTCTGCTGCTTTGGGGAGGGCTCTGATAGCAGTGTACTGAGCACAGAAGCCTACGAGGTAACAGAAAATAGATCCCTCACTTGGCATCGGTGGAGTATCACAGGAGATTTGTTAAATCTGTGCATAGATTTTCCTCTTATGGAGACGTGCTCAGCCTCACTCTCCTTTCTGTAGATGCAGAAACCGCTCACCTCCATGGGGTGGTGCCAGGGGTGTGAGCGGTGCCGGGTGGGTGAGCGGTGCCGGGTGGGCGCAGGCATGGGGGCAGTCCAAGCCTGACTCAGCTGAAGGAGTGCGAGCAACTCCACTTCCTCTCACATGGCCTCTCATGCGGGAGGGAAGGAAGGGGGGTAGTGCCGGGATGGCAATATCTTACTGTTGTATTCCTCAGCAGATGGCCTGGTAAGCCAACTTCCAGGACTATGAATTCAAATCAAGAGAAAGTTGCTAAATCAAGGAATGAAAAAGTGATGAGGTAACCCTTGCAGCTTCCCTGCGTGATGTTGATAACCACAGATCTTGAAGCATCCCAATGCTGCAGAGACAGAAGAGAGTAAATAGGCTTAGGTGAGGAGCTGATAAAGGCAGGGGCAGATGTGCTTCTGCCATCTCTGTAGATTTTACCTGGATGCAGAGGTGGCTGGCTGAGATCAGCAGCCTTCTGCCTGCAAATGCAGCTGGGGAACATCTTTGTCCTGAAACAGGGATGTTCCTTTTTGCAGAGAGCCTTACGGGCTGCATGAAAGTGTCTTGGGTCAGAGACAAGGCTGAGGCCCTCTGTGTACACTGCAACCTCCTGAAAGTGCTCTTTGGGGTGGCACAGCCACACTGAAAGACCCCACTTTCCATACCACACATACTACACTGCTCAGCAGTGACAAAAGTTTGGACTCCTGCTGCCGTGGAGTACTGGCAGGTGCCCCAAATGAGGGCCAACAACCCAAGTCAAGACATTGCTCTTTGCAAACCTGCTGCCACCGCTGCTTGTTTTCGTAATCCTTTCCTCTACGATAGTATAAACAAGCTGTCACCTACTTTTCAATGAAAAATACTTCTGCTTGGTTCAGTTTCACATTGCACTGTTACTATTTGCTGTCGCAGAAGCTGCTGCAACTATAAATAACCTCACCACAAGCTCCTCTCATCCGTAAGCTCAAGCACTCTCTTCAGAAGAGGCAGGCAAGATTAGGATCTTGTTTTGAAGGGTCAAGTGTCCCAGCAGAGGTGATGAGTGGGTGCCATCCCTGGTGTGCTGGCACCCCATGTGCCTGACCCTCCAGTTGTCTTCCTGGCAGAGAGTGCAGGGTCCAGAAGCCCAAAACCACCTTGCTTGTCACCCAGGAGGTGATGCTCATGTCAAGAGCAGAGGATGAGAACTGCCAGCAGCACTTCATTTCCACATCCCACTGATGGAAGCAGGGCAGCACTGCTGTCCATGGCCCTCATGTTCCTGCCACCATCTTGCACACAGCTTGGGAAAATCTCCCAGGAAGGCCACAGTCCCACTGTCTCTGGGACCTGGCTGCCCTGGAGTGAGTGACATGCCCCTCTCCACTCCAGATTGGACAGAGCACCA
Organism: Nicator chloris; assembly: GCA_013400495.1. Lineage (NCBI taxonomy): Eukaryota > Metazoa > Chordata > Aves > Passeriformes > Pycnonotidae > Nicator > Nicator chloris. The sequence goes on from WAAE01020079.1 coordinate 212,448, forward strand.
TCCAGACGTGCTGTCAGAGCACATATGTGTGCTTTAACTGCAGGAAGAGAGCCAAAGGTTCAAGCTGTCAGAAAACTGCTTGTTTCTGGGGCTTTTTTTTTAACTTGTTTTTTTCTTCCATATTTTCAAGTCAGACTGGCTCAGATGAGAGGGTCAAATGAGATTTAGGTCTGGAGCAAGGAGAGAAGGGGAGGGCAGGCTGCATTTTGGGGTGAAACAGTGCAAGAGTGACATCCTCCCCACACACACTTGCACCACTCTGGGTGGTTGCAGAGCCTCCAGACTGCTGAGAAACCTCTCATCGATCACAGGCCTGTGATTTGCAGGCATCTTGTTCAACCTCCGGTGCCAACCAAGCATGAGACACACCAGACAGGTTTCACACACTCCCCTCTTCCTGCAAACATTTGCTTTGTTGTCCAGGGCTGTTTTTTCCCTGCTCTGTTCGCTCTGCAGTCCTGCCTTGGCCTCCTCCGTGGTGACAGCTGCATCCTCCCTGGTGTGCTGCCACTCATGGTAAATGTGTGCCGTGGGCAGGGGACGTGGTGTGACTTGCCCAAGGTGGAGTGACGCGGTTACAGTCGTCCGGATCATTGCCCACGCCAGAATAAGTGCTCTGAGCTGACGATGTCCTAGATCGAGCTGGGAGTGAACTTCAGAAAGGAGAGCTCGTTTTGACAGTAGGCTGAATGAATATGATGACTCATCTCAGTTCCTAAAAGCAGAGAAGTGTTTGTTTCCATACAATGTGAAGATGCTTTAACTCAATGTTCGAGGTCTCTGGCTGTGGTTTCACATCGCTGGCTGCTTCTGAGCAGGATAGGTCCCCCTCCTTCTCCTGTCCCCAGTCTCACAAAGTCCTGGCCCTGCCCTGATACATGTCTGACCGCCACAGTGAGCTGACATAGGAAATTTGACCTGGCAAAAATTGTCCCCTTCCTCTTTATTTTCCTTTATTTTTATTTGCAATCTCAGTTTCCTGTTGGTTTAGCCTCGGTATCAGGCGTGAGGTAAAGGAGAATGAGGCCTGTCCTGGGTGGCAGACAGCCTTTGGTTGGCGTAGCCATAACATGTACTCTGTTCCAAAACAGGGACCCCCACCATGTCACTGCTGCCTGCCCTTGCATGGTGTGTGCAATGCGGGCAAAGCTGGCAGAAAGCGCTGCTCCCTCATTGCCCATGTCTTGGGCACAAGACCAGAGAGAAGCTGGCCTGTAGATTTATTCCTGAGCCCTTTTGTTTTTGTGATACTTTACTTTCCCAGCCAGACAGGATGAGAAAAAAATACCACCAAAATACGATGAGAGAGGCTATTCTTGAAGTGTTTATAGCCCAGCCTCACTGGAGAATGTTTGGCTGCCTCCCAAAACAGCCAATTCTCACTGTGTTTCCAAGCCAGTTTCTGAACTTTTGGGCACTTACCCAAGAAGAATCTGGACTTTTTGAAGTTTGCTTATCTCTGTTTACAAGGGCCTCCTGCAAGGGTAAGTCAGGGAAGGGCAGCTGAGGTCAGGGGTGTGAGGGGGGAGCAGAGCAGGGAAGTTCTGGTGAGCTTTGCATGTACCACATGTGAGAGCAGTAGCCCTGTGCAGTCTGAATGCCCACTTCTGATCTGCCCAAGGCAGTGGTCAGCCTGGCTGTATCTAACAGGTCTCATCATTGCAAAAGGCTTTAAAAAGGCCTCAAGTCCCTGAAGCATTTTTAATTCATAAAACTGAAGGTCAAAGTGATGGCGAGGGGTATGTGCCTGATTGAGTGAGTAGGGAATGATCGGAGGTGGAGCTTCAGACCAACACCCTCCTGCAAATGCAAAGGTGTCAAGGTGAAAGCTGTCAGTTCTGGCACACTTCTACAAAATAGTGGTTGGTCTCAGCCTGCTTAAGCAAAGCAGCTGCTACCCTCACCTTCCCTCTTCTTTTCCAGACAGTCAGCCATTACTTATGAATTTGGAGGAGATTCTGCTTCATTAGTGCTGGAGAATAGCAAGGGTTTGCTAAATTCTCCTGGTTTTCCTTTTATTGCAGGTTGTTTCCTGTGATGGTATCTTGGGATTTTTTCTGTTTGCTTACAGATATGGTATGTGAGAGCTGTATCAGTTTAGAAGGAATAAAATCTAAGCCAAATTATGGGTGAGAAATGAGCTGCGTGTTTCAGTGAACAGTCACGCATTTGCAGTGTGGAAAAGTACTTTAAAACAATAGTAACCAAAAGCTTTTTTTGCATATTTGAGGTGAAATACAGACCAATCAGGATAGGATTAAATGAAATATATGCTAGTTTTGATAAAATTTTGATATATTAAAAAGTTATTTAATTGCATGCAACTATCCAATATCCTCAGCTGCCACTCTTAATTACTGACATTATTAGTCTAACATTATTGTAGTCAATATGTAACAAAATAACTCCATTAGTTTGGGAGCAACCTCATCACTGAGAAAAAAAGCTATTGGATAATGCACTGAGTGATCAAGCAAACACAGGGATTTTATTCTATTAATTGACCATCAGGGTAAACATCAACATTTTATGAGTAGCAAGCGATGTCAATGTTATGTTTGTTTAAACTTATTGCTGTTTGAACTGACTGAGCAACAATAAAAAACCCTTTGTTTTTAGATAAACACTTTTTCTTTATCCCACGGGGAGCTCGTTTTGTTTAGCATGTGTCATGAACAAATTTCACTGTGCTGCTCCTAGTAAAGCATGTCTGTTTAAATTCAAGTAAATTAAATGTAATCCTGAGATTAAGGAAAAAGCTGTATTTGGAGCAGCTTGTTTTTCCTAGTTGATTTTGTTACAGTTTTCCAATGTTATGTAAACAAATAGTTTAATCAGGAACAATAGGGGGGGAAACCTTAACTTTCCTTTTTCCTCTACCAGTGGAAATAAATAACATATGTAATAAAGATACTATAATTATGAAACAATACTATGCAAAAGATAACACAGTGATTATTTTCAGTGTCAGAAATGTGGCATGAGCCACGAGGTTCAGAACAAGGCTGAAATTTCGCTAAGACTTAAGTGTGGTAGCTGGCCCCACTGAAGTCAGAACAGTAATAAACAGGCCCACAGGCCTCCTCCATGCAAAAACTCCAGCTAAGTCCTTGACATAGTTGAGAAATCACAACTGATGTTGCAATCTGCTCCCCACTTTTTGGATTTCAGTCTCACACAAGCAGCATTGGTTAGCCATATCCAGGCACGAGTGTGAGTGCGTGCAGGTGCACACGTAGTCCAGGATGAAACAGCCTCCCGTGAGCGCTTCTACCTCAGGGAAAAGATGATGGGAGTAGATACGTGACTGATGTTAGTCATGTTGCTTAATCCACTGGTGGGAGGCATCAAGATGCTGCTTAGATAAATGCCATGCAGGAACCCATGGATCTGAGCAATCCCTCAAGTTTTGCTCTCAGCGTTTCACATGAACCTGCCAAGAGGGTGCAGTCAGTGTGGCCACCGTGACAGTGGGAATAGAGATGGATCACGCTGAAACTCTTTAAAAATCTGAAGCCTGCAACCCAGTTCCTGCCCAAATTTAGCACGGTGCATTGTGTGACGAGACACTGACTCAGAGGAGTTACTCATATACTTGAGTCTTTGTGAAGCCAGTACCTTTCTGGTGACCTTCCAAACTGTTGCCTCAAAAGCCATCTATTGTTAATTTGTGCATGCAGCTTTTCTGAGGAGGTTTTGCTGAAAGAAATTTGAATGGAAAGCGCTGTCAACATTCTTATGCCCAGCCCTAATACATCATTTCTGAGTACCCTTCATTGCCACTTAAACCCTGTGGTTAACTCATAGCTTTATCTACATGTTCTTGAAAAAGTCAGTACCTAAATTAAGTAACCTTTTCTAGCAGTGACTTGAATGGAAGTGAAAAATGTGCTTTTTTAAACTTTCTGCATAAGTGGCAAGCATCCCTGTAATTTTGCATATGCTCCAAAACAAAGCAAACATTTTATTTAAATTTTAAAAATATCTGTGTTGTTTCTTATGTCCTGTGGTTTTGCATTAAGGTTTCAGAAGTGAGCTTTGGGGGTTTTTGTCTCATAAACAAATGAAGTGCTAATTCTGTTATGTGGATTTTTTATGGATAGGTGTTTTCCTAAACAAATTAAATTGTAAACAAAGATGGAGGCTGATGAAATATTACTTTGACTCCCATGGTACAGCCTGTTCTCCAGCCGTCCATGGAGTCTTATGGGAAATCAGAAAATCTGTCTTGCAAAGCAATAAAAAAGCAGCACACCCATTTTTTTTTCTGGCCTATCAAACCTCTGTAACAAGTAAGAATTCAGATTTTTTTTAATGAAATGAGCAAGATGTTTTATTTTCTAGACTGTTACGTTTTATTTGAGTTTTTCCTTTAACTGAGGTGTCCTTAAACAAAGGCACCCTGTGTCCAGGGTAGCCCAGGGTGCCAGACCTCCCTTGCTGGAGTATTCCTCAGAATCTGAATAGCAGTTGTTTTTACTTGTGTGCATTAACTCTGTCACTGAAAGACATACGCCATGTCAGCACTCTACTATTGCCTCCCATCCATTTGTTTAGAGATTAATCTTCCCCTTTGACAAAGGACATTTTTAAACTTCAGAGCAGGGCAGCCCCTCTGTGCTGTGATGCGATGCAGAGGACCTGAGCTGACACCAACCAGCAGCGGCTCCACGGAGTCGTTGCTGGTGCCCAGGGGACAGGGGAGGAAAGTGGCATTTCCCAGGCACAGCAGAGCTGCCACAGCCACCCTGGATGAGGGAATCCAGGAGGGAGCCAGCCTGGAGGCCCTGAGTGGAGCTAAGCCGCCGGCTGATCGGGGAGGGGAAGGCAATGTACTGGCAAAAATGCCTGAATCCTGCTTGAAGCTGCATTTTCACCACAGAGAAATGATGGGCCCATTTCCCTCAGGACCCTTGTTAATTTGTTTTGTTTAAAAAGAATAAAAAACAAAGTGCTGACAGGGTATTGTTGGCCGGCATAATCAGGTTTTAAATATGTTTTAAATCAGCTAACAGAGCAGCATAGATGCTAGATTCATTTCCTTCTGCTTTGTGTACCCAGGGAAGGGGAGAAAGAAAAACAGCAGAGCCAAACTTACTAATAGATTTTAATCCTTCCTGGAGTTACTATCAGCTAGGCTCCTGCTACTGTTTACCCAGCTGAGGAGTCTTTAAATGGGTGTCTCCATTTGCAAGGATCTCATTCCATTGTGAATATGGCAATGACTAGACAATGAGGCTGTTACAGAAGAAAGATGAGCTGGCTGCAGCCAACAAATCTTGCACTCTCCATTTACAGGGCTATAATTATCCAAAGTTTTAAAACACAATGCTATCTGCTGAAAGGGACCATCTGGGTGAAGACCAAGACATCCCAATTAAGTGATTGATAAGCCGCTCATGTGCTGGAGGAGAGCACACCACCCATACAGTGCAGTTCTAAAAATGCCACTTGCGTTAACAACCATCTTTAAGGAGTTTGAATGAAGCATGCACTGTGGGAGGGAGGAGATCAAGTGTGTTTGTGTGATTCAAAGTCAGGCAGAATAAATAAGATCAGCCTCCAGAGCACAGTGGAAAGTGTTCTTAGAGCACTGAAGTGCAGTGGAGGAGCAGTGCCCATCTGTGCTTTGCAGTCTCCTGTGTGAGGGCGGCGATTTTGTCCCGGGGGTGTTGCGAGGAAGCATTACAGAGGGGAGGGAGAACAAACCTCTGCTCATGGGAGGCCTTTGCTTGCTAGGCATGAAAGCAGGTTGTCCATCAGCCTGCATTAGGTGATGAGAGCAAGCACGAGGCTGGGATGGGAGAGAAATCTGTGCTAATGTACTCCATCCACCACACACTTTGACTTCGGCCTTGCCCTACAGTTCGTTTTTCCATCTGCAATGAGAGGATGTCCATCTGTCCTCCTGTACTCGACCCACCCATATTTTTTTAGTTTTAAACTAAGCTCAGCTCTTGCAGAACCTGACTCAGGGCCAGTGTCTTGTGTGGCACTTTATCACGCTACAGCAACAGAAGATTCAATTTTTCCCCCCTAACACCTTCCCAGTATGGATCAATACTCCTTTGCATCTCTTCGAAGCAGTAACTGGCACCCTGGGCATGGATATGGTCAGAAGTGTGACTCAGAGTGCCTGCAGTAAAATACTGCAAGCAGCTACAGCTGATTAGCTCTTCAACAGTTGCCCACTGTTGCCATCCCCAGGTTATAAAGCCAGATGGGAGCTGGTGTGATAATCTAAGATGACCATAAGCCTTGCCTTGATTTCCTTTTAACTTGAAAAATGGTCCATCTTGTGTGTCAGGTATATTTATATGTGGATACAATATTTTGCCTCTGAAGCTTGAATCTTAGTTTTAGTGCTGCTGTGTCTAGCCACACCTTTGAGACTTTGTTCTGGCCTGTGGCCTCTCTTGCTGAATTTCTCTTTGGCTATGGACTGTTCTCACCCCCTCCACCTATTTTAAGAATTGATTGAGGCACAAGTATCTTTCAGGTAGATTTATTTTCCAATGCTTTTCTGTGAACCCATCTTGATTTACCAGCAAAGTTACCCATATATGAGCATTCAAATGGGATATGGGATGTGGCCTTTATTTTCTGCCTAGAGTACGTGACTGCATTTTTATCACACTTAAATGCTATTTTGCAGGGGTTACCGTGTGAGTGACTCATCATCTTCATTTGTGGGTCACTTTCCCTAAATCTTTCTCTTATCTGTAAGCTTTTCACATAAGATTTGTTGTCGTCTTTTGCTGTCTTGCCTGTCTGGCAAAGCCAAATACAAGGACAGGAATCCAGATAAGTCTCAGTCGAAGCAAACCCTTGTTTTCCCAGCAGAAAAGGACCTGGGGGATGCTGGCTGACAGCAGCTGAACATGATCCAGCATATGTCCAGATGGCCAAAAGGCCAATGGCATCTTGGCCTGTATCATCAATAGTGTGGCAAGCAGGACCAGGGCAATGATTGTCCCCCTGTGCTTGGCACTGGTGAGGTTGCATCTCAAATCCTGGCTTCAGTTCTGGTCACCTGTAAAAGTGGACATTCTGTGATGGATCAAGGACTCTCTGCTTTGCTCTAGGGTTGCAAGCATCTTTTCAAATAATGATGAGATTAAGCCTCCTTGAACAAAGAGGTCTGCAAAACCCTCATCACTGAAACAACTGGTGAGCAAGCTCATGTGGTGTAACCCTCTACTGCCCAGATGTAGTTCAGGGCTCTAGGACTATTCCCAATATGTGTAGGGGTTGTATGGGGCAGACTGTGCAGGGTTGGCTCCCTCTGCCCTACATACCCTTCAGTGCTGTCCTGGGGGACCTTGCATCATAAAACTTTGTTCTGAGAACTTTGATGCCACGCTGCCGTGTGTGCAGCGCACACCCATGCTGTGAAGATACTGCTCTGGGAGGCAGTAACACTCCCAGCTCTACCAACATTTTTGAAGTAATCCCACTCTTCACACACACAACAGAGTACATCCCAGTGTCAGAGGGCTTCCACACAGTGTTTAGAAGCCCCATGGGGCCAGTTCGTGTCACACAGGTCCCTGGCCTGTTTATATGTACCAGCAGAGGTGACAGCTACTACAGCAGTAAATGAAGTTTGGAGAGGGCAAGTTCTTTGGCAGCCATGTCCCAAATTATTTAGGAGTTTATATGCCAATGTACTGGATGCTGTTTTACTTTAGGAATCGTCAGAAACTTGGCTGTAGATCATGATTATACAATACACTCTTTGTGTGAAACAAGGCCTGATGTCAGTATCAGGTGCTAAAAGATGTTTCTGAAGGATGACTGAATTTAACAGCCTTTTACGATGCATTGCATTAGCTTAATCTGCAGGTGACAAGGCATTGATGAAGTGCACTGAGACCAATCAAAAAATGATCACACCTGTTTGTGAAGCCAGGTGTAAAAATACAACCCTATCCAGAGCTGTGATTCAATGTTTGAATCAGCTTTAGGAAAACTCCAGTGTCAGAATCTCAAAAAAAGATGAAAGGTCTTCACTTGAGGAAATACACAGGACTGCTGCAGCATCTCCTAGAAGTTGCTTTCTTCAACTGCAAGCTCGATTTTCATATGAAAGATGCAGCTGTTCCTGTCCTCCCACCAGTCTTTCCTGCCACCCTCGCTGAGCTGGAGGGATGTCAAGACCATGAGTTCCTCAAATGATGGAGTAGGCAGGAGCTGCTTTGCACCCCCTTCATGTTCATCTTCCGGTTGGAATATCTTCATGGGAGATGTGCTGTAGCCAGACAGAGGTTATTTTGCTCCTTAAGAAGACACTGGATGGTACTCTGTGGCACTTCTGTTACAAGAAGTGAGGCTTGATTTTCTTCATCCCTAAAACTCCTTTGCCTCTCAAAAAGTCAGGAGAAAAGCAACTGTAAAGTCAAATAAAATGCCAGCTATACCTCACTGAAATATTAACGTTTTTGTTTCCCTCTTGACCTAAAATAAACTTAATTTTCTTAACTTAATACCAAAAGTAGAATGTTGATTCAATTGGCTTACGTGGTTATGGAGGAATATAGTATTTTTCATGTTGATTCAATTGTTGGACTTTTCTTTCTTCCAGTGGTGAAAACATTTGAAAACAGAGAATTTTTCTTATAGCAAGACATGGACTTAAATTACAAAGTTTGAATCTGTCTAAAATATTTCCCAAATTCAAGGTCTGGGAGCTAAATAGTGGGAGTTGGTTAAATCCTCCTAGGGAAACTGGAATGTAAGGTATTTTAAATATGTTTCATGTAGCAGTCATAGTATTTGCATCCATTCCTTTTGCATCACTAAAGGCTTGCTGATGAGAAAGGGAGAAGTATTTGGGTGTCAGACTTCAGGTTTGTCTACATTTGTCTGTCTTCAGCTCAGAAAATGTCTAAAGCATTTTCTGAAGGCTCAACTGTGATCTGCCCATTCTTTATGCATTCAAGACAATTGTTAGGCAATTTCCTTTTCTGTGAGATAGTTTCTGTTTAGATAGAGCATGGCTCTACTAGAACTTGGGTTTTTCTTCTAGGCTGTTTTCCCAGACTTGCCTCAGATCCTCTCTTTTCTCCAGTAGTCTGTGATCCAGCCTGTTTTATCTAATCTGATCCATCTTGGCCTCTGTGCCATGCTCATCCCATGGTTCTTGAATGTCCCAACAGCCTGACTTTGTTGCCTTTCTTGCCCTATGAGTCCCACTCCTTCAGTCAAGAAAAACCTTGGACAGCTAACATATAAAAACAACAAATTTGGCTTTGCCTGATAATCTCCATGTAATTAGCCCATCCTTCAGCTTGGTGGAGGAAAAAACCTTCCAGGCTGTGTCCAGGAAAAAAGAACAGGTCTTTTTGTCCTCCATCTCCTTTGGGCAAGTTCTCAGATATCTTGGCTACCTCTGGAGATGGAGGCAGAGAACTGCTGCCATATCACACTCTTCTCCACCCTGTCACAAATTTGTCATCAGCTAACCTCACAGCTGGACTTCCTGAAACATGCCCCCTGGCAGCAACTGCTAGTGTTGGCCAAGTATGTGTTCGTATTTCTCTCTTGTGGTGTGCCAGATCCTGGCTTAGTCTGGGCTCTTTTCACTTGTGCCAGTGGTGAGGGCTGGGCCAGCTGCTCCAAGGTTTCAGCTGGATCTGGGATGGCCTATGTGAAGAGCAGGCAGCTGCTGGCTCTCTCGGTGCATGGCACTGGAGCTCATGAGGACCTTAGGTGCCTGAGTGCATGAAGCTATGATTATGGAATGCTTTAATGTAATGAGGATATGATTTCTCAAGTGACCAGTTCCAGAAATACTAAGGTTCTCTGAATTTCTTCCTGGAAGTGACACCTGGGTAGAAATGGTCCATTTGTCTATTGACTGTTCTGACAAACATCTACTGAGCATGTCAGTCAAAAAAGGGGCACACTCAACAACCTAGTCAATCTGACAGTCTGAAAATCATGTGAATCGTTGTGTATGTGCTACTTACAGCTTAAGCATGTTGCTACCTGGGAAATACCTTGTACTTTTGAGCCTAAAGGTCCACATTACTTGTAATAAATCAAAAAGCTACACAAACGTTTCTGTGATTCAAGGGCAAAAGTTGCTAGTCTTGTATTTCTGAGGTAATTTTGTCATGTAATAAGCCAAGACACTCGTTAATCTTTTAAGGAGAATGTCTGGCAAACGTCCCCAGTTGATCTACTCTTTCCTTTCCTACACCTTGCAGCATGCATATGTGACTGGGAAATTGAGGCATCCAGCAGTTTCTGCATGGAAAGGGTAATATCCCTACCAGTTATTTTAAAGGCCAATCGCTGCTATCAGGAGTATACTTCAGATAGCTTGAAATAGTTCACTGAGGAAATGCAGTGATTTGTATACAGGCTATCCAGTTTGTGGCAAGGCTGTCAGAGCTGAGGTCTAGGATGGGCATAGAGCACCTTGCTGTGTCACTGTTCAGATCCAACCTTCCACTAAAAATGCAATTGCCAGAAGAAATGCTGGCACAAGGTGTAGAAAACAAGCCTCTTGTTGTTATCTCACCAATTTTTATTTCAGAGAGGGGACCACATAACTATGGGGCCTCAAGAATAAAAAGTAACAGATGCACACTGGAGCAGAAGCATTAATGTTTGATTTATAGCACAGAAGCATTTTCCTCTGCTGCCAGGTGTCTCTTAAGTCTGAGCGCTTCTTGCTTTGTTAGATGTATTCTTCTGTAAACACTTTGTTGCTGCTATTACATTTTCCCATGCTGAAAGTCTATCGCAAAGCCTTTTTTTCTGAGGCATTGGCAGATGGCAATTAGCACCCTTCATATCCTTTCCCCATAACTTCAGCATTTTTTTGCCTGCATCCACTTAACAGCTCCAGGCATGCCAAATCGCACGCTTCTGGAGGACTTGTTGCTAGTAGCAGATCTTTGATTCTAAATGCCTAAGTAGCGTCTGAACTATATTTAGAGCAAGTACACGCCTGCCTATTCATGATCTTTTGTGCATAGCCTGGACAGCTCAGTGCCAGCGTGCAGCATAATCAGCTTCTCCTTTAGCGTTCAAATTCCACAGCTCTTCAGAGAGGAAGGGAAAGGGACGGAGTGGTGGGCAAGGAAACAAGGATAGTAATTAAATATGACTTAGGAAAAAAAATCCCTGAATAGCAAATTAGCCTTGCTGTTTTACTAATGTTACTGCTCTCTTCATAAAGTCCCAGCCATGTAATTATTGCACATTCATAACTCCTACAGACTTTCTAGAGAGTTATACAGTACTAAGTGAAGCTGTGAACATCAAGAAGTTGTCCTTGCTTTCCTGGACTGCTAAGGAAAGAAAGAACTGACTACATTTCCTGCTTAACAGCATTTCCATTAACTTAAAAGCCAGGCACCTCTCAAAAAATTCTAGGTAGCTGTCCCACAGCTTTGCAATGTAAGGACATCTGGACTTACAAGGACAAGCCTACAGCAGATGTAAGATAGTAATTTGGCTTTGACACTTACTGACTTGTATAAATGCTCAGAATTTATGTATTCCAAGCATCTGATTTTTCTAAATCATGTTTGTAAGTACTTAGTTCTGCAACATTAGAGTAAGATGTTACTTTTGTGAGACACAGACAAATTCAACTAATTTGATCATGTAGTAGTAAATAAAAAGATGATCCAACCTACCTGTTCATTCACTTAGAGGAAAATAGGTATATTTGAGTTTATGATTGACTGTACCACTAACTTTTGTCTCTCTTGTGAAAATGTCTCCGTTAAATTTCTAACTTGGCACCTCTTTACAGGGAGACAACCTCTAAGTATTTTCCTTATAAGCCTCTTAAATAATAACTGCATCTTCCCCTCGAACTTATGTAAAACCAACAAAATACAAGATAAGCCTGTAATCTTCTACTGAAAAAAAAATAGTTTATAAAACCTACAAGGGACCCTGCTCCTGTTTGTCATAGTTAAATTTTTTGGCCATCTCCATTTAACTGGTCAAAGAGAAACCTGAACCCATTCTGATGTTTAGTGTAGGTGGCTGGAGAAATGGGTGAAGAGCTTGTTCAGCCACTGATACCCAGCTGTAGAGCACAGGCCCATCTCATGAAAACACAAAAATGAAAACCAATTGAAATGTCTGTACAATTCCCTGTAAATTGCACTCCTAAATGAGAGAATAGAATATGTTTAATGTTTTTACTTTTTCTAAATGTGTTTGCTGTTGCTTTGCCTTGAGAGCCAGCATTGTCATTTCTTTACCGACACACTGTAGGTTCTCTTTGAGTGAAGTGCAACACTCTTTGCATGTTTCTGGTTCTTATGTTCCATTTAAAAAGGTTCTGTACTTCCACTGTTTTTGTGGCAGCACTGCTGCTAGAAATGCAGACTGTGTCTGACTTCTTCCCGCACGATGGATTGTAGGTATCAGCCTGTGCCAGGAGCACAGGGCTCTGTGCCTTCAGCTGTGACAGACAGCTGAAGTTTTTAATTCCCTCTGAACAGATGTGTGGGGTTTTCCAGCTGAAGGCAGGCGGGAAACAACCTGAGTTTGCACTTTATACTATCTTACCATTTATCCAATAGTTGTCACATTTGCTTCATTGCAAATTGAAGCTCTGGGAATTAAAGAGGGAGGATTTCTGTCTAGACCTTATTGTCGACAGTCTCTGTGGAACACAGAGTGGAAAACGTCCAACGTCCTAGGGAAGGAGGTCACTTTCTTGAGTGCAGATGGACTAAGGCTGTAACATCTCCTGCTGGCCATGTGCCATTTCCCTTCTGTCCTGCTTTTCTTGAGAGGAGTTCAATTTCTGTCTTCTCTATATTCCTCTGATAATATAATCTTGTTTGGAAGAGATAAGTATAGTCATTTCACTATTAAAATTGACTGTGTACAATTTTTTCTCCGAGAGTCAGAAAATTGGACATGATTTCAGCAATGTGCTTTGGGAATGGTAGGCTATTGATTAATCCTCTGTCATACAGATTGTATTTGAAAACAAGACAGGTCTATAATTCTTTTCTTGATTGACATTTCTGAACCAAATAAATGAGTTTTATTTGTGTTTTTGGATGAAGTGTTAAGTAGAAAATATTCTGGTGTTTTCCCCAGGACTAGAAATCCACATCTGTTAGGGCAGCAATGAAAGTGATTTTGTTTAAGTGATGTATGGCCCAAGATAAAGAAGAGAATTTGGAGCCTCAAAATGAAGTATATGTCTTGGTCTCATCAAGTATAATCAAGAATAAATGAAGTCCTCTTGGGTTCCTTTGTCATTTGAGGACTGCCTTATTCATATATGGTGGGGTATTTTTCATAGAAATTTTAGGTGATGGTGGTTGGTGTTTTATTGCACAGGTACTTGAACAAGCTCCAAATATTCAGAAATAGTTCTTTAAATGTACCCAATCCACCACATTATCTTGAGTTTTGCCTTAGCAGGGAGTGTATTAGCTGTTTTTCTGTAGCAAGCAGTTACAATCGTAGCAAAGCTCAAAGTTAAATTTCACAGAAGAGACAGGTGATTTTACTATAAAACAAACAGATTTTACTTGCTCACACTCCCCTACTTGCATATTCACAAGCCTTTTGAACTCTTCAGGAGCTTACAGTGAATAGGAACTTTTGTCTCTATCCTTTCCTACAAGTCATTATGGTTTTCTCATAATTTTTCATCTCTGTGTCTGGCTGCTTAAAGCTCCAACCTTGTTCTTCATCTTCTACATCACAATCTCTTAACTGCTGTCCCTCTTTTTTGGCAGTCCATTGTTTTCTCTACCTGGGTCTCTTCAGAAGTTGCACATGGCTGTGCTGTGATTTTGATGACCTGCAGAGCTGGGTACCAGCAAAACCTTCTGTCACTCCTTCTGGTGCTTTCCCACCTCACCATTCCCACTCATTCTCCACAGGCCAACCTTAACCCTTCTATTCCAACTCCCTATGCCTCTGTGTGTGTTTTGTGTTCATTCAGCTAGAAATTTGCAGATAATTTTCTTTGGTATTACAACACTTTTATGAAATAATCATTAATTACTTAACTATTTCTAGCCTTTCCTTAACACTATGCTAGTAACCTGGACCTCCAAATTAACTGTATCATGAGTGTCCTGGTCCTGATAAAAGCAGTCAGAAAACTGAGAAAGTGACCAGGCCCTTAGAGTAGCTGCTTCAACGTTCATCCTTATGCAACTTGGAAGTCATTAGAATTGAGGCCATATTTGGAGGTCCAAACCTGAGGCCTATTGTCTGAATGGACTTTTGTCCACGTCAGAATAATAACACTCCTGGGCATCCCTGATAGTTGACCAACAGGTAAGTGATATTTTAGGTAGTGAAGTTGAAAATGCAGAGTTTTGGTAGCATGCTTTTTATCCCCTGGTCATTCTCAAGGGTAACACAAATGCAAAATGAGCACCCTTAAATAGAACTGAGCTCAGAATGGGAAGCCTTCAGTGTCTAAAATCAAATGCAAGTAACAAAATGCGCCCTGAGCCCACCCATCTCAGGTGGCACTGGATACCCAGCTGGAAGAAGCAAGCAGACAAAGGACCAGCTGCGTCATCTGTATAGTGTGGGGTTATACATAGGGCTTTTTGGAGCAGGAGGAGGGGAGGTTCATCCATTATTAAAACATAGATAATAGAAACTTTATGCCCGACTGGTCTTGCATTAGACAACATGAACTGAAAGATGAGGTCTCTGCTAATTCAGTGCCCGGTACTCTTGAGACAGGCTCCCATGTGAAGGGAAAGCAGACAGCACTTGTCTGTCTTGTTCTGCCTGACCCCAACCACTTGAGAGTTCCTGCTGCTTCCCTAGTGATGGCCTTCTGTGACAGCTTTACTTTGCTGGAAGAAAGGTGTCAGAAAGAAGGAGAAGACCAGCATCTACACGAGCCTGGCCATGGTCACAGGATGCAAAGTCAGTCACAATGAAACAATCTCTTCTCATGCCAGATCAAGTGCTTAATGTAAAACACATCTCCAACTCTCTCCTTCAACAATCACCCTGACAGCAGCACTGTTCTCAAAACGAAAGTGTCCCACAGACAAGCTGTGTGCTTTCAGAGGGCTGGAAAAAGATGGATGTCTTTATATTCATTTCTTGAGGAAGAAACTAAGATGCTGTGGATTAGTCTCAGTAAATAAGTGCAAGCTGAAAAATCCCATAGTTATTCTCTCTTTCTGGTGGCCCCATAACTTGATACAATACGGGCCTTTTTCCTATTAAGCCTTAAGCTTTGAGAAACTCTACTCCATGCATAGCTGCAAACAAGTAGAGGAAAGAATGCTGAGCTAATGGGGCTAGCAGTCCATGTCCGATGCAAATATTTGATGTGACAATAACTGCTAATGCCCCCTGCCTCCAAACAGAATGCACCCTGCCTTGAAGTTTCTGAAACCAAACCAAAGGTCTGTTTGGGACACTGTAATTGTGGGGTGTTTGTGAGTCAGGGATGGTTTTTTAACATTTAGTGCAATGAGAGACCAACATGTTTTCTCAAAGTGAACCATTCCATTTTGTCCCATGCAGGGCTAGATTTGTTTTGGTAATCTGTGATTTTGGCTAAGGTCCCAAACCACTGGCAATGCAAGTCCTAAGCAGATGACTCTTTATGGTAGTTTTGGATACCAGAAGCTTAAATAATGAAGTCCGTATTTTTTTCTTCAGTAGGAAAAATAAAACCATCTGAATGGTATTTAAAACAAAAATAGATTGAGAATTTCATCTACCACAAAATTTGAAATGTGTTTCACTTACTTTTAATACTTTCAGATATGCTGGTTTCAATTATTCAAGAAAATTTGAGCCTGATGTTGAGATAGCAATATTTTTCCCATATTTTTAATTTCACAGTTTTACTTAGGGCAAGGGAAGAGAATTGGAAGAAAACATCTCCTAGTTTTTATTTCTTATTTACAATTTTCTTGTAAATGGCACAAATCAAGCTCTGAGGTGGGATTCACTGAAGTATTGCAGTAAGAGATATTAATTGTACCCAGTGTATATAGCGTTAGAAACAACCACTATTTGAAGCATTTCAGGCTGTAGGAAGAGATCCCTCCCATGTGATTAGACATAGAAAGCCTCCCTTGTTCTCTCGGAGTAGTGTAAAATGGACTCCCACTGTTGTCAGACCATCCCTGAACACACACTTTTCCTTCTCAGGAAAGTGTAAAGCCAGAGTGCAGGCATCCAGGGATGTTTCTTTGTTTTCAGGAGAAGCAGAAATAAGCCCTGTTGTCCCAGTGGGTCTTTCTTCCCGTCGTTCTGTATCTCCCTCGAGTTCTGAAGGATACAGTATTTTGAATAATTTGCCTAATTTCAAGCTTCCTTTCCCACCACTCCCCCACAAAAGTGGCTTGTCCTTAGCACAGAGATTGTGTGAATATTGCTTTCTTCGAGAATGAATTTCTAGGTATTTCTCAGAGCTATGGTTCATCTAATCTTCCTCCACTGATGAATTAAATATTGTGGCCACAGCCACAACGTGCTCTTCCTTCCATCCTTTGCCCAGTGGGAGACCTGAGTGCATGGAGGTGGGCTTTGTTCTTGGGATAGAGAGGAAAAGGGGATTAGGAAAGTTTTATCTCTATGTCTTTTGTTTCCTTTAGGTAATACTAATTTGTAATGAGTAAACTTTTGAGAATGCAAAGGAATAAATCTAATGCTGGTCCTTAGTCCCTGCTGAAGTTCATTTTCCCAGTGTTAGATGGCCTCTCCTAAAGGTCTGTTGCTTGAACAGTCTGCAGCTTCCTCCAGGAGGTAGACAGGGCAACCTTACAGAGGTGCAGTTCCCTTGCATCTGCTTCAGGCAAGTCAGACTCTCACACTGGGACAGTGCCCTGAAAGGGATGACAGCTTTGATTAGAAATTTTATGGCACATGAGTTCACAGACCAGCCAGCAGGCTTGGTTGCTGCCCTAGCCAACGCTGGCAAGAAAATGTGCCATAACATGGTGCACAAAATGTGTTTTCAGGTGGGTCAGGAGGCCCTTGATCAGCAGCATGGCCATAATTTGTGGGTTAGGCAGCAAAGGTGTGTCATTCACTCTGCTAGAGGCTGCCTGAAGACAACGGAGCCACCACAGACTCCAAAAACCTGCTGAATTACCAACTGGCTCAGCCAGCCGTGCACAGATAGTGGTGAAGGAACCGGCCCAGCCACCTGCACCCAGTGGGGTGGAAGCTTGCTGGGTCCTTGCACTGTTGGCAGAAATGCTGTGGCTGTTCCCTATGGTGTGTAATGGGTTGTCTGCCCTTTCCCAGCCTTTCCACCCACCCAAGGGGTGAGCTGCAGGTAGCAACAGAGGAGAGCACTCTTCACTTCATGTCTCTGGGGGATGTTACAATGTTCATTTTCAGCCTCTGCAATTTATTTTACACCCTGTGCATTATTTCCAAAAGAGAAAAAAAATGTTGGAAAGTATTTAAACAAGAGAAAGGCTAGCCTTGACATGTGGAGCAGTCACAAAGAAAGGAGATAAACATCTTGGGAGGCTTTGTCAAGGTTGGCTGGGGCTTGGGCTTGGTGCAGAACCAGAGACATTAGAAATGGTAACAAACCTTGTTCAGTCCTTGTTTCTTACTCCCCTTACAATGGAAGAACTCCTTCTTTTCTCCAGCTCCATCCTTTCCCAGTGCATTTGGGTGATTACGAGCAGATAAATCCACAGCAGAATATTTCCTGTGAGCATCTCTGCCTTGCAGAGGAAAGCCCACAGTACCTTTGGAGTCTGTGCCATGGGTACTCACCTCCAGCCAGTGTTTGCTGCCCACAGGTTAACTCAGCTCTCTCTGCAGACACCTGAGAAGGAATGTCACTCAACACTGCCATGCAAGGGCCTCATCTTCCTTCAGAGGTGCTTGTCAGCAATTCCCTTCACCCAGCCTGCAGTTCAGCTCAAGCTGTTCTTTCACGTGTTTTTTTCATTTATGCAGTTATTGGAAAAAAAGCAAAACAAATGAAGTTGACTTGTTTTCCCCAGACTGAAAGGTGATTAACCAACACCAGTAGTTGCCAAGCAGGTGTATACATCAAAGATGATACTAATGTAGAGAGAAGCTGCTATTGTTGCTGATTAGCCCATACTTTTAGTATTTTTCCATGTGATTAATTAAGGATAGGATCTTTTCCGTGTGCATGGAATTTCCTTTCATAAACAGGTGATATTTTTCCACAGAATGAAGGCCAATTCTGATCTCACTTACACCTGTGTAAACCAGGACTCACTCCACTGGAGCCTCTTCATCTAATCTAATCTGTCTGTTTTCAAGTGTGCCTAGCATTAGGGTATCTGAACACCCATGCTTACCCCCAGATATCAACTGATGTCACTGGGTTCAGTCTTACTCACCATGCCCTGTCCTTCATATATAATTTATCAGCCAGAATGATGTTAGGTGATTTGCACTCTGAAGTAATCATCAGCCAGGCAGCAAGATGATGGATAGGTGGAGGGAGAGCAGATGGTATGAAAGATTAATCAAAAAGCGAGGGTCCGTGCCACTGATGGTCCACAGCTAAAGAGCCTCTTGGGTGTGAAAAATGCTAGAATAATGGTAAGGTATTTGTCTCCTGAATCTGTGCTATTACTAGGAAATCCTTCCATGCTGCACAGCTCTGGAAAGACCAGGTGCTTTTTTGGGAGCCTGTTGGGGCAGATCTCACCCACAAGAATGGTGGTGTCAGGGTGGCTTGGTCTCCATTGCTTCAGCGATGCTGCCTCCTTCTTTTCCCCCTTCATGTGCCGTTTGCTCTGGCACAAACACCATGCCATTCCTCCCTAGCCATCATTTCCCATTAATTAGTACTTCTGCTTCCCGTGCACAGACCCCTCTCTGCTTTGTCAGGTCACCCCTCCTACCTGTCTGCTTCCTCCTTAGCTGGGTGTCTCTTTTTCCATCACATGAAACCTCTCACCTCTGGATAAGGGAGATCATCAGTGCTACTGAGGGAGCTACTGCTCTGTTCCCTCTAGCAATGGCTTTTGCCATATCTTTCTGGAAGTCAGATCTCCTTCTGTGAAAAATGCTTCACCTTTCCCGTTTGCATTCCTTAGGTCATTGTTTTCTACTCTAGCTTCTTCCTGAATCACGATTGCCCTCAGACAATTTGGGTCCTCCTTGAAGAGTGGCCATGTATTCTGCAAGAGCAGTTGAGTGTGAGCAGAGGTGAGTTTTCCTGCCACAAACCAGAGCAGGCCAAATGCCAGGCTGCAGCCACAGCCAGGCAAAAGGGAGGACGGATGAGGGTTAGAACAAAGAGTTAGGAAGCCAGTCCCACCGTCGGCCTCACTGTCCCCGCTGCCACCACCAAAAGCAGGGTGGAAACAGAGACTGATGCTGGGAAACTAGACCTGGCCATGAGATTTATGCAGGACCTGAGGAGAACCACTGAAACTGGTAACAACAAAAAGCTGAGAGTGATGTGGTACACTAGACCTCAGCCAGTGAGGGCTGAGCATGGAAAAAGAGAGGGGAGAGAAAAATGTGGATCTCACACCTATTGCCCTGACCATCAACTCATCAGAAAACACTGCGGCAGCTGCTTTTTCTGCAGCTTCTGGACATCAGTGTCTTTTTAAATGCTTTCATGCAGCCTCAGCACTGTGGCATGCTTGGCTGATGCCTTCACAGGATGTCTTCACAGCACAAAGGACATTTAAGACCATTACCTGTATTGGGCCACTCATTCCAGCTCTGTTGGAGCTCACAAGCAGTAGTCTGGGCCAGGAGTGACTATTCCTCAAATTTATTTTAAATTAGAGCTTTTGGTTTTGCAGGAACTTTTTTATTGCCCCAGGCAAGAAGAGGGATGGAACAGTGTTCCACCTTTCCAACATAAACCTCTGCTGGGCAAAGCCCACTGTGCACCAGCTGTGCAATCCTCCTGCAGTGCTTCCTGTTCAGCTATTTAATTTGATTGCCATTGGCCAGCTTTAAAACCTGGGGGTTTAAGCTGCTGTAAATTGGTGCAGCTCTACTGAAATGCGGTGTTCAGTCTACGGTCTGTCAATCCCTAGGTCTCTGTGAACTGCTCCAAAAAACATTTGCAGAAGTTAACTAAGAAAAACAAACCCTAATGTTTTGAATTGCCAATACATGGGACTTCCTCCACTAGGCCATTTTGGGGGTGCCAAAAAATGAAAATGACTGAAGATCATGAAAAGAGTACTGCTTGGCACTAGCTGACGGTCTGATTCTGACTGTTCATTGAGTAAAAAATTAGTTTTAAGGAGGTGATTGGGGTAGAGGAAGCAAATGCTACAGCCTAGGCTCAAAGTTCTACGTGGTTTTTGAAAGCAGACTAAAATACTGTCACATATACCATGTATCTGTATGTAAGCTAGCCCAGTTG
Source organism: Nicator chloris (assembly GCA_013400495.1). Taxonomy (NCBI): domain Eukaryota; kingdom Metazoa; phylum Chordata; class Aves; order Passeriformes; family Pycnonotidae; genus Nicator; species Nicator chloris. The sequence continues at coordinate 232,783 of WAAE01020079.1, forward strand.
AATAGCAGCAGACAGCAAAAGGCAACTGCAATCACTGGAGTATGATATTTGGGAAAACTGTTGTTCCAAATATTGCTTCAAAAGGCCTACACCCATCTCTCCTAAATTAAAAAAATGAGCATTTGATGTAATGTTTTAATATACTTTTATGTAACATAACCTCAGCTAGAAAAATAATATACGTATAGCCTCTTAATAACTTCAAAGCAATGAAAGATCTTTCATTCTTTTCCAATAGTGTCACATTAATTTTTCTTTTCCTGAGTTCCAAGAGTTTTGTATATTATATAAGCAGGCACAAATATGTTCTTTGCATGATTTTATTTATTCTTCTCTTAGAAGTGGATAGAAGATAGATATGCTGTTTTACAAAGGATTTTGATACTTAGTGTTGTCCTGCAGAGCAAGAAAACATTCAGAACAAAAATGCAGGATTTCTGAAGGCAATAGTTTCCTTCAAGGTGTCTAAGCAGCTTCCTCGGAGACTGTCACAAATCTTCTTGTGTTTCTTCATAACTGTAATTTTAAAATATAACTTGATTCTGTAAAGCATTTTGATTTTACAGATCTGTGAGTTCCAGTGGAATATGGCTCCATACAAACTTCTTTGAACAGTTGTATTTCATCATAGCACTGTGACTGCAGCACAGACTGCTGGGAGAGATTTGGAGCTAGAGCCAGATACTTAACAAAGGCTTCAGCTGTTTGGATCTGAAATCTTAATTCTGCTTGTGATCAAACTCAGATTATTCTTCTGATGTTCTCTAGCACCCAGAGAAGAAGAAAAAAATTCTTTCAGTAGAAGTTTAGCAATCAAGCCATCCTTGCTAGGCTCAAGCAAGTTCCAGCGACTGTACTGAGCTACATGCACGCAAGCAGCGTTCAGCCTTCTGTGTGGAAGTGATGCTGCTTCCCTGAATCTGCATGTTCCTCCCCCCTTAGCTGGCACTGGGTTACAACTCCCTGCTTTGTGACTTGCCCTGAACTTTTCTATTCTCAGACTTCAGGGAGTGTAGCCAGTCATTAATAAATAAACACAGTTTTTAAAAAAGCAACTGTAACCTTACGCACCTAGCAGAACCTGATGTGCTGCACCAGACAAGGGAAAAGCAAGTGAGGCTGCAGCAAAGGGAAAACCGTTTTGTCTTTGTGATTCCATGTATGTTCTCTCTTTAACCTTTCCCCTCTCTGAGTATTTGCCATGTGCAAATGACCTGCGTTTTATTTGGATCTAAGCCATGCCGTACTTCTGTACAGATTACCTATGAGTAGTGAGTACAGCCTGCCATGAAAAGCAGAGGTTTCTGTTACTTCATATCAACATATGATCTCAGCAGTACCTAAAACATATGCTACTTACCATACCATTTGCATGTGCATTCATATGTTTTTGTTCCACTAGGGTTATCTCAGAGCCTTAGGGCCTACCCCATTTGCACACATTTGAATTAGATGGATGCAGCAACACCACCATACAAAAATATAAATGTGGAGGAGAGGAAGTAGGACACTTCAGAAATGTGGATTATTTTCCCCCTTTCCTGTCAGTTCTGTGTCTGCATCTACATTTATATGCATATGTTGCTGTCACAGGTTTACCTGGATTTACTTTCAGGATAAACAGTCCTGAAGCTGCATCTTGCAGCACCATTTAAGGCAATTCAAAACAGGGAATATAAGACTCTTCTCCCATCCCATATGAAATACAGGTGGGGATTCCTATTTTCTTATTCCCTTTATTCAAGTCTTTCCACTGTCATGTGTGCACCTACAAGCTATTTTCCCCATTACTAACTGGACCAGTGGTGTGTGCATGAATATTGACTCTGGAGGTTACAGTGAGGCAAACTCATGGTATTTTCTCTTTATGGAGCAGATGCATTGGCAGTTCATAAGTTATTCATGCTCATTGCCCTCAGGGATCCATTCATATAAGCTAAAGAGATGTATTGGGTGCCTGTCTATCTCTTATGCCTGCTATCAGATGGCCCTCATAACCATAATCATATCCCAATTTATCCCGTCATCATTGCAACATGCTTTTGAGGAAGAGAATTGCAACTGTTCCCAGTTTTCTCAGGGCAAAAAGAGCCCTGGGGGACTTGAGCTGTTTTCCCCACATCGCAAGAAGTTCATCCTGGCTCTCTGAAAACCCAAACTAACTCCGTTATCTGTTGGGCCTCTGTTACCCTCTCTGCCAGGGTGTGTGAAATCTCCTGTCAAACACTTAAGCAGCAGAAATTGGCAGATTCCAGCTTGGCTGCTGCAACGCCAGCTCTAAGCATTGACCTTGTCATTAGACACCAGCTCTTTTCTTAGTGGAAGATGCTGTGTTCAGTATGTTCCACTCAGCTTTTGCCACTACTCTGCAGGGGAGGGATGGGTCACAGGTTTTGACATGTCCATCACTGGACAGAGCTATGGATATAAATTCTTTTGGTCCATTTGGTTTGGTTTACGTTTTGTAACAGATTGAAAACATTATGCAAAACAAATGCATACTTGGGTGCCTTCTTAATGCCTGTTTAGAATTACATGCATCATTCCTTGTGCTTTGTTTACTGTTGGATCTGCCTGCTTTTCTAAATCAGCTGTGGATGTCCAGCTTCCGATTTGTATAGAGCCAGAGGAGCACTAGTTATCTCTGAGCCTAGTTTTCCTGTGGAAAAATTCCAGGGAAAGTTGTGGATGCACTGTTGAATTAATCAGGAGGAGGAAGTGTTCTTGGAAGAAGCAGAACTTCCTTTCATGCAGGATAAGACAGGGCCAGATGCCAAGGGTGGGGAATAGGGACATGATTAAAGATCTAGATAAAGAAGGAAGTGCTTTGCCCTGTAAAGATGATACATTTTCCTAAAATTTGATTTCCTACATTGCTAAGAAATCAAGTTGTTCCACAGTTTGGTTTTTTTGTTTCTTTTTTTTTTTTTCCTTTATCTTCTGCTTCAGTTGCAAATTTTCCCTCTTACTCAGCAGACCAACCAGTAGAAACAAAATTTCCTTCCTCTTTGAAGCTTGCAGATGCTCAGTTCAGGAAAGGGCAAACGGAGGAAGAGCACAAGCCATGCCCATTTTTGGCTGCAATTTATCCCCACAGATGTGGATAACGGAGGGGAACACCATGGTCCTTTCCAGCTTTATTCTCAGTCTTACACCACTGATGTCATCAGAATTTGTTCCACACTCAACTTTAGCCTCATCACCGTTACTTGCTGCAGATCTATAATTAGCAGAGGTACATATGTGCGTGTGTACACTCACAGAGAGGGATTTATGGAGACAGTAGTGTGTTATTGCATTGTTGCAACCACGACCAGATGTTTAAGTGTAATAGGGTCACAGAGAGCTAGATATTTATACAACAGCGGGACATGAGTTCTCACCCTCCATGTAGATGCTTTTGACTTTGTATGACCATACATGCAATGACGCTGGCTTTCCCACCCGACCCCCACAGCCTTGCTCCCGCTGCCTGCATGGATATATTTCCTTTCATTGCCATGCAGAGTGTGTCACCATTTCATAACTCGGTTAATCAGCTCACTCTTTTGATTCCTCCCACCAGTGCAGCTGCACCTCAGAACAGAGCCCTGTGTCCCCCAGCGTGGGATGCCAGCTGTGGCAAATGGACAAGGAAGCCACCAGAGTTCTGCACTTTTATTTTCTTAGCTTCTATGTAAAAACATATATATGAGGGGTTTTTTTCACCATGCAGACATCCGCCGGAGCTAGCATTGTTTTCATTGATTGCTGCCGCTGGAGCTCTGGAGGCAGCAGTACCAATCCATATGGAAACAAGGTTTCCATAAATCTGTCAGACTTGAATTCTCTCACAGAGCCCCCCATCCGGTTGCTTGCTCCTATTTTCTTTTCCGTGTTTTCAATTCCTGATTGAGTCAAGTTCAAAGAAGCAACTTATTTGGCAGTGCCCTTGAAATAAAGGTCTGGTTTAATTGTGCCTTGGGAAGCCTGGGAACATAAGGTTTCCTCATGCATTCAGAAAAAGTATATTCGCAGGTACATGTGCATCTGCTGTCCCACGTCCTCTGGCACACTCAGGGTAGAGCTCTCCCACATGCCTCTTTTTAGCATGTGGGGGCTGAGTGCTTTTCAAAGCCAGGGATTAGACTCTTTCTTCTGTTAAGGAGTGGCTATTAGCATTTGATGCCTTCTGTCCTGCCTGCTGCTTTTATGCTCCATTGGCGCTGTTTCAGAAATGACATTATCATGGGATTGAGCAGCTCGAGGGATTGCAAACCAGCAGCAGAGTCTTTCCCCTCCAGGTCAGGAGTTCATCGCTGACCTGGGCTAATACTGGCTGAACTACATTAGCATCTGAAATGAGTTAGAGATCTCCTTTCCAGTTCCTACCAAACAGATATCTCATGGCTCCCCAACACATAATTTTGCTGTACAAAAGCAAACACTCTCTCAGGGTGCTGCAAAGACACCCACAGCTAGAAGGTGTCCTTTCAGCGATGGTGTCAGGGCAGAGTGGCCAGGCAGTGTGAGCATAATATGCATAATATGCAGATGTGTTTCTCCACTATTGCCCCTCTCTATCTGTCACCAGTATCAAAGTTAACTTGCACAGCCTTGGGCTACAAGGGACATGATGAAGAGTGGGAGACTATGCTAGACTGAGAGGGTTGTTCATAAGCGGAACCATTTGCAAGTAAACTAAAATGTCTGCTCTCAATAAAGACTTCAGGCTTTCACCGCCCATTCCTGTGTTTCTGTGGAAGGTTATCACAGTGAATCGGAAAGAAATTATGCTAATTTGTTGTCACCTTTGGGGATCAGAAGATGGTATGGCGATAAAATCAAAAAGGATTTTTTTTCTTCATCTGGAGTAAACCGCGTGAAAGAAAATTTGCCTTCCATATGATACAAAATGCTACAGAGATACCACATGCCTGACCTGCTCTAAAACCATCTGTCATCAGCTCTAGGCAGCGCCCATTTGTCTCGGTGGAAGATCTCCTCTGGTTGGTTTAGTGGTCTGTCTGTTTATGTGCATAAGCTTAACAGTGCTGCAGCTGGCTTAAACAGCTTATTAGTATTGTTTACTGGATTTTGTTGTTTAATCAGAAATACTGATAAGCAATCTAAAAGCTAGTGGCTTTTCAAAGGCTTTCACGTAAGAGTGGCATTGGCTTGGAAGTACAAAATCAAGTCTTGTGAAGATGCAGCTGAAGGCTCTGTCCTTTGCTCCTCCCCTTACCTTTGTATTTTTCCCCTCAGGAATGCGGGGGAATTTTCTCCCTCAGAGCAGCCTTTGAGGTCTTCAGCTGTGGTGGGTTTATTATATGACTTTTTTTTGTATCTAAGGAGGCTTGCTCATATCATTTCTACAAAGAATTAATATTTCAGGTTCTCTTCTCCTCTGGCAAGCATCAGGGTGTTTAAACCAGTGCATCCTGCTGGGGCCCATTCCTGCAGCTTTTCTGCCCCCTCCTCTTCTCTCCAGTACTGAGCACTAAACCTAGAGCCAAGCTTGCTCCATGGTTTGTATTCATGGAGGTTACCGTGTCTGTGTGTGGGGATCTACCAAATACAGTCTGTCCTGAAACCTGTCTCCCAGTACAAATCAGCTGTTGGGAGAGCTTGAGGATCCGCTGGGCAGCCTTGAGAACAACCACATTATTAATTCCTGGCACACAAGAAGGAAAGGCGTGGAAGAAACCCAAAGGCTTTCTTAGGGCTCTGTCTTCATGGCCATACATGGTATTGCTACTCGGACAACACCATGGCTATTTGGCTTCCCCTTGCCTTTTTCTGTAATGCTGTCTCCATGTGCAGTATTTGCCTCTCTCCTCAGTTGCCATGCTACTGTTCGTTCCCTTTTAATCCTCACTAAAAAGTCACATTCTCCTGTGATTTCCTCAGGAAATGGAACAAACTTGAGTAAGTTCTTGAGTCCTCTGCCCACTCCCTTCCCTTTCTGTATTCTGCACATCTGCCTATTAGATTATAAGTGATTGGTAGAGAGGCTTAGCTTCAGCTGGAGCATTGTACATAGTCAACTTCATTGTTGTCGGTAAAGGCATACTTTACCTGGGCTTCTTGCTTTCTTCTTTTCCTTTTAAAAATGAAAAACCCCTTGAAGCTCTAAAATAAAGCTACAAATCCACAAAGGTTTAACTGCAGTGCCTTAAACAGGTGCTTTATCCACTGTTCTCTTTGAAATGTGGATTCTAGCTTTTGTGACAATCTAACAGCGATGCTTTGTCCACTAGAGAAAGCCTAATTGCTCCCCATGATGGCAAATAAATCCGTGGAGATTTTCAAGTTAAAATTTGGATTTCAGACTAGCTGCATTGTACGGTGCACAGCACTATCTCCACATCACAGGTTCAAATGTACTACCAATTTCCTGGGAAAGCAATGTGTTTTCTCTTTTTCTTAGTATTTGTTTGTTTGTTTTATGTAACTGGGGTACTTGTCAAGAGAACATTTGTTGATCCAAAATGGAAACCAGATACTCTACACTGTGAGAAATTATTCGGGGCATCACTGTGAGAAGCTGGTGTGACCAGAGGGGAGAGGCTAGGTTATTCATCTGGGCATTAATCTTGATATTGGAATATGAATAGGTCTTTGGGCATTTCAGCAAGACTTAGGATTAGTTCCTGAGAAGTCTGGAAATCAGCTTTATCTCTACTTGTCTAAGTTCCCCATATGAACAGTTCCCTTTTCCCAGGATAAAATGGACAGGGTTCCACAGTGGGAAATCAGGCTTTGCACCGAGGCAATGCTTTATTTGAAAGAATTCCCAGATGTTGTTGGTTTAGGGTCTTTTTTAAATTGTCCATGATGGCAAAGCAGCTTGTGAGAGAACATTTAGACAGCACAGGTTTGTCTTGAAGCTGAATAGGTATGAGGAAGCACCTCACCATTAGGCTGACTCGCACCACTCGAGGCAGCCAAAGCTAAAGCAGACCTGGCAGTCTGGAGGCCTGGGCTCTCCTTCACTCTGCAGTGGACCTGAGGAGACAAAGGCCTCAGGTTACATCAAGGGGAGTTTGAATTGGATATTAAGAAAAATTTCTTCACTGGAAGGGTTGTCAAGCATTGAAACAGGCTGCCCAGGGAAGTGGTTGAGTCACTATCCCTGGAGGGATTTAAAAGAGATGTGGATCTTGCACTTGGAGACACGGTTCTCTCTGTGCATCAGCAACTTTACATCATTTCCAAAGAAGGTGAGAGGGTGATGATCACTGTGGGTTGGGGTCTTACCCTGAATCTGTGCAAAGCTCACTCAGAATTCAGCGTGCTGTGAATTTTTGCATGAATAAATTTGGCTTTGTTGCCGAGTTGATGGACATCACCCACACGTCCTGTCATTGTTTCGGAGCAAGTGCATAGGCTGGCATGCTGAAGGAATGCTGTATGTCCAGTTTGTCGAGGTGCCCGGAGTGTTAAAGGGCTGACACGCAGAGAGCTTGCTCTGCTAATGGATTAGGATTTTTATAGGCAGAAGGGATATGCCATTGTTGGAGTGGTAAATCTGTAATGACAGACGTTCGTTCTATATTTGTGAATGACCTGATTTGGCATGCATGCGGTTCTTTCTCCTGACAATAATGGAAATATGGTGTGAGACAGACAGAGAAATAAAGCTGTGGTTAAAGTGAAGCTATACCTTTATAAATGTTTTGATTTAAAGTATTTGCCTCACTTAATTTCTCACCTTGTTCAAAAAAAAAGAAAAAAAAAGAAAAAAGCAGCCCCTATTTGAATAGTCTTTGTAAAGCTTTCAGCTCTCCTCCTTGTTTTTCCTCCTCCCTCACCTCCCTCCTAAGCCGAAGAGATGAGTGTAAGACATCTGTCAAAGCTGTGGTAGCGTATTTCTGCTGCTCCGTGAGGACCCCAGGAATCTGTCAGAGCGTCCCTGGATGCTGCAGTCCTGTCGCTGGGTGATGCCTGCCCCAGAAGGTGAGAGTCAGGCACTGCTGGGACACAGACCACTTTGTCACAACGTTAATTTGTCCCTGAATGGAGGGAGGGGAAGGGGAGGTTTCGCTATGAAAAGAGAGGGTTTTGAGGGGAAGATACCAGGAAGTTTAGGAAACATTAGCAGAGGCTGTTGTGCCCTTAAAGAGCCCTTGCTTTCTGCTTCACATTTCTTCCTCTCTCCTTCAGGAAAAATTCCTAAACTGCATTGGCTCGGTACCAACTATTCCTTTGGTGTCCCAGCCAGAAAAGCTTGCTGAGGATGGAGAAATAGCCATACACAATGCTTTTGAGAACTAATAACACATGCATGCAGTCCAGCCTTGAATTATATGAAATATGGTGCATAGCTTTCAATCCTGTTTTGTCAGAGGCCTTGGCTTAAAAAGCCTTCCAGTCCCTCTCCTGCCTCTCTTCCCCTTCAAAACTAAAATAAATCCTACACATTTTCTCCCCACTTCCAGCATGTGTGACCGTAATTGTGTCTCAGATGCTGGCAGAGTGCCCGATCTGTCAGCCTCACATGGGAACGAGGAAGGATGCCTGCTGGATCAGCTTAGCTGGAAGGGGATGTGGGGCCCAGAGGCTGGGACACTTGCTCCCATGGCCCCACAGAGGAGTGGGAGGGCATGGTGCTGCTGCTCTCCTGGGATGCACATGGCAGGTCAGGATCTGCCCCAGATCTGCTTCCTTCTGGGGGAGCTGCTTGGGGCCAGTGGGTATAACGGAGAGCAATTAGTTAAATCAAGGGGCCAGCCACAAGTGAACTAATTACATCAGTGCATTGTACTCCAGCAGCTTGTAATTCTTCTGCCCTGTGTTAGTACAGATGGGTCCTCCCTCGGTAAATGAAGACACTCTGTGTGTTAGTCACGCTGCTGGATCAAGGAAAGTGCTGTACTGGGTTTGCAGCTGAGCTAGATGAACCTGCTCAGTACCTGGGCCTTTTTGCATGGTCTCTAGCATGGCTATTTATGTTAGCTAAAATACACAAAGGTGTGGATGACACAGCTCTCCAGAGAGGATAACTCTTGCAAGTTGTGTAGTGAAACCTAGGGGAACAGTTATCTCTCCTGATTATGACCCATAGGAACGGACGTGATAGAAAAATCAATTGAATTCTGGAGGAACTTACCGTTAAAAGACAGCTTGTGGAACTTAATTGCTTGAAATTATTTGAGGTAAGCACAATTCTGGAAAATCTGTCAGAGGTAACAACCATATACCAGTGGGGGTAGCATCATCCTCTAGTTCTAAGAAACTCAGTTTCAATGGAAAAGGCTTTCAGAAGGCTTATGCTGTGATCAGCAGTGAAATAATTAGTTGTTGTTATCATTAAGCACTGGTTCATTGGTCATAACATGAGCCACCAAGTGAGCATTACTGAGCTCTTCTTGGTACTTAAGGCATCTCTTGTATCCACTGCCATGGCAGAAGCATATTTCCCTCTGGATTGTCCTCCAAAAGCAGGTTCGATGTGAGGGATGTGGGTGCAGTGTGATGCCATGGCTGGAAGGGAGAGAGTGAGCAAGGAGCTGGTGTGCACAGTGAGTGTGATGGGTGTGCCAAAAGACAAACAGCAGGAGAGGTGCTGGAGCTGCGCTGGGGACTCCAAGCCCTTGTTCTCACACTCAAGACTTCCAGGCAAACAAGACTCAATTGCTTTTTCCTGCCCCTACAAAGAAGATGAGGGTTCAGCTCCATGGCAGAATAACGTTATCAGTGGACATTTCTGCCATCATCATTGGCATTTTGCCATGGTTTACTGTGGATGTGGTAGATACTGAGTGTACACAAGGACACTGTTATGCCAGACACTTTAAAAACACCAGTAGCCTGAAGATCTTGCATCCTAAAGGAACATCCTTTTCCCCAAGGACAGCCAAGCAGTGGAAGAGCTTGCTCACAGAGGCTATGCAATCTCCATCTTTGGGGATTCTCAGGGCCAGACTGGACAAAGCCCTGGGCAAACTGATCTGATCCCATTGATGGCCATGACTGAGCAAGTGGTTAGACCAGGGGCCTCACAGATTCCCTCACCCTGAATTATGATCTTGTGATCTTTATCTGGGGTTGTTTGTGTTTTTGTAGAGCACACAAACACTGTGCCCTATCTGCAGGCAGTTACCTGCCTACAAACAAACTCAATGGCTTTTTTTTCCCATGCAGGGCCTTCTGGAGGAAGTATTATGCATATGGATATAGGCAGTCTTAGTTTCTTCTCACCTGCATCTTAATGATCAGGGCAGTTCAACATTAATTGGGAATATTTCTAAGAAGTGTTATTTGTTAGTTTGGTACGTTTCCTTAAGCTCATTGAGAACAATTACTCATTGTTCTGTCACTCCTCTGATAGGGGCTGAGTAGAGCAAAGCTTTTTTTTTTTCCCCTCTGGTGCTAAGTACGTATTTGCACAGCCTTTTTTGTTTTATTTGATGATGCTATTTTGTTTTCTCACAAATGGATGCTTCCTTTGCTCTTCACCCTTCTTTTCTTCTCACCCTCTCTACCCCTCCACGTGCCTTCAGTGCCAGGATGGCAGCTTAAAGAGTGCTGGTAGTCCCTTGGCTGTTGCAAATCAAGGACTTTAATCACAGCGTGATGCCATCATGTGAGCAAATAATGATATTGATGGTGTTTGCTAATTTTTTTAAAACGAAAATGTTAAAAAATTATCTTTTGGGGGTGTACATATTAATGTGTGGTAACTTGAATGTATGCTCATACTTTTTGCATTTGGAATGCTTAATTGATAAAGGTTATGTGGATAAAGATCTATAATTAACTGATAAACATTAAAACATTAACAGATAAAGATTTATATTGTTCCTGAGAAAAATGATAAGAGTTTTTCCTCTCTGCTGCACCCTTTTAAGAAGCAATAAAGGAAGAAAAACAAGAATATGGCATTTAGTGCAGCTTAACTGTAACTCGCTTTATTGTATTATTTCTGAATTGAGGTAATTAAACTTTGCACAAACTTTTAAAAATTATTTTTGAAAGAGAAAGCAGTTAATTTCAGCCTAATTGTTATACTTTATTTTTGGGACCTAGAATTCCCATAATCAAGGATCAAAGCAGACAGTCAGTTTTCCTTCATCTGGAAATCAGCAGACACCACAGCTTGCATAACAAAAGATCAGAGACTAAAGGCTGTGCAGTCTGTCTTCATGAGACTAAAAATTTGCTCACATACGAGGAAGTCCATCAAAGCTTGTCTAACAGTTGTATGTGACAGGAAATGCATTAATTTTTATAGGCAGAGTGGTTAAACAGATTTTCCTACCAAATCAAAAATATAAGGAAAATTAGATCCAAATCCACCCACCTGTGGGACTTCAGTGAAAACACACCCCCCTCCCCCAGCTCTGCACCTGGGAATAGTCTGTCAGACCTGCAGACCTCACTCCTGCTGATCGCACCCTGGACTCACCAGATTTTGCTGCAACTCTGCTAAGGAGGCTGTAGCTCTTGACTCCAAAGGGCCAAGGGCTTGGCTCACTGCTATCTGTTTGCTCTCAGTGGCACACTGAACTTTCCTTATTATTGTGCCAGTTCCAAATCCATCCTGCATTTTAAAATACCTCTTGTATGCTACTGTTTTCAACCACAGATTTATTTTTCTCAGCTTTTTAAAAAGGCAATTCAATACAGATGTCTTGAATTAGTACTCCTGCAGAACAGAGTGCTCAGGTGTAATGATCAGTACAGTCCTAATGATGTTGCTCCTTTAGCCTCTGTGCTCTAGGTATTTTGCAATGTAGAATGTATTTATGATCACTTCTTCCAGTGGAAAGAGTGAGCAATTATTAGTAATGTATGGACTATTTACAAGGTTTTCTTTTCATTTTGATAATCTACTCCTCAGCCAAGGCTTTTGCATTCATCCAGGTGAGTACACTATCTCTCAATAGTTATGTTTCAACATTAAATTCATGACTTTTTATTTCTAAATGCCTGAGTCTTGAATCAACTACACTTCTTGTGGAATATCAGTGAAATCCCTGGGGTCTCAGATATTTTTTAAAAGGGAGAACAGCTCACCTGCCCACCAGCACCTGTGTGTTGTAAGGAAACAGGACTGTCTCTTTAGCACAGAACCAGTGTGGTTTCAGCTTGCCAGGATGTGCTGCTGCCGATCTTTTATCCTCCCAGAAGGCCAGTTAAGCATTGGCATGACCTGCCCGGGGAGCTGGTGGAGTCTCCATCCCTGGAAGTGTCCAAGAAATGACTGGATGTGGAACTTACTGCTACGGTTAAGTTGGCATGGTGGTTCCCAGTCAAAGGTTGGACCCCATGATCTTGGAGATCTTTTCTAACATTAAGGACTTTGTGATTCTATGACTGGGCACATCCAGTCTTTCATGTCTTAACAGCGATCACTATCTTCACCAACTCCCTTTCCCATTGCAGCTCTGCCTAGGAAGGCCAGCAGTGCTCAGGCAAATGCCAGTGGCAGGTCCTAGCTCTTCCTGAAGGCACCTCTGGTGACTGCTAACACTGTGATGGGATATGTGTGTGCCACTGGTCTCTCTGACTTCAGGCTCACCTGCAAAGAGAAGGGCCCTTCTGACATGACCAGAACAAACAGAGGTGATAACTGTGTGACTAGATCCAAAGTAGTCAAAACCAGAGTCCCAGCATATCTGAACAAATAACATGGGCACCCTTCCCCTGGAGTTTTGGCTCTCTACTGTCAAAGAAGCACAACACAAACTCCTTTCATTTTACTTCTTAAAGCAAAAAAAAAAAAAAAAGTCTGCTTTCCCTAAAGCATTATTGTGGCATGACTAATTTAACCTATTTTTTTTTTTAATTCTTGGTAACCAACTGGATGATTAACTTTATTAAGAAATCAGGCAGCTACATTACCTTTGATCTCTCTGCCTGTGCTTCAAAACAATAACCTATTTGGGCATACTCAAGTTTAACTTTGCCTGGCACCATTGGCTAGAGTCACTTTGGTTGGAGAAATAGCTGTAGGAAATGTTGATTTAAAAAATGAAAAAAAGATCAGTCATACTGCTCTGCTAATTACATTTGCCATATTAGTGGCACAGACTGTTCATTTTCAGGCTCTGTTGGAAAGATTACCCAGAGAGGTGTTATCCTCTCAGTACAGTGTCAGATGTCACCCTGTGGGATATTAAAGCCAAATCAAGATTGTGCTGAAAAGTATTTTTTTTCCTTCTGTACAGTAACACATACAGCTCTAGATTGCATTAAAAGAAATCCCTTTGCAGAAGAAATGTTAATGTGGGCTGCCAAATAGGAAAGATTTTCCATAGTTCACTGTTAATGTAAGACCTCAGCTCTTGTGGAGCATGCTGTCCTCTAATGAACAGCTCCTTAATGAGAGCAGAGAATCAGGGTTTCACATAGACGAATGACAGCAAAGTTTGGAAGGTGTTGTTTCTGTTTTTCTTTCTTATTCTTTTAAATACAAGCACTAATTGGCCTTAAATAAATGTGAGTAGGACACAATAGATTTATGATATTTTTTGTGAAGGAAAACCAGATCTCAGGCTTTCAGAGAAACAGACTCCCCTTTTATGAGGTAATGATGATTTAGTGTTTACTCTCTCCCTGTTGAGTCTGTGGGTTGCCTTTAAAGTGGCTCTGGGATGAATGTCAGAAGTGGAATTTACCTTTTCAACATGTAAAATGCAGAAGACATATATTACTTTTGTGAGTAATATTTCTTCTCTGCTGCTACATTAGTTGGGTTTTTTTTTTCCTGAAAAAACACCTATAAATTATCCCCAGTGGACAGGCTGCTGCATCATCAGAAAATGGTTGTTTTGGAAAAGTGTGGGGAAGTTTCTAAAAGTTCAGGTATCTTTTCCAGTAGTAGCAACACTCCTTCAAGGTCCACTTCAGTTGGAAATCAAGTTTCAGTTGATTTAAAAGGATGTAAATTAAATATGAAAGGTGACACCATCACACAGGCTTGCTTTTAGGTTTGTTCCTTGTTTTTGGGAGAAGACTTGGGAGCAGGCTCCTTTTGGGGTTTAATTTCACAAGGCTGTGACCCAGCTCTAGGATTTCATTCTGCGACACAGCGCTGGCTCAGCAAAGTTGTTCTGGAAGCACAACTGAACAGTTTGCTACCAGCTCTCAGCCTGACTTTTTCCTGAGGTCCTAGGAAATGAGGCATATCTCTCCCTCTTGCACTCTCTGCTCTTTGCTCATTGAATCATCCTGCACATTCAGCAACCCACCTGAATGACATACAGGAACGGTGTGCTCAGCAAACCCAGCACCTCACTCCTGTCTGAACAGCCCTCACAGACATCCTACCAAAAAACAGTCTCCTCATGGCTAATTTCCTACCTCCACAATTTATTTTTTAAGCTCTTTTTCCTCCCTTCCCTGATGCCAAACTCAGAAACATTGGGTAGGATTTAGGAATGATTTAGGGGAAAAAAACACCAAACAATGAAAAAGATAGAACTTGCAAATAATTGCAATAGCATGGCAATGCACGACGTGTACTTCAGCTACAGTGTAAGATGATGGTGGCCTACCTGTGAATTTCATAGGGCTGCAGGGGTTCAAGTCATGTTTATGCAGTCTAGGACATTTACTCTACTTTACAGTCTTCCAGCACAAAACAGGTGCTGCATCAAAAGAGGTGCGGCCAGCAGGCTGAGGGGGGTGATCCTCCCGCTCCCTGCTCTCATGAGACCCCACCTGCAGTGCTGCATCCATCTCTGGGGTCCCCAACACAGGAAGGACACTGACATGCTGGAGGAGGGCCACAAGAAGGATCAGAGGGCCAGAGCTCTCCTTCTATGAAGACAGGCTGAGACAGTTGAGGTTGGTCAGCCTGGAGAAGAAAAGGCTCCAGGTAGACTTTAGAGCAGCCTCCCATTACATTAAGGAGGAATTTTTACAAGGGCATGTAGTGACAGTACAAGGGATAATGACTTCAAGCTGAAAGAGGGTGGGCTGAGATTGGATAGGAAGAAGAAATTCTTCCGTGAGAACCGCTGTGAGAGTGGTGAGAGACTGGCACAGGCTGCCCAGAGGGGTTGTGGATGCCCCATCCCTAGAAGTGCTCAAGGTCAGTGAAAGGTGTTCCTGCTCATGGCATGGGGGCTGGAACAAGATGAACTTTAAGGTCTCTTTCAACACAAACCATTCTACATTTCTATGATCTCCAAAAGCCCAGGGGCATTAAGAAAGTGTGTTTAAACCCTGAGGGAATATATAAACAAAAATTCCAGGAAAGCTATTATCCTCAGAAACAAACAAAGAGATACAGAGAATGCAGACAAATGGTGAACCTGCATCAGCTCTTGGTTGTGCGTAGCAGAGAATGAATCTAACGTAGATCAATAACCTAAAACACTGGCTCATTAAAACCTAGCATAAAATTCAAGTGGTTTATCCAGGAAGATAACTGATGGAAGACATTGATTAAAAAAATATGTTCCGTGCATATGGAGGATGAAAATCTGAGTTTTCTCCCACTATACTCTGGTAGTATTTGGCAGAGGCAATTTGAAATTTACACGGCATTGCTACAAACAACAGTGGGTGGTCAAAATACTTGAAAGCTAAAACTTAGGCATTAACAGAGCTGAAGGAGAACTCTTGGAAACCCTCACCACAAAGAGCTCTTATCCCTTCAGGGGAGGCAGGACTCCAGGGTGCAAATCACAGCCCAGTTTATGTATTTTAGGGTGATGCTGCTGGCTCCCACCCACAAAACCTGGGGGTATCGCAGGCCTACGTGACCTACGTGGGCCACAGGTTCACTAGCTCTCAAATAAAAGGGCAAGGGTGGTTTCCAGCATTTTCAGTATTACGAGCCTTGTGATCCTCAGGAACAACACTTATCCATTTATCTCACCCAGGTGATTTGCATCCACACGCTCAAGTTGCGTTTTCGCCACCACCCCAATTGTGCAAGCACCAGCCCGAGGAATGATTGCTAATTCTAAAACGTTTTATTTACAACAAACAATGATGCAATTACTTGGTGTGATGGACAAGGCAAACAGGACACCAGTCAAGCAAGTTTTTGGAAGAGTTTCAACATCTGATGTGTCTTGGAAAACATTCTTGCTGCGTGGGACTCGATAACCAGTGGGACAATTAATGCTGTTTGGAAAGTCACACAGAAGGAGCACACTCGCAGATCTGGAGGGTCTGAGGAAGAAGGTGATGGTACAGTCAAAGAGTAAGTCTTGGATGAAAACTGCATTTGATGAAAGAAAAGAGATGGCTATTTAAGAGGGTTACCTGAGGCTGAACCCACTGAAGAAGAGCAAAAGAGGAAGAGAGAAGGCATTACCAATGTGGAATGACAGTGAAAATTTTAAAATCTTTCTAAATTGTTATAGAAGACCCATAGCTAATTCTCTTTAGAAATAGATCTGAACATAAACTGAAACTTAATATAAAGATTACCAATGTTACTGCAGTTCATCAAGAAATGTATAAACACAAAAAGCAAACAAAGCCATTAACTTCATGGGGGTTTTTTTAGGAACCCACAGACCCACTGGATTTGCCTTTCCTGTTTTAAGGGGAATTCAACCTGAAACTCTTTTACTTCCCTGTTCCTACACCATCTGTGCCTGATGATGACCCAGATGAACCTTTATTGCCATCCTACATCAGCACTCAGTAGTTTTAATGGTATCTTTCCCATCTGTCTGCAATATGTGTGTACATTACATTTCTTTCAGGTACATTATTACTACCCCATATTTATTCTTATGTCATTTCATCGGCTTATAATTAACCATTGTGTTCATACTGTCTTTTATTTCAATATATTTCTATGGTGATAAATGTGTATGGGATGCATTTGGGAGTCTGGCAAAAGGAGTTGATGTTTCCCTTACTTCCTGTGGAAATAACAGTCTGCAAGTGGTGGCTTTGCTGTTATGGATTTCCCTTAAGAAGGTGTGTTTGTGAATCAGTATGGGGAGGGGCAGAGAGAATTCTACCCTAATCCCAGCACAACCCACCCTTACCCGGCACTCTCACTCACCTCTTCCTGGTAAACTATAATTATTTTAAATTTCTGGAAATGTTAATGCTGTGGGAGAAAGAAAAATCTCATGTGCTTTTTCTGTCTCCTTCCCTATTTGGATGTGAGGGGAGAAAACTGAAAGCTACAGTAGTTACTTGTTTTTAAAAAAATAATCTTCTCTTTATTTCCTGAACAGTGTGTACTGTATTCTGTAGATTTACCAGTGTTGTATAAAATAGCACACTAATGTAGTTTAGGGGTATTTTTGGTCACTAAAACAAGGGAAGGGCAAGTAAAATACTGAAAATAGAAAGTAGTATGGAGTTCATATATTAAAAAAAAACAAAATGCAAGGATATTTCACAGAAAGCTAATAATGTAGCTGCTGTAAACCCTCAAGTTTCTATAGAAAAATTCTGGAAAATCAGGATGATGTTCACAGGTGCCTCTGTGCACTTTTGCGTGTTGTTAATGTTGTAGTTAGTGTAGCATCATATTAAGAATCAGCATTAAATTTCATCTATGTCATACAGGAATTGGAATGACAATATATCAGGATTTTGAAAAAAAGTAACTCAATTTGATGAGGTAACCATAAAAAATAATAACTGAACATCCAGCAGGAAAGTCTAATTTCATATTATATTAAGCCATAGAATATTAGGCCATATTCTAAATAACTCTTCAGTGACTATACTGTGATAGTGTGCTTCACACAGTCATTTCTTCACTTTTTTCCTAAAATTTCCCTTTATTTTTGTATTATGCCCAAGGCATAGGTGTAGAGGGGAAAAAAGTGTGAATATTTTCTCAAAACCACTTTTTGCTGCTGGCTTTGACATCTACAGCCAGGGTAGCATAGATACAAACAGGCCAGTGAAACTGGATTATGGCAGGAGGATAAGGAAGGACATTCTCCTGGATGCTGAGGACCTAACACACCTACCGTTTGGCAAAAAAATGTGACTATTTAGTGAAAAATAAAAATTTAAAACATAAATAAATAAAAAAGAGGATCTTAGGTGCTGTTCCAATATAGGCAGCTCATCTAGCTGCAAAGATGGCTATCTTCATCATGCATATGGCCCAAGCAGTGACAGTCCCAGCTGCAGAACACAAAGAGGGGCACATGAAAAAGACTAACAGAGGGAGTCAAGAAATCTTTGGAAGCCAGCTAGAGCATTTTGAGATGTATAAAAGGGGGTGGTGAGCCTGATAGGAATAAAAATGATGACTATATTGGTCTGGTGTGTGAAGGACCCTTTTGGTAGTTACAGTAAAATTAAAATTCTGGAATATGCTTTCAGAAGAACCTCAGAATGTAAGTGTAGCACCTGAACAAGAAAATCAGCAGCTGGCAAACAGGATAAGTCAAGATCAGAGTTTTAAATTATAAAATTTTTACACTAAAAAAAATTTGAAACAATTTTCAGAGGCCAAATTAAAGCAACTATACATATTGGTTTTAGTACTTACATGACCAACTAAGCTTGAAAAATTGAACCTTCCAGACGAAGCACATCAGACTGCCATTTTAACAATGGTCTAAAAAAGGCAGGCTCTCTTTTAGAAAACCTAACTGAGAACAAATGTCAGAATGGCTTTATGCATTAAGGCAATGTGTTTCATGAGGGAGTGATAAGCACGGAGAGAAGGGACAAATTAACTGTCCCTATGTAACTGGAGCCAAACAATGTCACTCCTAAGAAAACAAGTGTTATTGAATTTTCAATAGCACTTTAGGAAGGCAAGACAAGACCTTGAGAATAATTACTTTTGATAGTTTTATTCCCTAAGCAAGCAAGGAATTAAAACACAAAAAATAACATTGAACAGAATTTTAACTTTTCTCTCTACTTGCTAAACCAAATTCTGAAAACAAACCATGGTGCAAGAAATCTTCAGTGAAACCCCAGATGCAGCACTTGACACTTGTAAGGAAAGCAAAAGGGAATGTCAGAAGCTTGACTTCCCTTGCACCTGGGGAAACTTTGAAACCAAGTTTGTCATTTTTCAGAAAGGTGCTCCAGCCAGGACTAGGCAGCCAGGAGGGCCAGCCATGGGGGGCATCAGGCACAGCCTTGCCAGCTGGGCAAGGGAGGGGATTGTCCCCTCTGCTCTGCTCTGCACTGGCGCAGCCTCACCTCGAGGGCTGGGGGCAGTTTTGGGTGCCACGGTATGAAAAAGACATTAAACTGTTAGAGAGTGTCCAAACTAGAGAAATGAGGATTGGTGAAGGGCCTTGAGGCAAAGCTGTATGAGCAATGGCTGAGGCCACTGGTCTGCTCAGCCTGGAGGAGAGGAGACCGAGGGGAGACCTCATTGCACTCTGCAACTTCCACATGAGGGGATGCAGAGGGGCAGGTGGTGATCTCTTCTCCCTGGTGACCAGTGACAGGATTCAAGGAAACGGCGTGAAGCTGAGTCAGGGGAGGTTCAGGTCAGATATCAGGAAAATAGGCACGAACAGGCAAATAAAGTTCCCCCTGCTCCAATAGCAGGAGTCCAATAGAGACAGATTCTGGCATTGTGCAATAAATACACTCCCTTCAGGAACAATGTCAGATATTTGGAATATTCTGCCAGGCAGAGCATAACTGAGGTGAGCTTGCCAATTTATCTCTGCAACTTTTAAAGACGACTTGCTCTGGAAGTTCCCCAAACCTTTTCACTCTCTGATTCCAGGACTGTGTGAAATAAAATCGGGGTTTTTTATTAATTACTGATTTTCCATCAGGGATAATTAACTTCATAACCTCCCCAAGCCTGCATGCATGTGTGTGTGTGTGTGTCTGTCTTTCCTCCTCATAAGCCAACATCCCTGATACATAGATAATTTATGAAAACAGAGTAGACGCTTTTTAATAATTAAGTAATAGATAATAGGAGGGGACTTTTTCCAACAATGTACAGTGGCTTTGAAGTAGAATACAGCACTGAGAGGTTAGTGGCTGTGGATAAATTACAAAAAGAAAACCTGAAGAAAGCTGCTGCACTTACACTGTATTATTAAGTAAATTAAAACACTGAAAAGGTTCTTTCCATTTTGCAGCGCGTGCACTTCATTGCAGTAACATGTGAGCCGTAGTCCTGTGGCAAAAAGCCAATTGACTGCCCCAGAGTAAATCACATAGCATCAACACGGCCCATTCTCTCTAAATTACAGGGCAAACAATAACACAGGTAAAATTAGCCCCGGCTGTAATTATATAGCAGAATTGTGCCGAGGACGCAGAATGATAAACGGCAAATGCAGAGTGTGTTGTGCCATATCATGTAATCTCTCCTGCTGCAGAGTTGAAAAACAAAGGGAGAGTTGTGCCTTGTTTGTCTAACATGCTCTATATCACAAATTAGAAATCCTTCCTAATTAAGATATTGTTAAATTTCCTTTGTTAACAATTTTTTAACAATGTTAATTAGTGATCATTGATGACATTTTAACAATGTTAATTAGCGATCATTGTTCATCTAACAAACAATTAGGGTGATTTGCGCTGCAGTTCTCAGGCACAGAAATGCATCCCAGAGCCTTCCTGCCTTTTTACCCCCAGGCTGCTTGAGCCGAGGGAGGGCATCTGGGAATGCTAATGCAATACGTAGCCACTCATTTAGCAGAAGCATTGCAAGGAAAACCATGTCTGGCTTATGAACGTTTAATAGTTTGAAACAGCTGTAGCCTCACAAGAGTGTTCTCATCATACAAGTGCTCCATGAGGTCACTCAGGCCATTTTTACGCTAATGTAATATAATACAATTCTAGAGGCACACGGACATTCATTTCCCACTATTCCATTAATTCTCATCTAGCTGTGCAGTTGGCAGTGGCTCTCAGAGGCCTGAGGTTGTGGTGTCATCTAACTCCAGCCATTTTCTGGTCTATGTGCTGGTGACAGTAGCAGCAGCAGCACCTGCTGTGACTCATGTCCCTGATGCCTTTGTGAAAACTGGGACCCAAAACATCAGAACAAGAACCGCTGTCACATTTACAACGCCAGCTTTGGGAATTGCAGTATCACTTTGATTTGTAAGAAACGTCCCTGAGAGAGAAGGACGTTAGCAACAAGCGTTATGAAGGAGCTTGAGAAATCAGCTTGTCAGTTAGACCACAGGAGCACAGAAATTGGACTGCATTTCCTGGCAGAGACGAGTGGAGGGCTACAGGCTCTGGCAGATGTCAGGCTCGATGCACGCTTCCTCTCCACAGCGGTCAAAGCATTATCTCTGGCTGGAGCCAAAAGACCTCTCTCCTACCCGAGAACTTCAGGGGAAGTTGGGTTAAATGCTAGTTCAATTTAAAAACAAACAAACAACCAGACACCAGACTTGCACTGAGGAAAACAGTCTGGAGATTGAGCAGTGGGATAATATTGCTTGAGACACCTCCTGCTGTTGTCCCACTGCCAGTGATAGCAGCAATCAGAGGGGCAATCAGAGGCAGGGCCACCACACAAGCATTGGGCAGTGACACCGAGCAGCCACCTGTGTTATCAGTGTGCCTCTGCTCCAGAGAAGGGTAGACAGCCTGGGTGATAAGACATTGGCATACAGAGTACATCAGTGCTCCTAGAGAGGGTGCTGATGGTGGACCACCAGAGTAGCTGTGCACTGTGGAAGGCCCTCAGCATGGATTTTGCTGCTGGGGGTGTTACCGTGCTTACCACAGTGCTTAGCAAGAGGTATAAATGCACTTTTCTGTGAGCCTTGCCCCAGCAAACTTGCTTAAACCCTGCTGCATTACAAGTTCGTTTATCATTTTGTATTTCTTTATGGCCATGAATACCTGCTGTCCCCCCATAGCTCAGTTACGTAATTTATCCATCTTTTCTTCATGTCTGTAGTTTATTGTCTCTGTGATATGAACACTGAATTGTTTGCATGTTGCTATACATAAACATTTCTGCTGAAAATGGTAGGTGGAAACGAGTGCCAGAACCCACGCAACAAGTTCTAAATGTTAACTACAGATCTGGAAAATCATTGTTAATGCAGGGCTGACATAACAGACATGTTCTTGCATTGTCCAGATTAGTGCATGGCATTGATATGATTAGATTATAAGAGTGAGCCATTAATCCCTCCTTTTCCTGATTCTTATAGACAAAATTGGAGTGTAAACTAACACTAACCTACTCAGTTCCAGCTACATTCTCATGAATATACATGCATCAGTCCATCAAATTTACATTTATAAAATGCCCTTCATTCAAGGACCTCAGAATGCAAGAGGCAATCAATATAAAAATAAAACTGTTAAGCTTGATTTAGTAAGAAAAATTCAGCTTAGGAATTCCAAGATTTTTCTCCTGGCATTCTCTACAGCTGGAGCTGAGTAGGATATGTCTGAGTTACGTCTTTCACCTCACCACTTGTTCTTGTGGTTTGTGTGCAAATCCAAGTGCTGATAGAAGCAAAGGATTAATAGCACTTGCTAGGATAAAGCTCTGTACCTGTTTTTGCAGCAAAGTAGCGCTCTTTTTCCCCACTGTTTCCTGGGAATGGCCACAGGGAGAGGCTGTGAAGCTGCTTGCCTCACTATGCATGGAAATCAGACACCAATCCTAGGAGAAGAAGCCAAATGTGTTATTTATTACGACAGTGAAATGTTCCCAGTTTTCCAAGTCAAGAACCCACAACTGGGAACATAAAATCACATTTAAAGAGGAAATGCATTTCAATGCTGCAGGGCTCACCTATGGCAGGTTGGGGCGGAAATGTCTAACTTTAAACATCCACATTTGGTGAGGTGAGAGAGTGAACCGATAAATGCTTGCTTGTATTTCTATGTACCTTTTTATCATAGGAAATTTTACTATTGTTTGTATTATGGATTGTGATTGTCAGACCCAGATATGAAAGTCAAAATATATTTTGACTTCCGTGGGAGCAGATGGAATTTGTAAACTGATTTTCACCTTTCAAAAATGACCAGTCTCATTGCTAAATTTGATTAATTTGTTCTGTTGTTATGACTTTGCTGTGTTCTAGATTGCAAGTAACTCTGATTTTTTTTTCCAAAACAGAAGTAGGTATCCCTAAGGGAAAGTGTAAATGTTTTGTGAAGATGATGCTGACAATATGCTAGCTGTGGGGGAGTGGGCTATAATTAGAGACCCATTTGTACACAGTAATTTTCTGTTATCGTTTGTAAGTGACAGTAAAGTGTGCTGCATTTCCATCATCCTGTGGATTTACACATTTACTAATTCTATGAGTCTTCACATTCCTCAAGTCAATTTTTCTGGCATCATGATGTGACTGATTTCTAAGCAGAATATTCCCAAGAGCCCAGTAGAAACATAGGACACCTCAGCAGCAGAAAAAGGCTAAAAATTCTCTTTGTGCTCAGATTAGCTGACTTTGCTGGCCAGAAGTCATCAGTAAGCATTACCTGCACAGCACCTCTATGACCACTGTCTTGTGATGGAGTATTAAACCAGGCTTTGCTGACGATAGGTAAAGGCAGCAACAAAAGGTAGTAAGCAAAGGAAGAAAAAGCTTCCTCAGTATTTGATCTGCTTCTTTTGTGTTTTGTCATGTACACCTGCTCCTGAAAATCTGTTCGACTCTTTGTAAGGTTTAGAGATTCCTGAGTCTGAAGGGGTTGAAGACCAGGACAAGGGAACACCCTTTTTTTTTCTTTTTTTTTTTCCTAGTATATCTATCTCCCCTATTTATCTGCCTTTACAGAAGAAAGACAAATACCATCTATGCAGACATGCATTTTTGAAGATACACTCAGGGCCGCTCGTGCAGACTGGGAGTGAAATCACCAAAGATCTGCCGGATCTACGTATTTTAGTGACTTGAGCTGCATGGATGCTGCAGTGGAGATGTAACACCAACCAGTCAGCACTGGTAAAATACCAGCACCTGCAGACAGGCTGCTGGCTGGCAGGATGAATTGAAGCTTCTCCTGACACCTTCAGTTCCACAGGGCATGGCTGTTACGCATTTCCATGCAAAACACTCAACTTAGGTGGAATTAGTTGCTTTCACTAAACAAGTAATTCAAAAAATTAACTAAAACCAAACCAAACAAACTACAAAACACCAAAAACAACCCCCAACCAAATCCCCAAAACCCAACCCAACGCAAAATATGCTGGTGCAAGTGACTTGCAGTAGTTTGTGATAAATCTTACATTCTTGGGCATTCTCCAGCTGGAGCATAAAGGAAGAAAGCACAGAAAAAAATGCAGCATTTAGATCCACATCACAGGGAGAAATGCTGATAAATGGTCAAGAAAATTCCAGTAGATGTGTGTATTTGTTTTCTTAAGCGGAGATAGATAAATAGTGTAATGCAAGAAATCTATATCCTCTATTTTCTATTTGGACAGAGAGCTACATCTCCTTCCAAATTCAATTCTTTCATCAGTGGAAACTGTACCTCATAGCACAAACAAAAGATGTCATTCTATATTTTGGTATTTAATGCCAGATACATAAATCTCTGAAATATAAGAAGCCAACTTGAAACACAGAGTTGTGTTGTTTGCTCTCCCCTGTTCTTTCTTCTCTCTTGGCTTTAAAGGGTGCTGCTTGGGAAAACACATGGAACATTCCTTCTGAATGAAATACCGCTATTTTATATTGTATGAATTTATGAGTGGATAATTATGTTCTAATTCCTCCCAAGTGGCCCTCTCCTGTTCTTTTCTCTTCTGCTCTGCTCCATCTTCCTGAGCTTCACTACAGTTTTTCGCCCAGCTTCCACTCTTATTTCTTCACCAGTTTTTATCTCTTCAGATCCAACTGCTACTTTGTTCACCCTTCCTGATTTCTTAGTGCCCCACCTTATAGCCCTTCCTCCATGCATGATGCCTCCTCTTCACCACATCTTGCCCTGGACTGTTTCCCGCTCCCTCCCTCCCTCCCTCCCTCCCTCTCTGTTGCTCTGTGGTCTTCCTTGCTCTGCTTATTTCTTCTTTCTTCCCATAAGTTTCCTTTCTTCTGCTCTCATGCGTGAGATGTAGCAAGAGACCACCTGCCTTATCAGGAAGGCAGGTATTTTAGGAAGGCCCTAGTTAGCTTTATGGTCCATGGGCTGCCTGGCACCAGCCCATAGTAGTCTTTATCAAGATAGAAAATTAAAATGTAGAGTGGAAATATTCAGTCCATCATGTTACTAGGCAAAGTGTCATCTAGTGGCTCATTTTATCAAGAAAATTGCCCAGCACCATCACAGTTTTCTTCAGTCTTTACAGTCTGGTCATTGCCTCATTTTCAGTCAGGAAGGATTTTCTTAAACAATAAAACTATCCATAATGAGTCTGCTCTCTAAATTATACTCAGGCATGCAATCTCTCACTCTAATTTTGAAACTTGATTGTCCAAATGAAGGCACCCAGTTCTAAATTTTAATTTTCAGGCAGGCATTTAGGAACCCAAATACCCATTTTATTCCCCTAAGTGTCGATCTGAGCACTCCAATACAGCAGGTGAATGGGCACCCTCACCTAACCCGGTAAGTTCAGCAGTGTTGTTCTGTCTCACTGAACACAACCTCGGTGCTGTTCATCGTCCTGTGCCACCAGCAGCATCCTCTGTGAAGCTGCTGCTCCTCCAGCAGAGCCCACCGCTTGGCTGGTGCTGGAGATGTGTTCCTGTGCAGCATCCCGCCGTCCCTCACAGGGACGGGCTCCACTGGCACGGGCCACGCTGCAGACCTTGGGGTTGTTTGACAGGAACAGGACAAACTGGAAGGCGACTGAAAGACTACACGAGTGCTTCTGCCTTTGCAGCAAAGTTGCCAACTCTGGGGGCGGCCGCTGAGCCCCACAGCCCATGAGAGTTGATGCTCACAGCATCACCTAGGAGCGGCACTTAGCACCTGGACTTGGGGGCTGTAGCCTGTGGGAATGCTTCTCTGCTTCCAGCACCTTCCCAGCCAATATAATAACCCCTCGAGCACCGCCCCAGCTGCTCTGCAAATAAAACCTGAAAACCCCCAGCATCCCCGTGCTCCCGGGTGACGGCCCGCTGGACTCCCAACGGGATTGCGAGAAACGGCGGTGTCTGGTGCAGGTGGCCTGCAGGAGGGCTCTGCTGAGCCCTGAGGAGCTGGACAGGCCCCGGCGGGCAGGGGATGGCCCGAGCTGCCGCGGAGCAGCCCCAAAATGAAGCTCTGAAGCACGGAGGTGGCACAGAGCGGCGCGGAGGGCTCCCGGCCGCGCACAATGCAGCGGGAGATACGCAGGCGGCCGTGCCGCGGAAGCAATCATATTCTTTGTTCCTCAGTTTAATGGAAGCCTCCTCCAAAGCACCCAGCGGCTGATTTAAATCACAATAAGGCGCTGACTCCGGCTCACAAAAAAACCAAGGAAACAGACATTTATGGTTTAAATCTGGTCTGACACCTGACCTTAACTGTGACTGCCGTGCCAGCAAACAGCAACAACAACAAAAAAAGGCTCGCTTTAAAGCCTGTTCTTGTTAACTCGGAGTGTTAGATATAACTGTGAAATTCCGGCTTTTGTGGGGTTAATTGCATAACTCTTTGCTGTGCTTTAACAAGATGTTTTGTAGCTGAATAGCTGTGATTTCCTTTGTTTCTTTCTGTGGGCCGAAGGTAGTTTAAGAGGGGAAATTAGCCATTTAATTATTATGAGTGCAGGAGAAGTAAAAAGACCATATGGTTTGCTGTTGAAATTAGTCACAAGAAACTTTTTTTTTTTTTTAATAATATGTGATATTTTTAACAAGCAGATGTGAAGCCACGGCGTCTCCCACAAGAGCTTTGCCAGGCTTATCTATTGTACCAAGTCCTGCAGGGGGGTATTTTTAGCACACGGGGTCGTTGCCTGGAGGAAGAGGGTGAGGAGGAGTGGTTGCAAGGCAAGCTGGAGGCACAGCAGGGTCAGCAGGCACCGGCCCCTGATTCCAGCTCGGCTGCTGTTCCTCTGTGGGACTCGGGATCCCAGACCAGAACTGAGGAAAGGATCCTGAGCCCAGGCCTCTGCTGCAGGGTATCTGCTCTGTTCCTTGCTGTCCTGAGCACCTGAGCATCTCTTCACTGGCCTGGGCTGCTGCTTGTGCTCCAGCAGGTGTCCTTCCAAAAGGTTTATGTTCCTCTATTGGCGTGCTTCCTGTCCTGATTCTCCCTCCAGTTCTTCATGGGCAGCCCTGAAACCTTTTTTCTGTTTTCCCACAACTCACTTACTGTTCCAGGCTAGTCACCAGCACAGTGGGATTGTGGTGGCGTTCCAGGAGGCACTAGCCTTCCCAAATTACAGTTTAAAAGCAGCAGTAGGAGCCCTGTGAGCTGTGAACAGTGCTGCTCAACAAGGGAAAACGCTGCCCGTGAGGCCAGGCGAGGTGCACGCTCAGCTCCCAGCTCAGCTCCCAGCTCCCCGTGGGACTCGGCTTGGTGGGAGCAGGGAGCAGCTGCCTCTCACAGATGCACGTCTGCTCCTCCTTCCCCTCCTCCTGGGCGCCATGGGAAGTCTTTGCCTGATATCTTTGGCACCTGTAGGTACAGTGTGTTGACCCCTCTACCTGATAACACAGATCGTATTGCGTAACTCTGAAAATTCACTTGTGTGTTTTCTGTTTCTCAGCCAGCTTTATGTTCTTGGGTTTTTTTCTCTTTCACCTTAATCTGTTTTCCCTCTCATCCTATTCTTTGTTTGTAAGGGAACTTTCATAAATGAAAACAGAGCCTACCATTGCCTTTACTCATTGTTTTTTATCACTTATCTAGATACAGAGGTTATGGATTAAAGAGGTTAGAGGTCACAGTTTAGAGAGGCATAGATTTTATCTAGCAATGTTGTGCTGTCTTTCCCCTACCTTGCCTGAATTTACTTTGTATTAAACTTTTGCAGAAGGCAGAGAAATAATAAAAGAAGTAAAATGTAAGGGAAGTGAATATTGCTATATAAGAACTTCAGAACATTTGAGTAACACGAATTAGGTTACCTTTGTACTGACTCCTGGCCAGACCAATAAAGTCCCACCCAGCAAGAAATGCTTTGGTTTTGCTGCTAACCCATGCAATCCTTTTGGAATTGGTGGGTTTGGACAAAAAGGTAAGTCAGGGTAGGATTTGAGCCCTTCAGGAAATTTTGAACCAAGTGCTTGATCATTGCATTGCTCATGCTGCAGTGCAGGAACTCAATTAGGTTGGCATTTACTGTGTGCAGGAACACCTATGTTCCTTTTCAGGCCTCTGACACCAGAGAGCTGTAACATTGTCTTGAACTGTAGGCAGCGCTCTTAAACCGTGCTGCTTTTTAGATTGGGCATTTCAGGGAGTTATCACTGCTCTGATATTTAATTTGAATCTTCTTTTCTAGTTTCATATTCCCCTTTGCAGTCAAAGGATTTCTGATACTTCTCTAACACAAACAATCAAGGGGCCTGGTTTGCTTTTGCCTGAAATTCAGGAATCAGTCAAGTCCCCTTATCAAGATAATTCAATAAGCTCTTCCTGTTCAAAATCACCCAATTGAATGGCCTATGGTATCTGTTCCTTCCATTCCCTTTTTTCCTGCCTGCCTGCCGCCTTCTTCCTCTCTGTTTCTCTACACCAGTTCTAATTATTTTACGCTCAAATGATAAATGAGTTTCAAATAATTAGAGGTGGTATAAAGGACCACAGCTGGGAGATTTATGCCAGCCGAGCCGTCCGAACAAAGAACCTTCTGTGGGTATCGTTTTTCTCTCTGGACTTTGAAGCCCTGTTCTGCTGTCTCCACCTTCAAAGAGCTATATCATTTTTAACCCACATAATTTTATTCTCCTTTTTCATACCTGGGCAATGTCACAGGCCCTTATTAAGGAGCAGACCAAATGTCAAAGTTTTGTTGTAAATCAGCAGGAAGCCAGTAACAAGTAGGGGTGAGAGGGCTCAGGGGAAGCCCTACACAAGGACCCAAGTCAGATGTGTTGCCAATTCATTAGAAAAGAGTGCTGTAAAAGATAAACCACCTCCAACTTTCTTTAGGACAACTTAGTAACAATAACAACATTGGATTGCTTTTGCATGGGCCCCTGGCCAGACTGGTCCCGTCATCTGGAAATAAGGGTAAACCTGCCTGACTTCTGCAAATGCTAAGCAGTGTTCTTGCCTGCTGCTAAATTCTTTGAGAACAAGTATTAATTTTTTAAGTCAGGTAAATAAATAAATGGGCTTCCAGGACAAGAACATGCTGAGAAAGAACCTTTCAGAGAGAATATGTTATTAGCGATTCTCTTTCCTTTTTCATACTCTCCTGGCAACTTCCTATAAAGTTTGAAAGGAGACAAATTTGTCCTATCATAAAACAACACAGTTGAAACCCCTCCTTCTCTAAGGCTCAAGCAGGGGCTTCATGCTCTGGCTGCAAAGAGCTCTTGCTGAATCAGAGCAATGTTTTGCATGCTGCTGTCTAAGAATTGAAAGATAAATTGCAATGCCAAGCTGAAGTGAAAACTGGTTTGGGTTTTTCTTTCCTCGTCAGAGCAGGACCCTCAGCTGCGCACATGCATTGCCATATGACTACAGGAGGGGAGGGAGACTGGAGTTGGAGAGGTGGGTTTAGCACAGAAGTGTTTGGTGCAGACCTGTGGAAACTGTTTCCCTGGGAAAGCCTCCAGGGCTCTCTAGTTCTAGTATGTGTGGTAATGGTAAAGGTGTAAATACCTGTAATGTATCTTTTCTTGTTCAGCTGTAAAAACTAAGGTGAAAGCCAACAATAAATATTTAGGGGAGTGCCTAATATGATTTCTGATATCTTAGCTGAGAAGCAGGTGAAGACAGCTTCAGTTTCTCGGAAAGATGAAATGGTAGAAAGTGTGGCCCATGACCGCACTGGCTCTTTCCCTTAAGGCTTTGTTTTGCTTTTTTGTTTGGTTCTTTGTTTGGTATTCAGGCTGTAAGCTCACTGTGCCAGCTCCTTTTAAGTCCTCTGTAGATCTGCTAGCGTGATGCCGTGTTACTGCAACCTATGAGTGGGTCTGTCTGCTGCAGGAGTAGCTATCAGTGACTATCAGTATTTTCACAGTGAAAAAAGAATGTCTTAAAATAGTTTATTTATTTACTGACCTTTTCCACCATACCTTGCCTCTCTTTGCCAGCTGCTGGAAAATCTGAACGGAGAGTAGTGAGTGTGAGAGAGGGATGTATCTTCACTTTCTCCAGGATGAAGCCACAAACTCCCTCTCAGTTCACTGGAACAACTGTGTTTGTGCAACTTAGCATGGGAACACAACCAGAGCTTTTCCTCTCATTTTTCAGCCAGGAAGGATGAGCAAACACACATCATAGAAACCGAGTATTTTGTGAATGTTGACTGAAACATGGGCACTGTGTACAACAGTTTTGATCACAGTAAAACAATTGCCATGAAGATGTGCCATCCACATTTGATAGACATCATCACTTTGAATCCTTTAGCAGAGTTAGGGAACTGTATGTCCAGGCAGACAGTTGAATGAAAGAGTCCATATTTTCAGCTACAGCAACTTTAATGGTCTATTGCTTTGGCATACAAGAATGTGTAATCTGGAGAGAATGCAAGACAACACTATGAATCAGAACATGTGGGGTATTTCTTCCTAGCCAGTGCAAAAAATCCGATGAACACAAAAAAGGATAAATGTCTAAAGTAAGTCTGTTAGAGAGTAGCTGTAGTAAGAAGACTGAATAAGAAACCAGAAAAAAAAGAAGGAAGAAAGATCAGGGCTGTGGACTATGCTGAAGGCAAGAATTAATTTCTCACAAGGGAAGGGATGAAGCAGCCTGGCGAACTACACCTGCACAGAGGAGGCCATGATGATAAAAGTGGAGGAAAAAGGGATGTAAAAAAGGAAAAGGAAAAAAACCACATTTGTGTCAGCAGGACTATGCTTCTAATGCCACACTGTAAGACTGAGGTCTTGAGGATGTGATCCTCCAGAAAAATATCCCGTACTTTACATATCTAAAATACATGGTCCAGTAAATGGCTGACTTGCCTGGACCCTGTTGCATGGATCAGCTGTCCGTGCCACACTCAGGTGTTCAATAACTACATGTTATATATTATGAATCTCAAAGAAAGACCATTGCACATTTTTTTGTGAGCAATGTTATTTAAACCACTTTTGACCCTGGCTGTCTATCTCCAAACCCTTTGGGAAGTTATGGCAAAGTTCGAGGGGTACCCAGAGGGGTTTCTGAAGGCTCCATGTCTGGAAAACACTGCAAACACCATCACTGAATCAGTATTTCCATGGGCTGATGGCTGGTGTGCAAGCACAAGACCACCCTGGCAAGGTGTGATCTAAAAAATAGGAGGATACTGAGGAAAATTTGTTAGCAGAGCAGTGCAAAATGATTTAACTCAGAAGTTTTTGTAATCTTGGCCAAACACATTTACAGCATCCAGCTCGCTCTCTAGTTAGGTGGTCTGGAGACTGAATTCATCGCGGGGGCCAAAATCTGAAATATTTGGGAATTCTGGCAGGCTCTGTGCAAATATTCATGCTTGTTTATCTCGCAATGTTTCTTTGCATAATGATTGGGAAAGGGTGAAATAAACACAGTGATTTTTAAAACAATAGCATGTTTTGTATTGAGACATTACTGACCCCCATTCAGATTTTCAGCAACAAGGCAAAATGGTTGCTTTATAGATAATAGTGCTTTTTTTACGTTGGATATGTGTCCAAGAGCTCTTTCTCTGCTTGCAGCACCACTTGGGAGGAAGTAGGAATGCCTTTGCAGGCTTAAATCCTGCCCAAGTGCCCAAGTTTGGTTTTTTTTGAGCTCAGAGTGCCACTTGTCTTGCTCTTGCAGCAGACAGAAGGTGCCCCAGACTAGAGATCCATGGCAAATACAGCCTGTTGCAAACACATTTGCCCAGCAATTCCAGACAAACTTTCCGTCATATTTTCCAAGTCCATGGAGATGGTTTGGTTTTTACTATGGGCAGAGAGGTGTCAAAAATGCTCAGCCTGTTTGTGAACATGTACAAGGCACCCACGAGGCTGCACACAAAATAGCTGAGGTGCCCATGGGCAGCACTCAGGGGTACATAGCACTGTTCTGGGTACTCACAGAACAAGTGGAATTTGTTGCTGTGAGCAGCACCTGGTGTCTCTCCTGCGCATATTTTGTCCTCAACACTGCCCTCCTGCTTATGGGGTTTCCATTCAAAAGGGACAGACCTATTATTGTTTAAATCACTGTGAGGGGGCCAAGCTTCTCTTCTTTTTGATGTCCAAGTGCTTCTACTGTTGTTGGGAGAGGACTGAAGTGTCTCTGCTTTCAATTAGATGTCTTTAACTAAGAAGAAGTTTCAATACTGATTTTTGGGATCCCATACACAAAACCATTCGGTACAGCTTTAATGCAAGTCTGATAGGCCAAATTCTGTTCAGGCTTTAGGAAAATGTGACCATTCTGGCTTTGATGAGCATGCATACTGCTCATCAAAGACCATAAACCTGCATGAAACGTGGCTCACTCTGTCTGCTTATTCACAAGCCCAATGATACATTTTGCACTGAGGGAGAGAATCAACAACTTGCATATACGTCCAGGGATTTAGCTAAGTGCATCACCACATACAGACACCAGAGCTCACATACCCAGGGCAGGTTCTAAGTGCACAGTTAATGCCACTTCTTGCTGGATCTTCTCTTGCAAGGAAATGAAATTATTTCCAAAACTGCAAATGAATAATTAATAACCTGTCAAGAAATTAATATTATCCTCAACGTGTTTTGAGGTAGCACCTGATCCTGCAAAGAACCGTATCTTCACGTAAACCAGGTTGCAGGCTCAGGGCATTCCTTGCCATGCCAAATAATCATTATCTTTTCAACAATATCAGGGGAATCTGGTTTTTCTTTTTCTGCTCGCTTTTGTGCACTGTAGAGCACTTGGATGCTCATTAACATACATGTCCCTTCCAATTTCGCTCTCATTTGCACTATGTTAACAGCTACTTTTTCATCTTTGCTCAGACAAACGATGGCCTTTGTAACCAGGAATAAAATTAGTCACAAGTGGAAACCTGTTTTAATGAGGCCAAATTGTTATTTAACTCCAAATGTGTACAGTATTTTTTGTCTAAATCTCCTTTAATTCCTCCCTAGTATTAATTATATCTTATCATAAACAGGCCTTGGAAATGCTCACTCCTTCAGCTGAGTTCAAAACAGAGCCTCATGCCAGAGCACCATTTTAATAAGGTAAAATAAAAAAGGAGAGAAGGAGGGAAGCTGCTTTGTCTAATTTTTCCAAAACTCCTGATTAAAATAAATGAGATCACTGGAATTTATATAGGCAAATTTGGCAGCTCCTCTATATTTACTGAAACTGTGACATAAATCAAAACTGAGACTCTCCAAGAATGTGTTATTTGTTATCAGAGTAATTATGTGTTAGTGACTCATACATGAATAAGGTACTTCTGTTACAGCTGTTTATTAGAGTTTTCTTGGCTTCCATTTCTTGCTCTGCCACTGCCTTCCTTCATGACCTTAGGGAAGTTTCTGTGTTTTGATTAATTCAAATGATGTGCGTATGTATATGGCTGTACACACACACAACACTATATAAATATGTAGTCATTTCCTGCTAAAAGAACATTTCAAAATGCTGTAAAAACCAAACGAAGATGACCTAGCGACTTTACTTGTACCTTCTTTCTTTATCTGTATACATGAGCCAGAGCTATTCAGGTAACATCTAGGCAGTATGGAGTTAAAATTCGTGGATCGACTTGAATTTTAGGTGAAGCAGCAACTGTCTGTCATACCTTCCCCTCTCCCCACTGCCCCCAAACGACTTATTCACAATAACAACAAGAAGGTATTGTTTCTTCATTAATCCAGCAGTTCTTGCCCACTTAGAGAAAGAATTTGGAAAACTATGTGTTGTTACAGTGCCATCTGGTGATTCCCGCATACAAGTGGGTGAAGCTTGCTCATCAGTGTTGCTACTGCTCTGCATTACTTAGCATACTTCCTCAGGCAGCTTGTCATGTTGATTTTTTTTTTTTTTAACTCTTTAGCATTTTAATGTGTAGGAAATTTCAACAAATGGCAATCAAAACGTTTTCCAAATGTACTCCTAATCAAGTTTATCAGTACTTTTGATTTTAAGAAATTGAAGGTAAAGCAAAGAAAAACATTGTTTCCTAATCATTTGTAATTCATCAGAAGCCTGATTGTGCTGGTGCTGTACCCTTGGACGAAGGTATGTGCTCTTTTTGGGTACCCTGAAAGTGCTGTAGATGTGTTGTTATCATCCCATATATTTGGCAAGGGATAAGCACTCTTCAAAGGAGATAAGCAAACATTATTGGCTACCACTTCTCAGTGAATTGGAGAAGCCTGGTCCCTCTTTTACTTATGGGAAAATGCATAGAGAGGCTTGTTTGAGATGAGTCTTGAACAGAGCTGGAGTTAGAGCTGAGGATGTCTGTTTCTCTTGTCCCGCCTGAGAACTGGACGTGCTTTCCCTCAGGTTGTGCACTTTTGTGATAATGTAGTGTAATGTTGCTTTGGGGCCTGGCATGCCTCTTTTGTCAGGTTTTTTGGTCACTTTAGCCATTTTCCCCTCTCAGAAGTAAGAATAATGATTGCTTGAATCCTCTGTAATAATTAAATATTTGTGTATCATTTTATTTAATAGACAATTAGAAGAGTTTCCCCCAACCTGGGGGTCTTTTGAGGATGGTCTTATGTGCAGTCCTCATGCAAAAGTGGAGTAACTAGTAGTAAAATTTAGCACTAAGTGAGCCTCTGAAGCTTCAGATCCTCGCCTGAGATGTTCACATAAATACAATGACTGCTTCTTTCACTTTAAAAGAGATTGAAACAAAACAAAGAATCGAGTTGCAGGCAGAACACCAGTTGGCCTCTAAAAATATTTTGTATGCTTTATTAATTTAGGTAGAGGCATATAAAATTCCAGATTTTGAGTATAAATAATTATTGAAAAGCAGTAACAAATCCACCATTTTCCTTCCATCTTTTAATAATCTATAGGGGAAGGAGGCCATTTCTCTCTCTTGCTTGCTCACTTATCCCAGAGAAAGTGCAGTCCCCTCTCCTTCCATTCAGGTGTTAGCCTTTGTCTCCTCTGAAAAGCAGCAGTTCTCTCCATCCTAAATATCTGCAGTTCCAGCTCACTGTCCTCGCATTCAGCTCAGTTCCAGCCTGCTGTGAATGGGGTCTTGAGGCAAGAGGTGTTTTTGGTCTTCTCCCAAATCCTTCTGAAAAGTCAATGTCCACTCTTTAAAGAGTCTGCAGGTGAGAGCATCACAGCTCAAGGTGACAGTTCCCACTATTCCACGGAAATTGCATATGGTAGAAAAGACTGTTCATATAGTTGCAATGGGTATGAACCAAAGGGCATTTTTAGAAACACATTCCCAAGAGCTAATAAAAATATATGGTATATATGCTTCAAAAACTGAAGAAAGCAGTCAGAAGCAAAGAAGTGTGATATCTGCAGGCAGGGCCAGCTCTGAGAAGAGTTTGCTGTTTAATTGGCCAAGTTAAACAAGATACAATTAGGGCTAACATGGTCTCCTAGGATTCATAAACCCTTATTTGGAAATTTTGGGGAGATGGTGGAGAAGCAGTGGTTTTAATTGTATCTTGTTTAACTTGGCCACTTTAATCACTTACACTTCTCTGACTTGGCTTCTTTCATAGATGTCACACCTTTGAACAGCTGACTAGCCTTTCTTTTTTCCCTTAATGTAACTTCTGTATATTAACTGCTGCAAATCAGATGGAAGCCACATTTGTTTTCAATTTATTATATAACCAGATATGAATAATATTGTTAATATAAAGGCTCAAGTTCTCTGCAATTTATATTCTTGAGAAGAAAGGTCTTCTCTGCCATTCACAGAATTATAGAATAGAATCATAACATTTCTTAGGTCAGAAAAGACCTTTAAGATCATCAAGTCCTACCATTAACCCAGCACTGCCAAGTCCACCACTAAATCATGTCCTGGAGTGCCACATCCACATGTGTTTTAAATACCTTCAAGGACTGTGACTCAACCACTTTCTTGGTCAGCCTGTTTTAATGCTTGACAGCCCTTTCTGTGGAGAAACTTTTTCTAATATCCAATTCAAACTGTCCCTGGTGCAACTCAATGCCATTTTCTCTTGTCCTGTCACTTGTTCCCTGGGAGAAGAGACCAACCCCCACCTGGCTACAGCCTCCTTTCAGGTTGTTGTAGAGAGTGATAAGGTCCCCTCTGGTCCTCCTTTTCTCCAGGATTAACACCTCCAGCTCCCTCAGTCGCCCCTCACTGGACTTGTGCTGCAGACCCTCCACCAGCTCTGTTGCCCTTCTCTGAACATGCTCCAGCCCCTCAATGTCTTCCTTGGGGTGAGGGGCCCAGAACTGAACATAGCACTCAAGGTGTGACCTCACCAGTGCCAAGTACAGGGGACAGCCACTGCCCTGGTCCTGCTGACCACACTGTTGCTGATACAGGCCAGGATGCCATTGGCTTTCTTGGCCACTTGGACACATGCTGGCCCTTATTCAGCTGCTGTCGAGCAGCCCCACCAGGTCCTTTTCCACTGAACAACTTTCCAGCCCCTCTTCCCCAACCCTGTGGTGTTGCATCGGGTTGTTCTGACTCAAGTGTAGGATCCGGCACTTGGCCTCCTTGAACCTCATACAACTGGCCCTGGCCCCCATTCCAATCTGTCCAGATCCCTTGGTAGAGCCCTCCTGCCCTCCAGCAGATCAACACTCCTGCCCAGCTTGGTGGTGTTGGCAAGCTGACTGAGGATGCACTTGACCTCCTCATCCAAGTTGTGGATAAGGATATTAAGCAGGACTGTCCCCAGCGGTGAGCTCGGTGGAACAGGACTTGTGACCGCCCACCCCCAGGATGTAACTCTCTTCAACACCACTTTCTGGGCCTGATCACCTGGTTGTCCTGCCTGTGCCCATGATGGCATCCAGGATGATCAGCCCCATGACCTTCCCCAGCGCCGAGGTCAGGCTGACAGGCCTGTAGCTCCCCAGATCCTCTTTACAGCACTTTTCATAGATGGATGTCACATTTGGTAACCATCAGTCAATGGGACCTCCCCCATTGGCCAGAACTGCTGGTAAATGTTGGAAAGTGGCTCAGTGAGCACTTCTACCAGAACTTCCCCCTTCCCCTTGGGTGGATCTAATCTGGCTCTATTGACTTTTGTGTGTGTGTGTGTGTCTAAGTGGTGTAGCAGGTCACTGACCATTTCCACTGGGATTATGGAGGCTTCATCCTGATACCAGTCCCTGTCTTCCCACTCAGGGGATTAGGTACCTGGAAAACGACTGGTGGTACTATTAAAGAAGGCATCAAGTACCTCAGCCTTTATCCTTATCCTTTGTCACTATGTTTCCTGCTGCATCCAAGAAAGGATGGAGATGCTCCTTAGCACTCCTTTTGCTCTCAGTGGCAACAGCAGCCAAGAAGAAACTCCACTGATCATGCACAGACTCATTGCATATTTGTGCTGCACCCAGGGGCAAAAGCCAGTTTCCATACCTTCTGCTCTCCACGTCAACCAGTAACTGAAATTACTGATCCATTAACTTCTCTACCAGCACGAGACTGTGGCAACCCATATGGGTGAGATAAGGTGATTGCTATGGGCTTCCTACATGTGCCTACCTGTTAGACACAGCTGAGACAGTTAGCACTGGAAAAACAGAGTTGGGTGTCTAAATCCAAAACTATTTAGACCCATCCTCCAGATGTACTCCACTGTGCCTGCTCTGACACATTGTGATTTTCTCTCTGTGCGTGTGCTGCTGTAGGGCTTTGAATATCAAGAGGTACCAGTTTTTGTGTGATGTTCTTCACAGAGTCTTCCTGATCAAACCAGTTCCTGTCTCTACTCACAGCAACTGCAAATATTTTGGGAGATGTGGTCTGAACAGCCTAAACTGTGGGGCAGAATGGAAGCATGAGACTTTTGGCTAACGTCTTCCTAGGGCAACATTTCCACCACTGGAGGCCAGAGAAATGTTTATCAGGCAAGACTGAGCACAGCTGATCCTGCCTTGGGGCAAGGCTCTGGACAAGAGTCTCCTGAGTGCCATGAAATTCTGCGGTTTTAAGATTTCTGGATAGATATATTTTGATTTGGACCTTTTTTTTTTTGGTCAGGTCTTTCCTCTCAAAGGAAAACTTTGACAAATTCAATTTTTCTTTGTAAGGAAGTTAGTCATAAGTCGACTTCAATTTTTCTAACTCGTGCTGTTTTATGAGGGAATAACAAATCCCACTACAAGACTAGGGATCGAGTTTATCAATTCCTCTTGTCAGACCCATGGTTTGGCCCCTTTAAGGCTCAGAAAGTCATTTAAGGCTCTAGCTAAGCTGAACTAATCACCTATGACTGCTCAAAGTGGCAGCGTTACTCCTCCCTTACCTCTTTTGTCCCTGCCTATCCGTTCCCTCCCATCTGTTTCTGTCTGAGCCAGCAGTGAGCCACCTCAGTGGGCTGAACCAGCACCGAGTGCCTCTCTTCTTGCAGCACAGTTATTTTCCTCCCATCTAAGCCCCTTAAAGCAGCTTGACATGAGGTCAAAAGAAAGAAGGGCCAACAGCCTGCAGACACGAGGAACATGGAGGATGGAGAGCGAGATGCCACTCCATGGACTGCTGTAACATAAAATAGGGCACTTCATTAAATCTGTTAGATAAATTGGGCCCTGACCTTTTGGCAAAATCTGCACTGAATGTCCATCTATTTATTCCCAGCTCTGGCACAAGGCATAGGGGCAGAGGCAGTTTGGGACTGAAAAAAGTGGTGTGCTTGTTCTCCTCTGAAGAGTGGCTTTTTTGTAACATGTGGTGTGTCAGTCATGTGAGCCAAATAGCCAAAGGTAAAAGAAATTACCAGTGCTGCTGATGGAACTGCATGTATAAAAGCAGTGTGTCTCTGGATTTTTCATTTT
This sequence comes from Nicator chloris, assembly GCA_013400495.1. Classification (NCBI taxonomy): domain Eukaryota; kingdom Metazoa; phylum Chordata; class Aves; order Passeriformes; family Pycnonotidae; genus Nicator; species Nicator chloris. The sequence continues at coordinate 271,642 of WAAE01020079.1, forward strand.
CTCTTCTTTTTTTCCTCAGGGAATGAAAAAAAAATAAAAGCAGTAGAAGGAATTTAAATATAAAGCCATGGATATTGTGAAATTTAGCACTCAAAAGTGTTTCCAAAGTTAAGATTTCTCCTTCCAAATGGTAAATTTGCTATGTGATACACAAGTAGCATTTGCTATTATTTCCTTGGATTTTGATGGACAGGTGTGGTTTGGGGTACATTTGTCATGCCCAACTGTCTTGCTAGAGGAATGTGTGTGGGCAGATACATTGCAATGAAAACCAAAGGCCAGTATGCTTATAATATGTGCATACATTTCACACCTCTCCACCAAGCCTCCTAGTGAGACAAGGTTTCATGCAATTCTCCTGAATTTACCCAGATAATTCAAGCCAGTATTCTTCTATCATGCTTATTCTTGGGAAAGGAGTGTTAGGCAGCAGGCTCCATTTTTGCTGAACCCAATGCCACAGCTCCCAGTTCCTTCTATTGTTCCTCTTGTCAGTGGCAAACTTTGGGATCCTGACGTAGAAAGAAGAAAAGCACCCAGCTGAAAGAGCCTGCTCATGGCTGGAAACTGGGGAGGATGGGGAGGAAAGGGCTTTGAGTCACCTAGTGGTGTTAACCTCTGCTTTTTCTTTTTTGTTTGTTTATTTGTGCTTGGTTTTGGTTTTGTTCTTCTGATTCAGTATAACAGGAAGGGAGAAGAAGGGAGAAGAGATGGGAAAGCAATGGAGGGGTGTGGGGGTCACAGAGGCACAGTCACATGCACCATTGTCACCTGCTTGGGAAGGACCTTATCTCACCAGTCCTGGATCAATTTGACTAATCTATTTTATCTCACCATCTAATCTATCTGTTTCTGCTGAGCTATCCATCTGCCTCGTGGTATTGATCCCAACAGTTTTGTAATTGTATTTAGAAAATGCCCTTTCACCCTCCTGGGAAGAGGGGTCTTGTGTAAAGGCAGATGGGGGGGCAAGGGTGGAAATAACACACTCCACTGCTCCTGATGACAAAGCCCCCGGCACCCGCTACAAGCCCTCCAGCCATACATTTCTTCTTCCTTGCGCAGCCCTTCCTGGCCACCCCACATTTCTTCTTCCTTGTGTAGCCCTTCCTCACCACCCCGGCTGCAAATCCCTGGAGATAAACATGCCAGGGGAGCCCAGGGCAGTGTGCAATGGCAGAGGGATGGCTGCCAGGAGCAAAGCCATTTGCCGAAAATGGAGCAGTGTCCCATCTCCGGCCTTGTTCCGAGCTGAAATACATCTGTTTCTAACAGCCAGCTAGAGAGGGCTGGAACTGCCAGATCATCTGAGGGAAGAAAAAGTGAAGGAAGAAGTATGATATATGTGATTTGGAAGGAAACGGCTTTTTATCCCCACACAAAATCAAATTTAATCCAGGGATGTGCAGTGACACCTTCCAAGAGTAAACAGATCCTGAGAGAGGCTCAGGAACATCCTCTGGGTAGATAATCTGCACAGCAACAGAGCCTCCTCCTGACTGCGGCAGCCAGCTGCCACGTGAAGCCCTCAGCAGTTCGCCTCCATTCTTTCTGCTTCTCCCTATTTATCAGGAACCCGTTCTCTGCATGGGGTCGGGCATTTTATTTAGAAATCAGCGCATGTTATTTTGAAATCAAGACTTGTTTCAGTCCTGCATTTACCTACTTTGGCCTCTGCACTTTTTAACCATAGAAAACACTATATACCAACAAAGTTTCCGGCACGATGAATTGCGTGTCTGTGTGTGTTCATGCCTACGTATTCTTCTCATTTTCCATCGCTGGAGTGTATCATACCTCACCTCTGAGATTTGTGGGGAGAGTAAAGGACACTGGGGTCACACTGGTCTCTGTTTACAGACTTCTTTCCAACTTCTTCCTAAGCAGGAAGTGCTTTCTGATTAGCCTCATTTTTTTTCACATCAGTATAAAGCTTTTACCGTGTATTTGTTGTGCAGGAATAATGTGCTAAACTGTGGAGACCTACTGCTTCCACTCAGCGGTATTTCCCTGTGCAGAGCACAGCAACTTCTGAATTGGGTAGGGCTAGGGATTGCAGGGAACGCTGCAGGCGTCGCTGCGCAAACCCCGAGCGTTCCCAACTCCAAGCACTGGGAAAGGCTGGTTCACAGGGGTGCAGGAGCACCAGGCTGCCTTGTGCAGCAGGGTGTGCTTGCCACCCTCTGCTGCTGCTGGTTTACTGGCAGAGGGAGAGGTTTAATTTGCTGTGTTAGGAGACAGCCTTTGAATACAGGCTGCAGCCAGGCAGGGTCTGTGTGAGACTCTGCTGAGCCATGCATTTGTTAGCTTGGGTTCTGAAATACCTCAGTGATTGCAGCAAGGGGTCCTGAGCAAGCTAAAAAATACTTTTCATGGGCCATGACACCTAGAAGTCCTTTTTAAATTCTGGCAAATCCCTTTGCTCGTGGAAAGATTATATACCCATTAAGTAGCCTGTTACCCCTCTCCTGGCTCTTGCTGGGGACACAGAAGCTGGCAGCCAGTGTAGGACCAGGCCTTCTGGCTACGGAGCAGGATTGGTGCTGAAGGGGTAACTCCAGCCCCGTACAAGAGGGTCACATCTCCCCATCTGTTTATGACTTGTTCTGTCCTCAGTTATCTGCCTTTCATTAACAAGGGTGGAAGTAACATTGCATTTAAAAACATTATTCAAATATGCTAGTTGTCTAAAACTGACATTTATAATGCAATTTCATAAAAGTTATATATCGACAGTGCAACACTTTAAAAGGCCCTTTCTGATTAACAAGGCTCAATATAGCTCCCCTGATTCCCCTGATTGTGTTTTAAGAGAGGGAATAAAACGCTATGGATCTTGAAACAGCTGAAATCATAATTTTCCAATATTATCTGCACCCTTGTTGTTCTGAGAAAGCAGAGGCTGTGATCAGCAGAATGCCTGCTCCAGAGAGGGGTACACCTGACAGGGTGGTACGGTGGCCAAATGACTCTTTGGCTGCTCCTGCTTCCACCTGAGCCTCAGGGACCATGGCAGTGCCAGGTTCCTGCCTAAGCTGATTCCATGCACCCACAAATCACATCACCTTTGCCGCCTCCAAGAAGTTCAGTAAGCTCCATGAGTTGGGAATTAGTGTTTGCATTCCTGCACCCATGGCAGCTGCTCATTTCTTGAGATCTCTCTAGGTGAAAGCAAATTGGATGTGCTGTATTTTCACCAGTTTCTTCCCTTGCCCCATGTTCTGGCAGTTCACACATCAAACAGAGATGTGAGCTCCTCGGGACACCTGAGTGGAGCTCAAAGTCTCCAAACAGCAGCATACAGTGAAACAACAGATTTACTGGCCAAGCGGAAGAGCAGATACAGGCAAAAAAGCTTCATTATGTGGGCTGGGCAAAGGAGCTGGTGACATGAACTCTGGGCTCTTGTTAGAGATGATTCTCAGCCCGAGTTGCACCCCTGCAGGCACATCATGGAAAAGGTGATTATTTCTGATTTTGTTAGTTAGAGGTAGATGGCACCCCTTCAATGAAATGACACTCTTCCTCTGCCATGCACAGGAAAAACTGGTAGGAACACTAAGTCCTTTCGCTGTCACAGACATGGATTTACCTGGAATTTTAATTGCAGATTTTTTTTGTTGTTTTGCTGAATTTAATTTTACTGGTTTGGTTCTCTTACCCCTCATCAGCACATTCCATAGTGGCTAGCAGCATATCATCACGCTGGCTCACCTGGAGGAAAGCTTTGGAAGAAGGGCACTGAAATACAGAGAGCAGTGTCTGCTCTTTTACTTAGGCAATAAATCTACTGCTTTATTATTGCTGTTGGGAAACTCGGAGCCAAATTCTTTGCTAGCAAAACATTGGCTTCGGTGGAGTTCAGCCAGCAGAGAGTTTAGCTTCCTGTTTTTGTTCCAAATCGAAGACTATGCTCAGCCCAATTGTTGTCGTTTCTTTGCTAGTTAGCTGTCTTAATTTAAAATAATTGTGTTGTGGGTTGGTTGGGGTTTGTTGTTTTTTTTTTTTTAAATTCTTCTTTGCACATCACTTTGTTTGTAGCAGTCAGAGACAAAAAGAAAAGGATGGTATTGCTACATATCCCCTGCTTTGTTCAGGAGTTATGAAACTCGAGGTCTCATCCAAAGGGAAGGCTGAGCCCAGGCTGAGCACATCTTGACGTGACCTGCTGCCGCCCAGGTAAGTGGCCACATTACCAGCTCAGGGATGAATCTGCAGCTGGTTCTTGCAGGAGACCCTCGGTGTCAGCTGGGTTTTCCAGTGGCACGGCAGCCCCCCAGAAACCCTCCTCTCAGCCCCTCAAAGGGTGGCAGAAATGTAACTCGCGACTTGCCAGGGCAAGCCCCATCCCTCAGGTACCTGGCATTAAGACATTAAAAGTGTTTGCTCCAGGGGCTGTTATTACCTCGCTCCTTGTGTCGGGGCTGGCACCTGAGGGTCCCAGCTTAGTTGGGGCCTGTAGCTGTTCCTGCAGTATAAATGTTCTTTATACAGTGCAATTAAGCAGATGTTTAAGGCAAACTGCTGCCAGCACTGGGTTAGGTACCAAAGTGAAAGGACATCTTGTCAGACATTTTTGAGAACAAAAACCACAAAGTTTTAAACTGCTGTTAAACAAAGAGACGGCTTTTGCAGAGAGATTAAGCAAAACAAGCAGCAAACAATTTGTTTGGAGAAGCAGCTATCTCTTGAGCAAGCTAAACCTAGGTGTAAGCCAGAGACAGGAGCACAGCCATCTTGTCTTGTCTGCCTGCCTTATTCCCAGTCTTTGTATGGCAGGCTTTGGGAAAACAACTTGCTGTGTTTTAGTACACCAAAACCAACATAGTCACCACTCTGTAAATGTATGTCAGAGAAGGACTAAAGCAAATGCTCATAAACATCACACCCTGCTGTTCATAGAGTTCTTCATCATATTCGGGTCTGGATTTCCCTGGGGATTTCCACATTCACCCTACCCAGAGAAAGGACTCAGGAGTAGGCTTTTCCCCCCCAGAGGTCCTGAGCACTAGCCAAACTTCTGTGTTCCTCCATCTTCCTGTCTTTTGAAACAAGCAAAGCAGTTGGAATCCCATGTCAAAGGCCATGTGAACTTTTGGAGTATGTTTTCACTGGTGCGGCATTGATTTTACTAGGATCAATGTAAATATTACATTAGCTTGCAACTGCTAATTATATCAGCATAAACTTAATTTGTAGTGATGATCACAGTCCTCATGCTGTGCTGCTGCCAACCCTCACAACTGATGCTTTGAGACATCATGTAAATCCAGCCATTAGCAATCAAGTAAATGCTCCCATTACACATCACTGATACTGGCTAAAGAACTTTTTAATTGACTTCTTAGGATTTATGACAGATGATGCAGACTGTGTGTTTAAGTTCAGGATTCTTTTTCATGTTTTATGGCTCCTGGTGGTTAGATAGATGCTAGTCTTAGAGTAAATAGTGTAATATTATGTGCTTGAAATTGAAAAGACTGAGTTTGTTTCACTTGGAAAGAAGATAAAAAAGAGGGCTCAAGAGAAAACTCTGTGAAGGAATGAACAGCACAAGAAAAGTTAAATGGGAACGTCTCTTCCCCATCTGCTAAAATGAAACTACTCAAACAGTCATTGAAATGAAAAGGTGGTAAATTCAAAAGTGGTAAAAGAGTTTTTCCCCATAAACAGAAAGTGATAATTTGGTTACTTGAGAAATCACTAAGGTCAGTAATTCAGCAACTTGCAGATAGGGATTGCACATTTATACGTAAAAGACTATCAAGAGAGGTTATACTTAAAGCTCATGCTCCCAGGCAGGAATGTAAAGCTTTAGGATCCTGTGGCTTAAACTGCTCTCTAACAAGCCTGGAGTCAGGCTGACATCTTCACAGAGGCTGGATTAGACAATAGGGGTTTTCTTATCCCTTCCCACTGAACTATCCAGCAACAGCCATAAGGAGAATTAAAAATGAAAAGCACACCCCCACACAAACAAACAAACAAACCTCCCAGAAACCCCAAACAACAACAAAAAAATCCACCAAAAACACACACAAAAAGCCCCCAACCCATATAACAAACAAACAAACGAAATGGCTTTTAGTCCTGGAAGATTTTAGGTTTGAGATAAGGTACTGAAATTTCAGATGCTCCAGCATTGAAAGAAAGCTTACTGTATGGGGTATTTTCAGTGCCCCTGTCTGCAAAAAGCCTCCCAGAGGTATCCGTGAAATAGGGTTATTGAGTTGCACAGAGACTGTGGCAGTGAGCCAGGAGGCAAATTATTGTAATAAACTCGGGATCTGAAGGCTAGGGGACAGTAAAAATAGTGTCTAGGCTACTGGGGGTTAGAGGCAGCACTGAGGAGTGGATAGAGCAGGGAAAAATCACACAGGGTGAGATGAACGGCAGGTTTTATTTCCCAGATAAATCACAGTGACAAAGTTTTACACCTTTGAGCAGCACCTGGAACACAAAGTACCTGCACAGTCATGCACCAAACTGATAAATCTTTCTGTTGGTTTTTAATAATAAGTATTTTTATGTCTCTCTCTCTATATACATATGTGTGTGTATACTTATTTAGAAAATTCATATGTTTATACATACATAAATATCTATATTAATTATGTGTATAGGTGTTGTTTATGTGCCATAGTCTCTATGATGCATATTCATCACATCAAAAAGTAGCTTATTCTGCCTAGACTAGAGGTACTTAAAATGGTACTTAAATACATTTTTTGAAAGCACAATATCCTAGCCAAGATATATCCACAGCTGTCAATACAGAGACATTTTTCAAAGGAAAAATCTCCAAACAAACCAGTGGGCTTAAGCTCAGCAGGTTTGGGTAACTGCAGGTGACATTTCTAATTGTTGTGTAACTCTGAAGCAGCGGAGCAGAGGTAGGTAACATCTTCCCATAAGATGAGTACAGGGGAAGGACTCTGCCCCCACCAGGGATCTTGGCTTTCCTTTTTATGAAGGGGTATTACAAATGTACCCTTAAAGAAGAAGTAATGAATATGAAAGCATCCTTATTGAGCCCTTTCAGATTAGCATAAATCTAGATTCCCTGTGAAGACGTATGTCACCGTTTATAGGATGCTTATTGATCTGTATTTATCTTTGTCAAGGACTCCGCTAAACATGGCTTCAACTACAATTGAAGATTCAGATGAATTGATTAGAAATGTATCCAGATAAAGCTGTTCACTTTGCCTGGTTTTGTCTGCATCCCTGTCACACAGAATAGTCTGCGTGCTAAATGGCAGCTGGATCTCAAGATGATTCTGTTTTGGCAGATTTTCAAGACGATTTCTGTGTTTTGCCTACCTGATTTGCCGTCTGTTGAATCTGAGGAACATTTGTTAGCGTGCGGCTGGGGGAATTTTAAAAAGTGCACATTGCAAGTACATGTGGATTAGTGAGTATTCTGTGCTTAGGTACAGAGCTGAAGATTGCTGCCATGGATAGAACAGACTCAAAAATACAATTGTTTTCTTCATAGCAGGATGAAATTTATGCTTCGATTATCTGGTTTCCAGGTTCCATCACCTGCTGGCTTTTAGGTCAAAAAGCCCTTTCCTGGCAAAAAAAAAAAAGTTCAAAGAAGATGGAATTAATCATTGTAACGAACCATAGTAAGCAACAAAGGGGTTTTAACTACTTCCAAGTAAGTTCAGCAATGTTCAACAGCCCATTTAATGGCACAAGACATTTGCCATCATAGAGGATTTCCTGTTCTACAGACATAAATCCCTGCTTGCATGCAAAGCAACAGGCTAAAATAGCTCTTCAGATCATTTTGCATTAAGCACATGCTGGCAAGTGTGTTAGAAGTGTCATGCACACAAAGCCTAAGACAGTTTAGAAGAAAATATTTTTGGCCTATGACCTCACAGTTTTGTGCAACTTGAATGTTTTCTCCTGGAAATAATAGTGGTAGCCATATTTTGATAAGTTTGAAAGGGATTCAACATTCACCTTTTCATCATCTTTGTGTTCTCCACTCAGTCTAGTGTCCTTCCTAAAAGCTAAAGCTACAAAATTGTGACTCAGTCCCTAGTTGTGCCATTGCTTGGATAAGAAAGAGTAATGGACATAAATGTCCCTCCTGCTAGGCAGCCACTTCAGAGTAATTTGGGCTTCAGATTTACTCCATGCAACCAAATGATTAAATTATGACTGAGACATTCTGTTGCAAGACAGAGCGGCACCCTCAAGGCTTCAGGCTGATACATTTACCATAGAAACGCAGAGAGAGAAAAATATTTGTTTCATTAAAATTAAGACTGTTTTTCACCATGACATAACCTTAAAATGGTTACGAGAAATTTTCTCATTCAAATAGAATAATTTAAGAACACTTAGTTCCACAGCATGACGCACCCCACAATATTATGCCAAATTACAGGTTAAGCAATTGAAATGGCTTAAAAAACCTCTAACATAAAGATTAATGCCTGACTTTCCTTGTCTTCATTCAGAAGCTCTGAAAGGTTACAGCTGGGTCTAACAAAGCCCTTAGATGCAGGATAATACAAATGAAATATAATAGCTAAGATAGTGTGATAAGAAGATACTGTCCCAAAATTGGCTTCTTTTTTTTTTTTAACCTACAAAAATTGAATTACACTGCAATTGAATTGATCTTGGAATTAAAAAGATAAATTTGAAAGTGTTCAGTGGACCTGCAGCCCAGTGTGAGAGAGAAGTATTTTAATATTCATAAAGAAACACTGAAAGCAGAGTCTACAAATTTCAAAGCCTTTCTTTTTTCATCCAACAGTGATCCTTATGCTCGCTGAATCTGGAGGAACAGGGTGGGTTCTCCTAAGCTTTCAGTGCAATGAGCACAGTGCTTCTCTGATATTAAATGAGACATCCTGCAATTTAACAGATTCATTAGGAATTCTCACGGGAGAGGATCTGAGAGCTGTGGGATGATGAGCACTAAAAGATGTTGGGAGAGGTGCTCACTCATGCAGCCTCACCAGATGGGTGAGTACGTGAGATAGAGGTCAGCTGAGGTTGGCTGCTCCTCCTTCTCTCCTGCTGCTTTCACTGACCTGAAGTTCCTCTGAGAAATAAAGAGGCTGAATGGCTGAAAACCAAGGAATAGTGGAAAATGAGCTGGGGGTCAGTAGCACCATGTGATCCATCGGTTCTTCAGGCCCCATTAGTGAATGGCCTGCAGAGCATGGCTTGGGACTTGCAAGGGAACTGAAGGGAAAGGAGGCCAAAACTCAGATTATACAAAAAACTTGCACCGCTTTCAAGAATTCAGTTTAACATGGATCTCTTTAAAACAGTGCAAACATCTTAATTAGATGAACATAAACTAATTTAATCCTTTGCTTAAATTACTTCACAGTGATTCGTCAATGCTAGCTAAAAGCAGTGTGTGTAAGGATTACACTGGTTTAAATGTCTACAATATAGGCGCACATTGATTTGATATAGATCTGATTATGTAAATGCAATATTCCCTAATTTAATTGATTTATATAGTTATATATTTTATAGTTAATTAAGCAGGAAAGGCATGTAGAAAGAAGGATCTTGTTTTAGAGTGAAAAACGGTTAATGAATAATTTAATGTTTATTCTGTTTATAGATATTTGATAAAAACACTGACTATTTTGATTTTACATCCCCTTTTTTTTTACAAATCTAATTAAATTATTTTCATGCCAATTGGACAGATTATACTAACATTAAGGCAGACCTTGTGCTTTTATGTCAAGGTGGTAAATTTGAGAGAACTGTTGCAGCATAAATTCCTACAGGTGAGAACCACAGGTAGCTAAGGTCAGTCTGACTCAAGTGAAAAGGCTGCCACTGCCCTGAGAAGCTCATGGTGTGAGCTTGCCTGCAAGGCAAGGCAGATACAGTCAGAAGGTGGAGCCCATACAAATCACTGCATCGCATCAGTCAGTGGGATTTGCTGCTGATCTCAGTCACAGTCTAACAATTACCATATTTTGCATAAATACCACAATAAAGAAGAGTTTTAAAGACTAGAAGATGGCTAATGACTTGTCAGTGCACACATTTTTTGTTGGAGAGGGAAATCCTGGACTGAGTGCTGATTTTACAATTTGCTGTGTTTTTATACTGAGCATAAGACATTAGTATGAGGGTGGTCAGCCTGAACATTTAAGACAGACAGGACACATTCAGTGCAACTGGAAAATGGAAAACAGTGGGGGAAAAAGGTGTGGGATCAAGTAATGGACAGGGATCCCTGTGTCTCTAGGAACACGCTGGGTTAATAAGAATGAGGAGGACACTAAAAAGATGTCACAGTGATGCAAATGAAGGGGAATGAGAGTTTTAGCAGCATGGCATTATAAGGAGATACCATGGAAAGACAAAGTACATGACTTGGCCACAAGCAAGAAACAAGAATATGAAGAGTGACATATGCAGAACAGAATGCACAGACAGCAGCAGAGAGCACTGAGCAGAGGCTAACCTGGCAATAATTAGAGCAAAGCAAAGGAGACTATCAAAAGAGTTAAGGAACTCTACTTTTTAAACTCAGTTGGTTTTGAAATGGTAGGTAAAGAGGCACAGAGGCAAGGTGGCTGCAGCTGTGAGGTTGGCAGACTGAGACAAGAGATACTGACCTGTGAATTGCCCTCAGTCATGTGATTTAGGGGTGGCTTATTGGTCAAGGAAGCTCAAGATGAAACAGCAACCAAACCTTTGGCCAAAACGAGGTAGTTAGAAACTCTGTGGAAAAGATTTCTGTTAAATACAAGGCAGGAGAGCATCCAAGACACAATTAGAAGAAAACAGTTCCAGGTAGTGGTTGGCTGGATATAGATGAGTGTATTTTGAGGAGCAGGGAAGAGTGAAGGTCCATTATAAGGTGGGGTTACTGTACATCTTTTTGCAGGGAGAGGAAAGAGCCAGGAAACTGAGAAGAGGATACCTGAGATGGATGGAGGGGCCAGAAGGGAGATGAAACACTCCTGTGTTTTGGAAGACAAGAGGATACAGAGGAGGAGGCAGAAGGGAAGGTCAGATGGTTGAAAAGCTGCTCTGTTTTTACCTCCAAGGAGGCTGGACTGGGATGGTGAATGGCGAGACGAAGGGAGGGTTTGGGGGGTGGGTCAAGGACTGAGGTGAAGGAGCAACTGGTGTAGTGCACCAGCCAGTCGAGTTGTGTAGGGGAGTGACCTAGATGGGAAGATCACTGACATTAAGAGGTGGGAGGGGATATGGGAGGATTTGGGAGAGGTACGTGCCACAGCCACCTAAAAGGAAGTTTGGAGGGAGGGAGCAATGCAAGAGTATGAGCAGTAGGCAGGAGTAGTAAGTGGCCATGGGGTGTGGGTATCAGATGTGGACTTAAGGCAAATGGGGGAAAGGAAGCACAAATAGATACTGTAAATTTGCAGTGGTGGGAGGGAAGGGAGACAATGTCCAGGGAAAAGCACATGGCATGTTTGTGGGAACTGCTTATGCATCAGGATGAGAGGAGACTGCTGGGATGAGGACTGGCATATGGACAAGGCTGGGAGAAAAACAGTCACAAATTTGAAGCTGATGTCTTGTGGCCATGGATCTTTCCTCTTCCCTCCTTGTGTGGAAATGTTAACCCTGTGTGATTCAATTACTTCAGATTTCTGTGATTTGGAGGCGGTTTCCTCTTCCTCAGCAACGGTGTGCAGAGTCATCCCTCTAATTGCAGCAGGAGCGCTGTCATACTCGGCAGGCACAGAGCTTGCAAGTTTCAAAACATGATGGTGCTCTGGGATCAAAGCTTGCAAGGGTCCTTTTTAATTAGTATCACTTTATATTTTGTGGGTCTGTCTCCACATCTCTAGCTTTAGCCTGTTGTAAATAAACACCCTGGAAACCTGAATTAGGTGTAAACATGATTATGTGAAACAAAAGGGTTGAGATGTGTGAGCTGCTTTATTTGCCTCCAGGAGCGGTTAAGCCTGACACCTAAAAGAATGATTAAAAAGTCAGCATTGTGGGGTTCACAGGTGATTTTAGCTGAAAGCTCAGGCTGGGAGCTTCACGCTGCCATCCCAGGAATTGAAACCCCATATTTAATGCCTCCAGCTCCAATGTCACAACCCGCATCTTCTTCCCAACCACTCCTGTATATACAATTTATCTTGCTGATTGTGGTGCACTGAAAATGGCCCTGGCTGTGGCTGTCTACTGAACTGGGGGCAGATCTGGACCCAGGGCAGGGGCCAGGGCAGAGCAGTGTCACCTGCTGCCACGCCATGGGCAGTGGCTTGTTTATTTTCAATGGGAGTTTCGTTTTCCTTCTTTGCTCCTCTTTCCTCCTTGTGTTTAAAAATTGTTTTTCAAATGTGCCTCTGTTGAAGCTATATTTAGGGCTTGTTTTCTAATTTGGCACTGTTTATGCTCTCTCACATAGATCTTGTTGGGTTTTTTTTTTATTTTTATTTTAAGCGTGTGATACCTTTAAACGTGTAAATATCCGGCCTAATTGGAATGCCTAAACAGTCACTTCCCAAACTGCCAAGATGTTAAAATCTGTTGATGTGTGCAGCCCCGGAGTTACCATGGCAACCACATCCATTGCCAGAGAGACATGCTAGATCCCCTTCAGCTTGTCGAGGGCATCCCTCAGCCCCAAACTTTAGGCAGCATGTTTATTTCCAGCTCCTGAGCAGCTTGCTGGGCTATAGCTGCATCCTGATGGTGAATGGGAAAGGGGAGGGAGCCCTGGCCCGCTCCCAGGTGGTGAAGGCCACTCAGGTGCCCAAGTCTTGCTGCACAGGAGGCTCAGCCTAAGGAGCCCAAGGGTGGCATCACCGTCCATCACCCTGGCTGAGGCAGGACACAAGCAGGACTCTTGTGGGATAATGAGATATGTCTGACTTTCAGTGGCAAATGGATGAGAACCACCTCGAGTAACTGAGGAAGTGTGTTAGTGGGTGCTGGCTTACTCTCTCTGGGCAATGGTGAGAGGCTCAAATCGCAGCCCAGGAGGTTCTGGGTCAATCACCACCATCGCTGCTGGGGCAGCTGCCAAGGGGCACGGAGTACACTCCCCACGGTGGCCCACCTCCAGTATGAAGGGGTGATCCTCTGAAAAACCTGAGTACATTGTGGGACAGGCACAGAGAGACACACTCAATGCCTCTTTATGAAAAATAGCAATCACCTTTTAATGCTTCAGCTTGTTCTCTGAGGCAACTTCTTCTGGAGCAACTTCCACAAGCTGGTTATGTTCTTTGCCCCACAAAATAGAGTTATATACTGCCGTCAAGGGGAGTGTTTGGAGTTTGCATTTTTTCCTTTTGTGGTAAAGGAAGCATTATGTGAATAAGACAAAGTTTGCAGTTCCTTTTTCGCATCCTTTTGTCCTTCTTTAGTCTAAGGGTTTCTACCCCTGAAGGATCCACAAAACTATTGCAAGAAAACTGTTGAAGAGAGGCTCGAGCATGTGCTGAGAGTTTCCTGCACCAAGGCTTACACTGAAATACACGGGGATGGAATCAATGTTTGTTGCAGTTTCCTGGGTATGAGAACTTGTTTTCATTTTACATTTGAACTAAATCCAAGAAAAACAATGTGGCCTTGCAGAAAGGTTTGCCTTTTGTCTTGCTGCTTCTGTGAAACTTTCCTGGGCTTTCCATTAGGAGTGAACAGCTTTTATGATTATAGTGTCTAATATCAGACAAAATACTTAAGAACTTTGTGCTTTTAATAGCTTTGGTATTCTTACTGTCTCTGACAATTGCAATCTGTGTAGCCATTAGGTTTATTTTTACATCTATAAATATTTATTTATATATGTGTACATATATGTGCATACATCCCTTCATTTTCATAGCTGGACAGATATAGTATCAGTCATCGTGAAAGTATGTTCCAGCAACAGTCAATCTCTGCTCCTGTTTAATAACCTCTCAAGATCAATTTACTCACATCAGCATTTTCAAAAACCATGTCAAAAAGTCTGCTTGTAAACTCAAGCATTTGCTTAAAGTTAATAAATATATGTTTAGAAAATAAAAAGCAGACTAGGTTTGAAGTTTGAGTTTGATTTCTGCTATTTAAAAAAAAAATGCAACTGTACTTTGATCTTTTCAGATTTGCATGAGTCAAGTTTAACTCTGCAAGAATGAGGATTAGAAATTTGAAGATTACTGATATTCTTGTGAAAAAGAATGATTCCAGACACAAGTGCTAGAAGTCATTTGTTTTTGTTCATCATGGCAGCTCCTGACACAGTGTTGGGGTACCAGTGAGCCAGGGTCCAGGTGAACAGAACTGCAACCCCTTCAGCATCTCAGCACTTTGGGGACTGCTTTCTTCATGTTCTCTGTACCAGTGCATTTCTGTTAGTCCAGTTTATGCCATGTTTAGCTTTTTTTGAGGATTATGTCAGGTTCTTAACAGATGAGTTGTCTTTTACTGTGGCCACATCAATAAACACTGCTAGTGTAAGAAGAAGCACTGTCCCTTGCTGCCTGGCCAGCTCTGCTCTGCCTTTTGACTCCTGCACCAAGAGACAAATCTGTGCTGGGTTTCACAGAACTGTCTTGGTTCCTGTGAAAGCATTGTCTCAGGTTCATAAGATAAAATAGTTTTTTTCTTCGTGGGGTGGTGGGTTGGCCGCTTAATTTTGCATTCACCTCCAGCAAGCTCTCTTTTGTTGCTGTCTTCTGGATGATTTATCACAGGGATGTTTTCTCAGGTTCTGTAGCCTTAATAAGCATTAAGCAATATCTAAGCAAATATTTTGTTCAAATTTCACTAAAGATGCTGTGTCAGCTGAGAAATGTAGTGCACTCTTTTCCAAAGAGGATCCCAAAAATTCCACCCACCCCCGGGATAATGCTTCCAGAGTAACAGGGAGGCCTCAGGGGCCAGATGTGGGATGCTTTATTCCCCTCTAGTCCCAAACACCTGCTCTTACTTTATTCAGGGTCGGACCTGTGGTTCCCAGCTGCTGCAAATCAGAATAGTTTGGAAAACTTTTGGCTAATGAAGGGAAAAAAGTCAGCTGTAATCCAATTACAGAAGAAAGAGATGAAAAGGGCAGGGAGGTTTCCTGCACCCTGCACTAGGAATGATAATTTTAACTATGCTTCTAATCCTAAATATTTTAGCAAATGGGCTGCATGAGCTCACCATGCTGCTGACTCTTCCCCATTCCTGTCAGTTTATTGCCTACACAGCCATGCAAACATCCCCCTCTGAAATGGACATCTCTGTTTTAAAAGGAGCTGTTCTTTGTCCTCTCTTTTTCGACTTGATCACCCTGATACAGGCAGCCTGAGAAGAGGAAACTTTACTGCCAGCTGTCTCACTTTTATGAAAAGAAAGAGGCATGGCTTCTCCATTCCTTGTGTCTCTTCCTGCAGCTCCATAAGCAAGAAAGATTGCACGGCTATCTGAGCCCAAACAAGACTACAGACAGTTTTATTTGTCCACCAATTACCACCCATTTGTCATGAATTAAGACAGGGAAGGACGAGCAAGTTTATTTTCTATTCTAGCCCTGTTACTTGCCTGAAGATTTTCACTCTGGGAGATGGAGCACATTTTTCTCTGAATACAACTTTCAAACACAAAAAGGAGAAGAGAGTGCCCTTCAAAACTCTGGGGACATATGTCAGAGATGCTTTGAAGTTAGGATTCATCCTTTTCAATCCCATGTGGGTGCCACAACCCTGAGGCCCTGCAGTCCCAGGTTAGTTCAAACCTGGTGCAGCTCCTGTGAGCAGAGCTGTGCTTGTGCCTCTCCAGTGCACAAATGTACAGCTCTGGCACAGGCAGGTGTGTGGGCAACGCCAGGCAATGATGTTCTGTGCGACCTGAGGCTCAGCCCTGCCTTTTTCTTTTTAGGTTTCTTCTCCCACCTTTTTGGGCTCTGAGTTTGTCGAGGCAGAGTCTCCTCTCCCAAGCCTGTGGAGTGCTCTCCACAGAGGTGGCTCAGTACAGCAAGGAAAAATTACTACAGTGGAGAAGGAGCAACTGCTAGCTCAGTCAGAAAGAAAACTACTTATTTTCCTTTGGAAAAAAACCCCACGACATCAAAGGATTTTAATAGTGTTTAAGTAATGCATTTTTAAATGTGAAGATACTTGTTTTCTCAGTCATTTGTAACAAAACCTATTACATGTACGACAGTGCAATCCATCATGAGCACAATGAAACATGTAAGGTGGGAGGAGGAACCCATGACATGTTTTTAATAGACATTTCTTCCCTTCCCCCTCCAAACTGAAGGTATTTGTTATGACTTTTACTTAAAATGGAGAAAGAGAAGAGGGAGGGGAGTATGTTTTGAATTCACTGAAGAAGAAGGAAGATTTGTTTTATTTTATTTTAGTAGCTCCAGGCTGCCTTTGAGTAACTAGGTATTACAGTCCTGGTGCATCTCTAATTAATAAGATCAACTGCCCCTGAATTTTCTTTTACAAACTAATTTAGATATGTCAAGGCTGCAATTATTTTGAGAAAGATCTGACTCCTTGCTTATTCATCTTTCCTCCTACTCCATGAGAAAATAAAACCGTCAGCTTAAATGCCCTTTGAAGTCTGTTTTAGGTACTTGATTGAAAATTAAATACTGCCTTGCTGCTGTTAAAAGCGGTCAAGGTTCCCGTTCTTTTTTTCTTTTTCCCTTACCACCACCCTACAATTTGCAAAGGATAATGAACCCTGGGGTCTGGCTTAGTTCCAGACACAGCCTAGCACTGCTGTGGCCATCTGGGCCCCTGCCCCCATCTGTGCTGGACGTCACGGGTGAGATGGCAGCACCACGGGGTCAGCGGCAAAGCACCGGGCTCTGCTGCGCCTGGCATGGGAAGGGGCTGACCCTGAGAGGTGCCGAGTGTCCTCTGGCTCCAGCTGATTTCTCAACCCCGTGTAATCAAGCTCTCCCTTAGTCCCAGAGAGCCCTTGGATTTGTGGGGAATGGCTCTGAAAACTCATAAAGATCAAACCGTTTATTGGGGTGGGTGGTTCGCTTTTATTTGGCAGTGTTTGTGGAGCCCGGGCACCGGGCTCATGTTATAAAAGTTATTGCATGTCAGGTGCCTCCCAAAATCCTGCTCCAATAATCCCTTCTTGCTGGAAGCCTCCAGAAAGAAAGAAATGAGGCAGGGGAGAGGAGAAGGAGGCAGAATTTGGGCTCCCACTTGTTAAATCCTATCAGTCAAGCTTTCATCTCTTGGCTGAGGCTGTGCATCTGGAACAGTCTCCTCGGGATGCTGAAACAACAGGCCCAGCCTGGGCTACGCATTTCTTCCTTGTAGGAATGGTGCAACAAGGCAGAGCAGCAGCTCTCTGACCAACACAAGAACTGGATCCACCAGCAGAAAGAAAAGCTAACCATGCCTGGGTTTTAGAGAAAGATCTAGTTTTCGTTATGGAGGAAGTGGAGTCCCTTTAAATCAAGAAAAGCAGCCTGGTTGTGGTTTGTTTTGGTTGCTCAAGTTGGGTTTCCTATACAGGCAGGATGTACAGGCAGAGTGTCCTGCCTGCCACGGAGGAGAAGTGTTTTCCCCCTCCCTCCCTCCCCCTCCTCTTCCCTACCAAATTCAAGCAGGATCAGCAAAAAGCCTGGCAGGAGGGACACTAGCAGGCAGGCAATTCTCCGACACCCCATTGAGCATCCTCCACCCTAACCCCTGCATGGCGTGGTTTACGACTTAGACTTTATTATCTGCTGACAAATGAAGACTTTTCTGGAAAGCAAGCTTTTTTTTCCCAGAAGCTGACAGAGCCTGACTGGAGCATAGCAAGCTCTCAGCAGAGCTTTAGCCGTGCCAATTCATTTATTCAGAGGTCTCAGGCTAGTATTACATCCTAGGTGATCATAAATGCTGTCTGGCTGGAGTGGTGAGAGGGGAATTTCTAGCCCAGCCCTGTCTAGACCAGGGTTTTGTCATGGAGAGAAAGTCACAAAGGGGACACTGTGAAAGTGCTCTACATGGCGGTGCCATCGTGGGGGCATTCTGGATGTATCTAAAGTGTAAACCTGGCATCTGGCCCTTGTTAGGGTTGCTGGAAATAACTGGAGAGCTGCCTTTCAGTGGTCTCTGAGAAGCTCATAACGTGAATTCATATGGGCTGCTGGTAGCCAGATACTAAAACACACTCGATTTTGGGGGTTTTTTTTGACCTGAAAGTTTCAAGGCTGCATTAAGATGAAGAGCAAGAACATAACTGTGAGAAAAAGATGTTTTGCCTGTGTCTAGCTTCACATAAGAAAATGGGAGAAATAGATAAGAAATTAATATGGTATTCATATACATTTCATAGCCATGTATACGTTACCTGTGTAACATCCATGCCCATTTGAAACTGAGTTAAATGTCAGATGTGCTGTAAGATGTGTTACCAATGCAGAGGGCACAGTGAGAAGTTTCCTAAATCCTGATCGTAGCAACCACTCACTATGTGGAGAAACTTAACATGGAAAGCATGCTGACAGTGCCTGGGAGACTAAACAGTAAAGCCCTTGTAAGATGCTGTCACACATTTATCTGTCAAGTCTTCTTGTCATCATCATCATCATCATCATCATCATCACTAATTTTGCTTGAAATTTTGTCCCTTCATGCTCCGTATTTTGAACAAATGGCATGAGAGTATCAATTCTGTTTTTTCATGATCATGTTTTATAGCTGAAAAGGTATTTTAAATATGGAAGGGGTCAGACAAGGAAAATATTAGTATGGAATGTGTGAAGACCACCGTCAGGCAACTCTACCCTCCCACTGCACCCTTTCACGTTCTAACTCTAGTCTGGCCTCTTGCAAAGTTCTACAATATCACATTTCCTCAAAGCAGAAGTTTTGCCAAATGAAACACAAGCCTCTTTAGATCCATTTTCACCAGTATTTGTTTCCAATTATAACAACATAGCTACTCTATTGAACATATTCCCTATCATTGTTTCTCAGGGAAGCTAACATTTTTAAGTCTGAATTTGAGTAGAAAATGAAGACTTATTTATGAACAGTTTTCAGTGGGAAAAATACAGCAACTCCTTGGTATTTTGAAATGTTGTCTCCCCCCTCCTCTTCCTTTCTGATGATGATTTTAGGAACTTAAATCCTAACAATGTGGCATTTTCCTATCTGTGCATGTGGTGGCTTGCCTGTCAGATGGTTAGAGAGCAGGATCTCTCACAAGGACAGGCTGCTGACATAGACCTGCCCAATGCTAGAATGAAAGTGGCCTTGCAGTTTATATTCCAGAGCATTACTTTCAGTCATTTGAATCTTTTAGTAAACATTTTCCATTGTTACAGAAACTTCTCTGTTTTGACCCAAAACTTTCTGGGTTTTGCTAAGCCAAGTATTGTAACCATATGCTTGTTTCTCCTTCAAGCAAAAAGTGTGTTCCAAGCCTTGTGCAAAGGGTCCCCATGGACATCACTTTACTTTTACTGAAGCTGGGTAGAGCACCCCTGAGCACAGTTACTCCCCTGCTTGGAGAAACAAGCTCTCCATACTTCTTATGCTTCTAAAAATAATCCAGAATTAAATATATATTGCTGCATTCCTGTAATCTGTGTCTTAGGCTGTTATGTATATTATCTTTGAACATCAGACCGCACAAGTTATTTTTAAGTCCAACTTTTCTTCTCTTTATCCCATTCCAAAAGCAATAAACAAAGCTCACAAGAAAAAGGAATAATAACATATAACCTCCCTGTAAACACATGGGTATCACTCCAACAGAATTCCTCTACTGCCTAGCAGCCACCCCAGGCCCCACCTCCTCTTGCAGGTCACAGTGCTCCATTAGATTGGGGGTTGTATTCCAGTAGGAACCACTGGGTATTTATAGTGCTGTTCTGCACTGTCTTGTACAAGGCTTACTTTGGCTGAAAGCTCATCTAAACCCACCAAGACCCTTCACAGCCGTGCAGCCCAGCTAAGGTCACAGCCGTGCTACATAGGATGTCCATACAATGGATGTGATGTTCCTGCTGCCAGCCCTCACCTCTCAGACCTGGTATGGAAATCCCAGGTGGAGGGTTGTGGGACCTTTCACCTTGAGAGACAAACAAAAAAATTCTATCCCTCGCGGTTCTAGGAAAGAAATGGGGGCACACCACAGGCCCATTGCCACAGAGGAGCCAAGCACCCAGTGAGAACCCAGCAAGCTCATCACCTTCCCATCTCACCCAGGAAAGGTGTATTTTTGAAGCTGTATGTAGCAGATGTTGGCTACAGCAGAGCGGCAAGACGCACGCCGGACAAAAATAGCTGCGATCATATTTCCTTCTGTGGGCCTCGGAGGTCGGGGGATGTGGGAAGATTTCTCTCTCTGCTGGGGTCACAGCAGGGCAATGTTTGTTGTCTTCTGCCTACTGTCATGTGCCCCATAAAGCCCAAAAGGGGCCTTCTCTCTATTGAAAGAAGTACTTGGCATATTTGGAGCACATGCTGACACCAGTTGCTTTTCAAAGGCTCTGTAAATTCCAGCTCACTCTTCTATCCAATTTTCCATTCAGAGACACAGCAAGGGGCATTTGGCAGACCATGAAATAAAACTGCACGTGCTGTAATCCTTTTCAGGGTGAGGCTCAAGCTCTCACTCCCTCTCCTCCCTCCCTCTCCTTTTCATTCCCAGTCTCTTTCTATACAAGTGTGACCAACTACAGGAGCACCTTGCTTGGATTAGACAAGGTCATGGAAAACGCTTGAAAAATCTAGGGCTTGTTATGAGCTCAACGAGCAGTGATACTGACCTTACCAGTTTTAACAGCACAGGGGTTTAATTCCACCCTATGAGCTGTCTTTTGTTTTCTCCCCCTCCTTCCACTGCTAGCCAAGGTTAACTCTTTGCAGGCTTGGGAAAGGCTACTTTGTCAGCCATAACAGAGTAATACACAGTGTCTAAATCACTTGTACTGTACTTGTGGACAGGCAAAACAGGCAATTCTCTGATGTGTGACTGAGCCCAGAGGGCTTTGCCGTGGATATGCCAACATCTTCAGTGTATTCCTGGATTAATTTGATATTTCCTTCTTGGCACTGAAGGAACCTGCTGCTCCAGTCAGAGTATAAACCCTGAGAGCCAAAAAAATGTTCCTTGGCTTCAGTGTCTCTCAGGTCTTACTCTGCAGTGGGACCTTTTGAGTGTACTAATGCAAAAGTGGTGCAGAACATGGCAGTGGAAGTGATCCTTAGGAAAATCAAAAGGATGGGAGGAGAGACTTCATATCAATAACTTGTGAGCTTTAGGGACCAAACCTATTTAGTTATTTTAAATTGGCTTTGTTCCATTGACTTGGTTTCTCACTTATGCATAGCTTTATGTGTTTCCAGAGCCTTTAATTTTAGGCCTCTGAGAAAAAAAAAAAAAAACAGAGAGAGAGAGAGAAAGAGGAAAAAGTCTATCTGATTTCCCAGTCTCTATTTTCCTGAGCAAGATTGCTGTTCCACAAGCATCTCATGGGTCAATACCGCCGGCTGTCAGTTTGCTCCCTCTTCTCCTCCTCTCCCCTCCCACCAGCCTCCAGCCACTTGCTCCCATTCCACTTCTCAGTTAAAACACAGGCAAAACTGGTGCTGGAGGCAGCAGCCAAGCAGTGAGAGAAGAGAAGGAGAGGAGGGGTGGGAGAGGGGGACAGGCTTCCCTGTGTCGTACTGGTGAGGTGTTGTCTTGTGGAGCCATCTCCTGCAACAGTAATGATTTATCACTGGAGAATCTTTTGTGTTCACTGAGCCTACCCATCAGTGAAGTCACTGTTGTGGAGGCATGTGTTGCCACAGTGATGAAGGAAGTCCTTTTCCCATAGAGCTGACATCAGGAAATGAGAGGTGGCCACAGGCTCACCGACAGGTAGAAATCACCCGTGGGAGAAGCAACTGCAAGGAATGCACTGTAACATGACTCTGGTAGCCAGGAGGTGAAGGCACAGATCAAAATAAAATGGAGAAATGCCTGTGAGGAAAGGGAAGACTCAGAAGGGAAGGATGAATTACTTAGATTAATACCAAACAAGTTGTATTTAAAGGGGCACTTTTGAGTGAGTAGTTTTCCAGTACATGACTCTGGCATGACTTCCTAGCCTTATTTCTCTAAATTGAATTTAAAAAATCCATTCTCGATTTGCTTGCAGCAGCTTGGAGAGAATTCATATCTAAGTGCAAACCCCATGGCTCAGTCCAGTCCTTCCTGCCTCTCTCTCCACTTATTTAGTTTCCAGTTTAGAGCTTTCAGATGTAGGTAAGGGATAAAGCAATGTTGCTTTGTTAACTTAGGCCCGTTTCAGCTGCCTTCTGGTAGAACAGTCTGCTAATACATATTTGTACATGCTTGTATGGCAGTACTGCTTTGGTTTGGAAACTTACAGAAATAAGTTATCAAATATGAATACATTAATGAATATAAGCTGTGTTTCACCACGTATCTCTAGACCAGTCTCTTTGTACTGAGCAGCGATACAGTTTTTAGTTGCGGTAGGTTTTAACCCAGTGACATCAGAGAAGGAGAAAAGCAATAGTGATGGGCCCCAAGGTGTGTTTACTTAATGTCTTTGGAGCTGCTGTAAATCCATGCCTACTGCTGTCTCCTGTAATTCAGAGGAACTGTGTGGAAAGGGAAAGCAAAAAATGCTGACCTCAGCAAATTTGATACAAATTTGGGCAAAGGATCAAAGATTCTGTTTTTATGGAAGCCAGTTCATCAATCCTTATCTTTCATGCAGCAGATCTTCTTCCTCCCCCCCCTTTTTTTTTTCTTCTTCTTTTTCTTTTTTGGTAATTTTTGTTAAAAACATGAAATGGAAAAGAAAATGCTTTATCACTAGCCGGAGACTGATTTCCAGCAGCACGTGCAGGTTTCTTTGCCTTGGTCTTTTCTGACAACCAGTCACAAACACAGCGTTCTGCCAGATAAAAGAAGAAAGTAATAATGCTGTGTAAAATCAGCCCGGGCAGCTAGCTAAGGAGTTGGCTTTCTTTTCTTTTCGAATTAAAGGAATCAAATCCAGTTCTGTGCTGATATTTACTCTCGAGTGGCCTGCTTCAGATTTTAATGATCTCTTGAGACCCTGGCCTGACCCAAAATGTTGTTACAACTTGGCCCACCCCAGTATAATAAACTACAATCCTCTCACATGGTGCCCCTCATTCAGTAATTAGAAATGTCCAAAGAACAGTATTAAGTACTGTGCCTAAAAGCAGGCTGAGCAAATGCCGGTATACAAGGGATTCATGGTCAAGGTGCTGAGTGAATTGCTGTCTGAAAAGGCAGGCCTCAAACAAAAAGAAATGAAAAGAAAGCTTGCTAAGCTCCCTTAGGGAAAATTGTAGCAGCCTCCCCTCTGCATAATCATCAGCTGCAGAAGCAAAAGTGTTGCTCATCTGTTTTCCTGCCAAGTGGAAAATATATATTATATGCATTATGGAGACAGAGAAGGGTTATAACAACCCTATAGGTAGAAAACATTTATAAGTGCCTAGTTGGATGCTACTTTTAAGGCAAAGAACCAGAGAAGTAAGAAATTGTTGCAGAAAATGCCAAAATATGCTTTAAAAATGAAATTAATATACTCTCTTGTGTCTATACATTATGAATGCAGAATTAATTTATATTGCATTTCAGCAACGTTATACTCTACTTCACACTTAATTATATTAGATAAATACCTGGAGTGAGGAATACATTGCTGACACTTGCAGCTAAGAAAGTCTTTTGTCATAAAAATAAGGACTGCATTTTTGCAAGGTGGAGACAGCTTTGAGTATTTTCATAGTTAACCCAATCTCTACTGCTATTTCTAAGTAGGCTATTAACACCCTGTGGTCCCAGAGGCTTTTCTGCTTGGAGACCTTACACATCACCTCACATCAGTGAGATAAACCATTTGCTGCACCATTTTTACCCTGGGCAGCTAAACCAGGCTCAGGATACTGAAATGTATCCTCATTTCAGCACGTTTCCTGGTCTGCCAAGGTGGAGTGATACCCCAGGTAATGGGAAACCTCCAATAATGTCATCAATGGTACAGCTCTTAAGTGAGAAATTGAGCAGATGCTTTCACAGGGCCCCTTGCAAGGCAACGTGCCCTCTGACAGTAGAGAGTTAACTGCGTTTGCAGTATCGTTAACCCCACTAATGCTCTAACAAAAATAACCCCAAACCAAAGTGCCCTCACACGGCTCAAAAGGCACTGGTTCTAAATATATTTATTGAATCTTTACAACCAAGTGGATCAGGAACAAATCCTTTCATACATCTTTATGCCATATCAAGATGCACAAGGATCTCGCACTTGCAATTTATTATTCCTTTTTAGGTCACCTCTGGGAGCAAGGGAGGTGGGTGCAGGCATGACATTCCCTTGTGTTTGGTGGTGTAGACCTCCAAGAGGACTTGGGGTAGGCTCACAAGTGGGAGGGAAGGAAGCCATTGGAGGAGAAAGGCAGTTTTCGGAGATTTCACTGTGTGTTGTCCCCCAGCTCGGCGAGTGATGTGATGCAGAGCAGGGCCGCCACACCTTTCCATCTTTCTGCCACTCTGCTGGAGGAGGGAGAAAAACAGAAGTGCCTGCAAGCCTTCAGCCAGGAGGCCTGGCTGTTCATCTTTTGTCGGGGCGTGGTGCACACAGCTGCTCCCAAACCCTGTCAGCATGCCTGGCCACAGCACTGTTGTGGAAAACTTGGCAACTGCAGAGACTGTTTGTCTCATTGTCCTGGAAAATGGAGCCCATAGGAAGAGGCTGCTGTTTTCCAAAGTAACCCTATTAGGAGCAATTACCAAAAATGGAAGATAAAATTAGCATGTGATGAGGTTCATGTAAATCTCAGATGGCTATTTGGGGATACAGCAAAAGAGTTGACTTGATGCATTAAAATAATTTTTTCCATTAGTAACAGCTAGATTACGGTTTGAATAAAAATAAAATCACCCTGTGCAAGGTTTAAGTGTGCAGTAAATAGAAACCAGCTTTCAAACCTGACATAGAAATAATTTTGTTATGTTGTTGGGCTTGTTGTGCATCTCTCTCATTCCAGCATTGATGGGAAGGGTTTGATTCCACAGACATGGACTTAGACACCTGGTTTTCTGGGGCCTCTTGATGACAATTTTCAGTGAAGAGTCTCACTAAAGAGCTCAGAAACTGATGCAAAGGTGATCTGGTGGTTGCCTCTGGCAGGATCCCCTGCTGTAGAAGTGTTTAGAGCTCAGTTTTGATGTGATTTGATATATAACATGCCACTTGATTTGGAACTGCTATCTTTTATATTATTCTATGAACACTCTAGAATTAATATCCATCAGATTAGTAACTGCCCAGGATAGTACTTAATCCTCTTTTAATTTGAATGAGAGGATTAAAAATCTCTAAGTAAATTTTACACTACTGCCCTCTGGGTTTTGTCCCTTTTCCAAGGACATAATTTAGAGTGTTATCAGAAGCTAAATAGGTCACTGGTAGGACAGCTCTTGTCCATTGGATGACACTGAGTTGGCACGCAGAGGTGCCAAGTTTTAGGTGACTAAAGAGAGGGCAGACACTGATGGAGAATGACTGAATGCATTGAAATCACCCCAGCTCAGTCTGCAGCTGGCATCCCCCTGTAGCAGCCACTCTTAGGAGCTTGCTTGCAGCTCTATCCAGACATCCCACTTGACAAGTCTACAAACTCAGTAGTCTCTTCTTGGGGAAACAAGCTCAGGTATCTTATTTTGGAATCACCAGAAACCCAGCATGGCTGGAGGATAATCACACCAAAGGAACATGTTTCCTGCCTTTCTCCATACTGCTTCTCTCTCAATTAGCTCCTTGGAAAGAGTGGTGTGTGTCTCCAAGTGTAACCACCTGCCATCCTTCTCAGGGAGAAGTAGTTTGCACAAATACTGTAGAAGAGAAGTAGTGGGTTATTCCTCGTGGTTGAATGCTCCAGATTTGGAAATAGATGCTTCACCATCACGTAGGTCAGAGGTGTCCCCAGGTCATGGACCCAAATGGTAAGGTGGATAGGAAAAGGAAACAGAGGGTTTCACAATACGCTGTTTTAATGGATGTTTAGGTTGGCTGTAAATGTACAAGTGCCTGTTTGTTTAGAGTTACCAGGATATGAATCAAAGAAATAAAAATAGCAATGCATTAAGGCTTAGAGAACCTCTTGGGAAGGAGCAAATTAATATTTCTAAATGTAAATATTTTGACCCAACCTATTAATCAAGTTCTCATGCTACAGTGGGAGAGAATTGAGTTGGATGTGGTAACTTGTCTTCTGTTTTCTGCAGGAACAGCACATTGTGCTTCATACACCGGCACTTTGTCTGACTGATTAAGCAGTGCTATTTCCTTCAAACTTCCCAGTATTATGCCACTGGGTTATTGGGGTTTTGTGAAGCAAAAAAATTAAATCAAAACTTTTTTTCCCTAGCTTTTCTGGTTTTGATGTGTGGCACAGCCAGCAAATTCCAAGTCTCGGCATTTCTTTTAATGTCTCTACTACTGTGAGAAATTGCTGGAGACTTTAGGAACACATCTTAATTAAATCAGTGAGTTTCCTCATCCCTTTTTCTCTACTCCTTATCATTCCCATGGTCTTACGTAGCTCAGATTTTTGAACACGGGTGGTGATGTTTAAAGTGTTTCATAGATGACTAACAGATGTCGGGACATTACAGGCATAAGCAGCATGTTATATATTATTAAGACACATTGTCATTCAAAGATGTCAACATAGACTTCAGTCAAGTTTTGAGATACTGTATCATTTTATAGCAGTTGTTATCTTTTATTACAACATCCTCACAAGACATTTGCAAGCATAAAACTAATGCTAAATATGAAATGTATTTGCAATGATTTATCAAGTTGTTAGAACCAATGATAATTGGAACAATTATCTCTGCTGACAGATGTACATTCAGAAAGATGATAGCAACCACTTTGTTCAGCAATGCCTAGTTTTTCTAAAGAGGCATTGCTGAACAAAGCAATGCTAAGCCAGAGGAATCATCTAGACTTTGTGCAGGGATAGTCCCTAGCCATGGTGTTCAAGCACTACGGTTGTGGGGAGAGTGCCTTCAGCAGTTCCGTGCCTGCCTCTGGTCCCCTAGGTAGAATTAAGGTCCAGTCTGAGGGTTGTTTTCTCCTGCTTCATCCATCTTTTGTGATTAATGATTTGTGATGTCTACAGCTCACTTTGGGTAGCACAAGCCTTGAAGCACATTCTTGTGTTTACTTTGTGCTGTGAATTAGAGAAAGTCTATAAAATGAAAGCATCGGTGTCTGCAGTGGGCTCCAGGACCACAGTCCAGGCTGTGGGTGATGTCTCTGTGAGCCATGTTGCTTTGGCAGTGCATGATGGCAAGAGCTGGAAGTGTTTATCATTATTATCAAATGCATTACAGCTTAGAATTAAAATCTAGGCTTGTAAAACAGGCATTACTGTAGTGTGGTGGACCCAATTGCTGGCATTTCCTTTTTCCATTGGCCTGAAAAAAGCACAAGCCCATGATGTGGAGCCTTTCTACTTCCTCCATTTCTGCCCTACAGAACAGCTATTGTGAGAGATGTAAAGTGTTTTCTTCCAAGGAAATAGTCTAATGAGGTTAATAATACTTTTAGATTTACATTTTTATATGTCCCCAGAGATGCTGTAAAGAATACATTTTACAAATGCTAGAACAAATAATGGAATTGTGAAAAAAAAATAAATTTGCTTGTCAGAGCTGCACACTTTGCCAACCTTTGTCTTAAGGAGAAATTCAAGGAGAAATGAAGAAAAGACTCCCTTTCCTGGCCTCATTTCCAGTCATTTGGCATTTTAACTATATATTAAGCCAACCCTCTTCCTGCAAGTTTTGATTCTTACAGAATTTATAGGCAAAGAATTGCAGTAAGGAGAATAACAGTAGCTATATCTGGCAGTAAAGTGTTACCAAAATCTTTGCCCATTTAATGTCTTTAAGGTGTCTGTAATTTATTTATTTCTTAAGTCTTTCTTAGGTGCCTGTCAATGTACTGAAAGAAGACAAATTTCTGCATTTATTGAATATATTGATGGAGTATAAAAGATATTTTATTCTCTTTGTCTATCTCTGACTGGCTGTTAGCTGAGTAACAGCAGACAATTCTGCTCTTTCTGCCTGTCTTTCACTCTTTATCAGAGATGTGCAAAAGTACTTACTTAACTTACTTTTTGCAACCATAGTTTATCAGCTAAGAGGTTAGTGAATTGTACAATAAAAGTACTGGTACTGAAAACTAGGTAAGAGATTCTCATGGATAAAGGATGAGACAGCTGGAGATCAGGCCACATGTTATGAGAAGACAAGAAAAAACCAAGAAAGTTTCAAAATTGGGCTCCTATAGATCATTATTGACCAGTGCAAGTAGCAAAATGTGTCACTTAGCTTCAGTCACTATATCAAATCACATTAATTTTACCACAGCTCTGAAATCTCCTTCCCAGACTGCCTCTTTCTTATACTGTCCCCTGAAGACTTCCCCTGACTTGGAGGTGACGTGCTGATTTCCCATTGGAGTCATAATTCAAATGAAATCACGTCACGGTGACACCAGCACAATTAAATCATAAATAAAGGCCATGACATGTATTTCTAAAAGCTATTATGAAATATATATAGATATATATAATCTGCATTAGATTGTTACTTAAAAGGGGTTTTTTAAAGCTCAATTTAAGCCCATGTAGATTGCACATATTTACTACCCTTCCCTTCTAATCTCAGGGTTTAGCAAACACGAGCCTGTGTTACATCCTCCATTGTACAGATAGGAAGACTGAGATAATAAAGGTGACTTTCTCCTGGTCAGAAAGCTGGGGGCATGGGAATTTTTTGACTCTCAAGCTCTTTAACTCCTCTGTCCTTTCCATTGCGTTGATATGTTTCCATACTTCCTTATTTAGCTGTGGACTAGAAGGGATCCGGGCAATCCTTTATTAAATCTAGAATCCTACCACTTCTATTCCCACTAGGGCTGGTCTTCAGCTTTTACAAGCATCCTTATTGTCCATTGCCTTCCCAAAAGTAACTGGGCTAATTGAAGGGTTTACTGTATCTGAAGCAGATTCTATTAAAATTAGACATGAAATTGAGTTTGTAGGAATGCAGTTACTGGCATTAATGGGCATTAATTCTGAGGGCCCAGAGGCAGCCAAACCACGCCCTGTTCCCAGCTCGGTAAGGAGCAGCATATGACAGAAAAAGAAGGGAAAAAGCACTTGCACAGTTCTTCCCCAGGGAATTAGGAGTCTGAAAGAGACATCAGCTGGTACCAGATCCTCAGGAAATGGCTTGAATGTCACTTATTGGCATGTAAATAGTGCAGAATAATCCTGTGCCGGATGCCATCTTTTCATACCACATCTCAAACGGGAGCTGAGCTGCATTAGTGCCATTTGAGGACGGATGCCTCTGAAGGAAAAGGCAGCATTTGCACCAACGCCCAGGCTAGAGGCACACAGCAAATGTGGCGTCTCGTGATGACGCGTGTGACGATGACGTGAGAGCGGAGCACTAACTGACCTCAACGTGTGAAAGTTTGGCCCCCAGACTTTCTGTTTTGAAGCTTGTCCTTGTTTCCTAATCCATGTGACTATGTTTTCAAGAGTATTTCTTTTCCTAGGCAAGCATTATTGCCTTTTTTCTCTATTTCCGAGTAGTGAACAGTAAGAAATCAGCCAGATTGAAGTTACCACACAAATAAGAGAAAAAGACTACCCACGTGGTGATGACCTGGAGATTCAGTTTCTAACTGGCAAAGGCCCAGAGGAATCGAGACTCTGTGTCCATGAGGTCCTAACAAGGATGTAAGTGGGGATATGGAGCAGCTGAGGCTGCATGGGCTCACGTTAGCCTGGCACATGTTGTGTCTCAGCAACATCAACGGACAGCGCAGGAATTCAGCGCATTTTGGCTCCACTCCTGCAAGGGCTTCAGCCCACACTTAAGATGCATGCAGGAAGAGTAATAAAGCTTGTTGTTTGGAATATGCAAACAACATTATGGAAGAGAGGCCTTTTTTCATCCAGAAACAGCCTTTGCTGCACAATTTTTTGCGCCTCAGAATATCAAGCAGCGGCAGAGTTAAATGGAATCATATTAATAAGCATGGATAATCTCATCATCCTGGGCAGGCTGACAGCAAAGCAGCTCCAAACACATGCAGCTGAGTGAAATGTTCCTGCAATTAATTGGATTTGATTAAATTTCTCATTTAATGGCTGGAGGAAAAGAAACAGACCAAAGACAGCAAGCAACTTTCTTGCTAACCTGGAGCTTTGAGTAATGTCTGTGAAACACCAGGTTCCCCACTGCATTACATCGGGAAAGTGTTGCTCTGGACATAGGGGGACAAGAACCCAGTTTCTCACAACCTTTCTCTTTGTCATGACCTTCTCCTTTTCTGAAAGAGAAGATGAAAATTTTGACTCCCAAATAGCTGCTCTGACTCTGCTGTGCATCCATTAAAAAAATTGAAACCATTTAATTTTTGTTCCCAAGAAGGGGGAAAACCAACTTCAAGGCCTCAAAAGCTAAGGGGAAACAGAGCTGTCAATCTCCAGCCAGCTTTAGATTATGATCTGTGAACTTAGATGGGGTCATGGAGCCACCAATCCCATCCTTGTCCTTGCTTATATAGGGTTAGGCTTTACTCAGAAACATTGAATCTTGATTAAAATCTCTTACAACAAGGTTCTCAAAAATCCGTAAGTAAAACAAGTAGTTGCTTTTACCATCTTGCTAAAATTGTGCCTGACACATGGAGGCTTACATGGATACAAATTGGGCCTGATTTCAGCTTAACTTTTCATTGTATGATAGAACTGTGTTACCTGTTGAAAACTTGATTTATTTTACGAAAATTACTTGAATCCTTTTTAGTGCCTCTTTGAATAAAGAACTAAAAAGAGCAAAGGAATTTTCCATGGAAACCCCACAGCATTTCACAAATATCCTAGCTGTGACATATAAAACAGCCTTCTCAAAACCCAGCAAAAGTCTTAGTGAGCTCTGTTTTGCATAATTTTCCATCATGGGTAACACCAGTGACATAACAATGATGGGAATTGACTACATCTCCTAGATCACCTGGTTTAGGGAAGCTTTGCACATCATAGTGTTTAATGTAAGCTTTCTGTCACAGGGGTCCTGCTGTCTCTCCAAGAAGTGGCACTTGCCTCTACATGGCTACAAGGAGGTCAGGTCCCATGTGCAGTTTCTGGTGGCTCAGGCATTACGAGGTCACTGTCAGTGCACTCGCTTCCTGAAATATTGGAAAATTTCAACACACAAACTTGGTTTATGTTGGACCCATTTACCATACCTGAACAAACTGATTTACAATACCTGAACAAATTAGAATTAAGACCTGATCAGTGGGCCGAGGCCAGTTTTATGAGGCTCAGTGAAGCTCAGTGCCGAGTCCTGCCCTAACATCATAACACCACCATGTAACGCTACAAGACTGGGGAAGAGGGGATGGAAAGCTGCTCAGTGGAAAAGGACCCTGGGGTGTTGGTCAACAGTGGCTTAACATGAGCCAGTGTGTGTCCAAGTGGCCAAGAAAGCCAATGGCATCCTGGCCTGTATCAGCAATAATGTGGCCAGCAGGACCAGGGCAGTGATTGTCCCGCTGTACTTGGCACTGGTGAGGCCACACCTTGAGTGGTGTGTTCAGTTTTGGGCTCCTCACCACAACAAAGACATTGAGGGGCTGGAGCATGTTCAGAGAAGGGCAACAGAGCTGGTGGAGGGTCTGCAGCACAAGTCTAATGAAGAGTGGCTGAGGGAGCTGGAGGTGTTTAGCCTGGAGAAAAGGAGGACCAGAGGGGACCTTATCACTCTCTACAACAATCTGAAAGGAGGCTGTAGTGAGGTAAGAGTTGATCTCTCCTCCCAAGTGTCAGGAGACAGGCTGAGGAAATGGCCTCAAGTTGTTCCATAGGTTGAGATTGGCTATTATGAAAAATTTCTTCAGAGAAAGGGTGGTCAAGCACTGGAACAGGCTGTCCAGGGAAGTGGTTGAGTCAGCATCCCTGGAGGTATTTAAGAGACAAGTACATGCAGCATTTAGGGACATGGCAGTGCTGGATTAACAGTTGGAGTCAACAGTCTGAAAGGTTTTTTCCAACCTAAATGGTTCTCTGAGCTGGAGAGAGCAGCAGCATCACAGCTCAGGCTCGTGTGCACATATAAACACAGAGTCAAGTCTGTATACACACGTCTGCATATGCATGCGTGAGCACACCCCACCACAGTCCCTTAACATCAATACAACTTTTTCTCTGATCTGTGTCATAGCTACATGGATCATTTCTAAAACCATTGTAGGATAACAGAACTTGCACATGACAAAAAAACTCATCTCTTCTTTTCTTTCCCTCTTGGGTTCTTATGCGTGCTGGTAAAGCAAGACCCATACTCCTACAAAGCTGGCCACTCTGTAACTTACTGTGGTGGTTGTTAAAATGCTGGTCTAAGTCAACTGTACATGAGCAAAACTCACAGGGGATTGTGCCACCTGCTATACCTCTTGCCACAATAACTAATACTCCACTTTGGAAGGTTTCCTGTTCAAAAGGTGGTTTGCTCCTGCATTGGCTTAGCGGGGCACTGACCAGCACCCCAGGGATATCCTGGATACTTCAGCTTCAATCCCCACCATCTCAGCAAGAAACCTCTAGCTGAACTCTCCAGAAAGACATGCTCCTTCTCTAAGCCTGCCAGGTCCCTGCTTTATTATTTGTCTTTCCTGTCTGGCTGCTTTACTCATTGACTCATATCTTTAAGGGTTCGCTTTGTTACAACCACACAGGATGCCAGGCAACATTCAGCCACCCCCAGCTGCTTCTAGGCCAAAATCTGGCAACATCTGCTGCCTGCCAGGTGCTGGTACACTGCTGGGACTGCTCCTCCTGCATGTCCACCCCCTAAATTGCAGTGAAAGAAATGCCTTCTCTTGGCAGTACGTGGGGGCACTTCACCAGTATGGAGATAGATACTATTCTACCACTGAAAGGCACCTAGACTGGAAAGAGCTATGCTGGCAAGGATGTGCCTTTTTTCCTGTAACGTTATGGGTAATGCCAGCCCATACAGGCAATATAATCTAAAAGCATAGTTTAGTGTTCTTCTGTTTGTTTTTCTTAATTGTTGTGTAGCAGCTCCCTGTCCATTACAGAAGATACCATTATCCTTTCTTCACAGCCAGGGATTTACAGTGCACGGATTTAGAGAGGAATCCAGGCCATGCTGAAATCCACAGATGAATTCCCAGGCCTGACCTGGGCAGGGCTGGGATTTCACCTAAAATGACTTGTGTTATGTACCATGCAGAAAGGCTGTGGCATATTATGGGATTAAAGACTGGTTTGGGGAAAAGAACCTGTTCAGAACATCGCTCTTTTTTGAAAAAATATACACTATGCAGAAATAAAAAGCTGTTTGTTCTCACCTTAATTTAGGTGGTGATTTGTCAACATATTTCTTTGAGGACAACTAATAATAAGTGGTTGTTTTGTTACATTTTGCTATGAGATAGTTATTTTTTGTTTGAATATGTTTTTCTGAAATCTGTGATCCAAGATCAGAATTGATTGCAATTTCTCATTGTAAGCAACACCTGAACTTGCTTTCCTGAGTGAATGTAAGGACAATTGAGTTGAAAAGGTCAGAACAAATATGTGTTACCTCATGTTTTCAACATGTAATACTCAACTTTGGCTGAGTATCCAAAGTGAAACAATTCATACTTTCTGCACCACAAGAAATTAGCAGCATTTCTGTCCTCCTAATCTGGAGGTGACAACATTCCCAATCATACTTTTTTCACCTTCTTCTCCCAAGAAAACAGGAGTTCTATTTTTCAGACAGCTCTGGCAGTGTGTGGCCCTGTGTGGTTGTTGAAAGCTTCATCCTTGCTTTGGCATGGGAAGGATGCCCTCCCTATTCTACGTGGTTACTGGCTCTGGATTAATCTCTCAGAAACTGTCTGGCTAGTGCTGTCCCTTTGCAATGACACGCCCAACAAACAGAGTGACAGGGAGGTGGGCTAGACTCCTTTGAGTTGCTGGCACAGCCAGGCTTGTCTGGAAGTAAGGAAGGAAATGCAGCAGGCAGGCTGTGTTTCTTGATGAAGAGGTCTGACCATTATTCCTTCAGGGATAAACCCAGGCTAACAACTTATTTCATATCAGTTAGTGCCAATCTAGCATCTGAGGGGCTGTGAGAGCTCTGCTGCTGTGAATTCAGGCAGCTGACCTCAAGGTGAAAATCTCTCTATCCCATTATACACCCCCTGAGACACCCAGGCCCCATCTACTTTGTTTTCTCTGCTCCCTGTCATTCATTTTCATCTCTTGTTTTAATCTCCTTAGCATGTCATGTGTGCCCATCAAAGACATGCTTTCTGTGCAGTCTAGCAAGCACATTAATGGTGTTCCTTCCTCTCCACATCTTGGTATCAGCAGTACTTTTTTGGCCACTTGTCAAATATTTCCATAAAGATTGTCTTTCAGGGCTTCACATAATCACATTAACAGGCCAGATATTAAAACAGAAGTGGGGAAAAGGTGCTCAGAGGGAGTGGGGGAAAGAGAGAGTAGTTCTAGGAAACGGTTCAGTTCTTTCATTGCAAAGAAAAGGCGGCTGGGGCAGATGATTGCTTGGTTTGTTTCCACACCAAGGATGAGAAACAAATAAACCAAGCTAAGGATGAGTGACTTTAGCCCTGTTAAAGCTGGGATGCAAATATTCTGCAGAAATTACCCAGAAATTTTATATTGCAGGTAAATGGGAGGAAAAAAGCTGTCAGGGTTATGCTACCAGAATGCAGAGCAGCTGGGAAGAATAAACCTTGTCAGTATAAAAAGCTTTATTCATTAGGAAGGAATCACCTTCTGTTTCGTAGGACAGACCTTTGTTACGGCTTTCTGGACTACTGTGGGACTTAAGTGAGGCTTCTTTCCACATCTGGCGTTGCACAACCTGTCCCTGCCCAACACAAGGTGCTCCTGAGGCTGTCAGTGGCAGATGCCCGTGGGGCAAGGTTCAGCTAAAAGACCCTTTTGTTTGTTTTTTTTGTGCCTGAAGGGATCAGCTTTATTCAAGGTGAGGAATGTCAGCTCTGATTCCTCTTGTATCAATCTGTCCACAACTCATTAGCTTATATGTAAACTTTGGCTTTTAAATACATCAGCAGTACACCCTGATTTCATAGCATATAACGTATCTGAATATATATATATGTTTGTGTTGTGAACTGGAATTCACTACATGTTAAAGGCAGCTCTGGTTTTTGACACTTACAAATGCCTTCTATTTTTGGTAAGGCTCCAGATGTTTTCTTCTCATGAACTAAGACTTGCATCTGGAACCACTGCTTCTCCAAATATCTACCTACTTATATTCTTTATGCTAGGGATTAGCTTTGCAGGATCTTGCTGTTGTCTCTTGATGCTTTAAGAGGCAGTTCTACACTTTGATGCTTTATTCCAAATACTTTGTCCAGGTAGATGAATGCCAGTATATTCAACGTTGCTGGTTGTTCTACTTGCTTAGTTGAGGAGAGGTGGAAAAAAGACAACCTGAGAAAAAGAAAGTGGACCATTTAACATGATTTTTTGCTTGTGCTGTGGAATTTGTGTTGTTAGAAGTGCTGATGGTACAAAATTTGTTGTTCTTGGTTAAATATTAACATGTGGAGAGGTGTTCGTAATTTCCATGTGACACTTGATACAATTCCTAAGTATTGTCTGAAGTCTTGGCAACTTTTCCGCTCCACCAACTCTTGCATAAACATCTAACCGGAGAATTTACTTGCAGCATATTTTATCCAGGTGTCTTCAGTGATGTAGGAAATGGGACAGTTCTTGATGACTCTGATGACTCTGTACACCTGGGGATGCCAAAGGCTTTGACTTGTGGCCTGACTCTGCCCCATGGCAGCCCCGAATGCCAGTCCTTTGCCATTTCCGTGAGGTTTGAGGCAGCACTTCGTGTACCCCTGGCATTCTGCTGCTCGTGGGTTGTACCTAACGATGTCATCTTAGGGCGACTCTAAACTGCTCTTCTGCCATCTTTCTTCCCTATTTACAGCAGTTTCTGGTTTGGGAAGACTGCTAACTGAGGACGGGGTTGGTGGGACTATTGGGTGAATTTGAGAGGTGCAGGCACAAGGAAGACAGGGGGAGAGAGCTATTAGCAGAGGCCTGGTAGGAGCTGAACTTTGTGCCCTGGGGCACCAGAAATAGGAAGGCAGAGAGAAAAACACCTGAAAAGATGGGAAAAATATAAAATGCTAAAGGCAATTGATGCTGAAAAGGAGGGGAAGGGCTGCAGTTGGGTGTCCTGCCAAATGGCTGCAGTGCAAGTTGCATAGCTGGTGTTGCTCTGAGACCAGCAAGGACCCAGATACACTGGTGTCCATCCCATGCAGCCTGGAACGGGTAGCCACACAACATGGAAACCCTGCCACAGCTGCAAGAACTCAAATATTGCACAGTTTGGCATTAATTTCTGTTGTGTGGGTAGATTATTCTGCCTAGAAAATGTGTTTTTCTTAACTAAGCAAATATTTTTTGGGTATTATCTGACCTGGCTCTTGATGCCAAGGATATCACAGGATGAGTACACCTTTATGTGTATCGTGAATCAGGACAATAAAGAAGGCAAGGAAATACTGAACAGTCCTACTCCTGGTTGCTCTTCTGTATCATTTCCAAGTGGGAGGGCCAGGTTTGCCCCTGGTCTGAGTCTGTGAAGTCTAAATGAAAAAATTTATTACATAAATCCGAAAAATATTTTTCAGACTTTCTTAGTAATGTGATGGTTTTGTTTGCTAGGGGTTTTTTTGTCCCCCTCCTCTTTTTTTTTTTTTAATGTTGGCCAGCATTGGAAATGTTATATGTCTGAGTACAAAATCACACAAATCAAAGGTAGGATAATGAAAGCCACACTTTCACCAAGTGAATGAGATAAAACAGTCCAAGGAGGAGCTTGGACTGCTTGTTAATACAGTCAAAGGAGTTTTGACTTCGATAGCCCCTCAATCATCTGCATCTAGCAAGACTGAGTTTCATAACTCTGTCTGTGAAGATTAAACATTATATTTTGTGGCCTTTTAACACAGGTTTAATTACGAAGCCCAGAAAAATGGTTTAGCCCTGGAAAGAAAGTAATAAACTGCAGTTCAGTTGAAAGAGGTTGTTTCATAGCTGAGAAGAAGCATACACAAAACCTGTTTTACTATCTTAGGAAGAACATTTGAATAATGGATGCTGTTGTTTTTATGTTGTGCATTGTGATTAACACTGGAGAAAGTACTTAGATAAGTTTAGGTCACTTGAAATAAAGAAAGCACTTATGCACAAGATATAACTCTATGCAGGTATTTAAAACATCTCTGGTCCCTCGAGGATTTACTGAATTGAATTCTGTATTTATCCATAAATTGTATGAAAAGCTACTTTCATATATGCACAGCTTGAGTTCTCAAAACCAAATGTGAAATAGAAATATTTCCATGATTTTGGCATTTAATTGCATGATAGAGAAAAAAAGGAACAGTTGTAAAGAGAATAAAAATAGTTCCCCGTAGCATAATTTTAGCTTTTGAGCCCAGATAAAGAGCTCATGGGCAATAAATAGAGCAGGACAGCACTTACTACAACAAGAAATGGAAAACCAGTATAAAAGTGTAAAAGGTAGGGGTTTAAAACCTTTGTTTTGGGAAGCTTTAGCTGATTATCTAGTTTGCTATTGGAAAAGTGTCTTAAATCAGACTTCTGTCCAACCTTCAATGCACCTTTGTGCTGCTTGAAGGAACTCTTGGAGTGTGGCAGTATCATTTACAATAATAAAAGACCACTAAGCCTGGCACTTCAGAAACTCAGATCCCTCTCCCTCCCTCCCTCTTGAGCAACAACCCTCTAAGTGTTAATTGTAATGAGAGTCAAGGCATTCCTACATACACCTGGATTTCAATCTTTGCAGCTTCTACTTCAGTTTTCAAGGGAAAACATTAACGTATAAAGATGCCCTCTGACAGATTCAGGGCATGACTCTCCTCCATCTCTTGAATCAAGCAGGATAGTACCTGTTATAGTGTTATTCTCAAGAGTATGAATGTCAATATCAGCACCAACCAGCCTGGAGGAAAGCAGAGACCTGGGAACATAGGAAGATATCTAAGCAAAAACAGGTATATGGATTAAATGTTATTTACAAGGGAAAGAGCTCAGACAGCCCATGCTATAAAGCCACCATTTGGGGGAGTAGGTCCAAGCTTTCTTGGTTCCCCTTAAATTTTTTCTTCAGTTTTGGAAAAGTATCTGCATACACACATCAACCTTTTAAATCTCCTTGAAAAGGGGAAATTTTGGGTTCCATGATGAGTCACTATATGCCTTTTTGGTTAAAAAAACAAACCCAAGCCAAACTCCCACCAAACTTAAAGGTAAAGAAAGAAGCATGTTACCCTGTGTGTTTGTGTGGCACTGAGCACAGAGGGTTCACAGTTCAGAATGAGACAAGAGTAACACAAAGTACAGCCAGACAAGAGTCAGTGATCAAACTTACACCTGCTTTGTCTGCATGTTTATGGATTTTTTGCAAAACATACAGCTCAGTTCTTCTCTTGT
Source organism: Nicator chloris (assembly GCA_013400495.1). Lineage (NCBI taxonomy): Eukaryota > Metazoa > Chordata > Aves > Passeriformes > Pycnonotidae > Nicator > Nicator chloris. The sequence goes on from WAAE01020079.1 coordinate 310,248, forward strand.
GCCTATATAGGTATGAGAGGTCTCCATGGTAAACAGAACAATACCAGAGGAAGCAAGGAAACAAACTGGGCTATTCACAATTGCTCTGTTACCAATATACTCCTTCAACAGCTTGCCCAAATTAGACATAATTGTGTATTTATGCTCTCTGGGAGAGTGGTTCTGAAAAATTTTGTCTCTTTTCAGAAGATGCTTTTATAAAATCTGTATTTGTAACTGGATTCTACACATCCTATTACATTGATACTTTAATATTAATTAATATTAATATTAATTAATTAATATACTTCGACCACTGTTTGGCCTCTATGTAAACGGAAAGGGGACTTCTTCCAGGAACATAATCCTTTTAATTTTTCAGGAGAAAATAATTTTGATTTAACTTTATTTCTCTCCAGTTGTTGTGACATTTGTCTTGTTTCTAGGGTCCTTTTATAAGAGGAAATGATCTTTCTGTGTGAGCTTTTTTCCCTTAAAATCTTCTCTCAGACTTTCTACCAACAGACAGAGTACAAACCCCTGCATGCTGAAAAACAAGCAAAAACTCAGGTTCCTGCAAGGATCCTGCCAGCCTGTGGTCAGGTGCAGAACAGCAGAGCTGCCTACCTTTTCCTAGGGGACAGGTGGGGGAGGGATGTGCATGGTGCTTCTTTCTGCAGAGGGAGGATTTAACTGCTACCAGTGTTTAATGGGGAGCAGCACCCACCTTAGGTGTGACTGGAGACTTGGCAGAGGAGGACAGTTCCCACCGTGCCAGCACACCCACTCTCTGCTCCTCCTGCAGCAAGTCAGAGGTGCGGCCACCTTGCTGAGACCCCAGGCCTTCCTGGCACTGCTATTCCCTTTTCCACCTTCCTTCTGCCCTGCCTAATTACAGTGTGAGCTCTTCAGGGCAGTCTCTGCTGCCATGTGCCCAGTGCAGTGGGGCTCTGATGTGGGTTAGGGCCCTGGGGCACTGAACGCTGTAGAAGTCATTAATAGGTCAAGAGAGAAATTTTGAAGTATGTGGTAAGGATGGAGAATGCGCAAAACCCCGAAAATTCCCAAATGTTTACTAACCTGAGCTCAGAGCAAAGTGTTCCTTGAAATCTATGCAAGACCTTGGCTTAATACTTTGAGGTTGCTTCTTTTTCCTGACTGAGGATCGGTGGGTTTGGCCAGTCACTCTTATTCCCTCTTCTCCTCTCTTCTCTCGTTATTCGCTGACAAAAATCCTCTGGATGGTACAGGGCTTGCAGAGGAGAGCGTCATCTCCAGTAAAGGAACTGGGTTGTCCACTTCTCCACTGCCACCCTCTGGAGTCCACCAGCCCAGAGAATTACAGTGGAGCAGACATTTCATTTTACAGTAAAACAAACATATTGACAATGTCAGTGATTCCCATATTGAATTCAACCATTAAAAAACAAAACAAAACAAAACAACAAAAATAAAGCAAAAAAACACCCCAAACCACAACAAACAAAACCCCCTGTAGCTAAAACCTTTACAATGGTGGCATCAGGACAGAGGCTTCTCTCACCTCACTGGAAGAGGGGACAGGGAAGGTGCTGCATTGCAATGAGTGTGTTACGTGCTGCATAAGCAGGCACTCATCTGCTGGTACCCATGAGGGAACTAATGTTCCCTCATTTCCCCATCCCTCCACTGCCAGCTGATCTGTGCCTGCCTGTCTAATTTCCTGGCAACTGTTCTAATGTACAGGCTAATAATGTTTGCAGCAATCCTGGGAGACATCAGTGTGCAGGCTAACGATGAGGTTGTAGGGTGCAAAGGAGGATTAATCAGGGGAACTGTGGCATCTGGATAGGGGGAGCTTTTGAGAAGCCCTTCATCCAGGTGGTGTGAGCAGTCCAGATAAACACCCAAATATTTCTGTGAAGAACTGGGATGCCATCCCTAATTGAAGTTCAACCGCTACTAAGTCCCCTTGATGATTTCTCTTCCTTTCTTCCTCAGAGTATCTTTTTGTTGTTGTTTCCAACTATAACTTAATGAAAACACATTTGAAAGTAAAATTACAGATTTCTCAGGGACTCTGACCCTTAGGGGCAGCCATGGAGATACTGCAGAAGGAGCTGAGTACACAAGCTCCTGTTAATTAGAGCAGAGTGAATGATTCATAGGAAATAATTTATTCAATTAATTTAGCCTCTCTTTCTTTTGCAAATTATCTGTGAAAAGTTTGCAGTTTTATTGCATTCAGCTGCTAGACAGCAAATGATTTCTCTGCATGTAGTTGACCCCTGTGTGGCTTGAAATATAAGGTCTGGCTTTTAGTTTTTCAGTGGACAGGGGTACTGGAATTAGCGTTCTTCCTTGATTAAACAACTGACTTTTAGTATGTGCCTTGAAAAACTGATGTTCATTTTTACAAATGTAGAGGTGACCTTCCACGCATGTTAACAACCAGGGCACAGAAATATCTCTGCCAGTGAACCCATTTAATAGAACAATGATCTGGAAAGTCTGTCCAGCACTTACCCTCCAGTGTCCGACATGGTGTGTCTTTGTGAGCCTTCCCCTCTGGCATGCTCAGGGAATTTTCACTCTTTCTCCTTCACCAGTCCTGTGCAGACTCCTTTGCTTAAGCTTCCCTCCACGTGGAGGCAACCTCTCCAGAATATCAATTGTCTGATCAAAGCAGCCATGAAGCACAGTTGTTAAAGTCAAAGTCATAAATTTCATTGCCAACAATCTGATGCCTATTTTCTGAAGTCCTTGTCAGCAAGGTGGGTATTTATTTATTCACTGAAAAGCATTCATGGTGCTTACCATTTTCCACAATATTGATTACAGAATACTTTACAAGCAGGAGAAAATCCTAAATAGTATCTGTAATGACCCTCCACCACCAAGCAAACAGCCCTGCTCTATAACCCTGCAGCAATTCCCTTTGCCTGACTTCCACACTAGGATAAACTAAATTGGCACAGACTTCGGGTATGGGCAATCTGTCTGTCCTGGTTGAGGGCAGGGTCGTTGTCTCCAGCAGACTTCTGCTGCCCTGGGAACAGGGACATGCAGAGAGCCCGACCCATGGCAGGCAGGCTTTTCTGGAGATGCATCCAAGCATGGGGTTGTAACTCTGAGATCAAGGTAACGTTAGTTTCAGTAACAGCTTTTCACACTCCATCAAAAAGCATTTCTAAAGAAGGACGGTACTGCATGGAAATTAATGCATGGGAGCATTCTTGTAACAGGTGCATAATATTTCAGTAATAAGCTTGTGGGATGTTTATTCAGCAGCCAAATTCATTTATCAGGTATTGGATTCAAAGGATTTCCCAACAGCATATCTGCAGAGATTAGTGAGCTAGGCAAATGTGCTTTGAACAAACACATCCTTTCATCAGGCGGTCGTTTGGATAATTCCAGCATCAACATGCTCGCTGCTGGAATGGGTCTGTTGGTAATTGCATTAACTATTTTTCCTGTGGTTGTACATATCTGTGCCTTTAGATCTTACAAGGGCAAAGTTTGGCCTGCAACCTGTTAGTCAAGAGGTACCTGCCCATCTCTGCCTGCACACATGCAGTTTTGGCCAGACCAGTCTTGCCCAAAATAACCTTTCTTGCCTGGAAAAACCTGCTGTATCAAAAAAAACCCAACAAACCAAACAACTTTGCCAGCACAGGTTGGCAATACTTTTTTTTGAAAAATAATTGAAGAAAAATTGCCTCCAAGATGTAAGAACATTGTATTTCAAAATATTTTATAATAAAGTACGTTTCGTTTTCATTTTCTTGTTTTTTCGTAGGTCTTTGATTTTCTTTTTGAAGTTGAAAGTAAAACTAAACTTGGGTTTACCAGGAGAAATTTCTCATCTGATTTTATCCTTGAAACTTTAAATAGATTGTCATTTTGATGGAGGACAGGAATCAATACTGAAATAAGAGGAATTAGCATGGATTGAAAACTTCAGAAGTTCATCTTGAAGATGACAAGTCATTCAACAGATATATTGGAACTCATATTTTATTATCAGATTAATGAAGAAATAGTAAAGTTATTGTTAGTCTGGTTCCAGAAACTAAGTGGCCCATTTCTTTTCTTATCTGCCATATCCTGTAATATTTCTGGTCTGAAACACTGCAGTAACTAATTATGGAAAAACTAATCAGCTTGGCTTATTAAATTGCCGATTACTCCTCAACAAATGCTTTTTTTCTCTTTTTAGATGCCTGGTCTAATATAATGAGTCTCTATTTGAGACCCCTGAAGTAAAGAACTATAATTCTTCCATTGATTTTTTGAAAATGTGGGTCACAAAATATAATGTACCCAGCTTAAATCCTGTAATGACTTAAATGTTGTTATTCTGTGCCTTGAGCTGTAGAAGTAGAAACAAAACTGAGGATTTAAGGGTTAGCATGTGACTTTTCAACTCAATGTGTGCTTTTCTCTGGGTTTTGGGGTTTTTTTGAGCTTTTTAAATTGTGGAGGGCTGAAAGAACATTCAATAAACTGATTTTTGAGTATACCAGTGCTTCCCTGCCTTGTGAAACCAAATCTTATCAAGCCTTCAGTGTGAAGAGAATCAGGGGCATGGAGACAGCACAAAAGCAAGAAGGACTCCGAGAGACAGAAAAGGGGAACAAGGAGGGTGAAAGTGTTTGGAGATTTGGGAAGGTGGTCTAACACGCTTGTAGTTTTCTTTCTTTTTTAATGTTTTGTTTTTTCTTTTCATTTTTTGGGGGACGATTTTGTTGCTGTTGCTGTTGTTATTTGTAAAGAATAATATTTTGCTGTGAAAGCAATTGCCCTCTCCCAGCAAGCCCCTCCCCGTGTCTGCGTCCTTTGGAGGTCCCTAGCTGCTCATGCACACTACTGAGCGGAGGACAGACTCTTTTTTGTGTTCATTTTAGCAACACAAGAGCAGATGTGTCAGGCTGTGAGCCTCAAGTTCTGCAGGCCCCAGGAACAGTGAGATGTGATACACATCTGTGTTTTGGGCTTGGCCTGCTCCAAGGATGCATGTCAGCTGTGTGCTCCACGTCTGAGTTCAAGCCCACATGCCCCCAAAAGCTCTGCTCGGAGCTCAGGGTTGTTCCCAACGGCAGGCATTGCATGTGCCCACCTCAGTGCATTAGAAATGGCTTGGGAGGGCGGTGACAGCCTTTCACACACAGTTCTGCCATGGTGATTGCACAAACAGCTAGGTCATCACCACCTCATCTTGCCCTGCCAGACAGCCCGCGTAGAGCCATGATGTCTTGGCTCATCCCACCGTGATTTGCCCCGGTGTCCCCGGGCTGGGCTGTCCTGGGGGACCAGGACATTGTGCCGCACATGCCCAACCGTGGGCAACTGGTAGGAAGCATTAGAGGAGGACGCTGGCAGTTGTCACGCTCTCCAGCCCGAGCAGGCTCCTCTGGATGTCTCTGGCATGGAAGCAAGCGCGTGCAGGAGCCCTTCAGCAGTGAGGAAAGGAAAGCCAGAGTGCACTGCTGCTTTCTCTCATGGAGAGGTTAAAAGCAACTTGCCAACTGACAAGCAGCAGCTGCAAGGAAATTTCCCCATCACTACCATCACCTTTTTTCTTTCCTTTTTTTTTTTTTTAATGACAGCAACATTTTAATCAATTTGGGCTGAGCATGAAAGTCTGAGTGGGAGGTGGGAGGAATATCTGGGAAGGGGAGGAGGAGCAGAATGGCTGGCTGCTGGCATATGTCTGAGCTGAGGGACGCTCTCTGCCTAGGAGGACAGTTAACCTACACAAAATGTTCTGGCTTCTTGCCTGTATCAGCCACATCATGCTGCTCCAGCCTTTTGTGCCAGATCCCCGAGATGGTGACTGTCACTCTGACAGAGGGAGAGAGAAGGAGAAAAGATAGAAAAGATGAAGAGGGGAAAAAAAGCAAAACAAACCCACAAACCCACCAAACCCAACACCACAACCCAGTAATAAGCCTGCTGTCAAGACCAGGTAGGACAGTTGTATTTTTCAGAAATGAGCAGCAGTGGAAAAGTAGCAAGCCAGCTGTGTGCTTCTGCAGAATAAATCGAGGTTGGATGGAAGGCCTTGGAGAGTAAAGTCAGCTAAGCTGCACAGAATTGGCTATGAACATAGAGAATTTAATAGGGAACCTGAACTCATAGAGTCTAGCTGCGAGAGAAACACAACTCAGGCTGGGACCTTTTTCTCCCTTAAATCCAGGTGGAAGAAACACAGTTTTCTAGAAGAGAAAAATCAATTGTCAGAAATGCTCTGATAACACCTTTGTTTATGCCCACAGACTTTCTTATACAAGGGATCCTATGATACTATTGACCAAAACTGCCGCTGGTCTTGGGTCAAATTCCCTGATCTCCTTAAGCCAGGACTTCTGTCACCTCCTCCCTTACAAACTACTTAAAATCTTCTATAGAAGGCTGTTATCTACCACAGAGAAGAAGCTGCCATTCCAAATTATTCTGGAAAGCCAAGTGGCTGCTCTCCACCCCAACACCTTGTGTAGGAGTTGACAGATCCACGTCATTACCCAGTCCACAAAAAATCTTTTATTACTAGCAACACGAATGTCATTCCCAGGTTACACCGCAGCTCTCACAGGCTGCTCCAGCACCAGTGAATTAGCTGGACATTGTCAGTGCAGAGCAAAAATGTTCTCTTTTGTCCTCAGATGTCTTCTCAGCCTTGTGGCTTGAGTTTGGAGCTGGCAGCTCCCTTGGCAAAGCCCAGGGGAAGGTCTGCCTGTGCCCACTGAATGCTGGCACGGGAGCAAGGGGGCACAGCAGCTTTTCAAAGCATGGGGGAGAGTTACAGCTGATCCAAAAGTGAGTGCTCAGAAGTGAACAGACTGCTGGAAGGTGCATCTTAATAGTTAAAAACTGTGTGTGACTTCACTTTGAGAGCTGGCTGCTGATCTCATAGCTTGCACTCAAGTTGTGCTTTCAAGCTGTTCTCCAACAGCACTTATCCACTTCAAAAATATTTCTGATGGAGCCCGAGATTCTCCAGTAGCTTGAGTTCTAAGGGAAAACACCAAATACAACAAGATTCATGTCAGAATAACGCATTATTCTAGGATATTTGAAGATGAAGGAAGATACCTAAGGTCATTCAAATGAAAGGATGTGAGGGGAGGAGGCCTGAGCATAATTTCATTTGTTTTACTTAGACTCGTCACAGAAAAGAAGAAAAGCATCTAGGGACCCTTAATGTGATTTTTAAAACCCGCGTAAGCCACTAATCAAGAAATTTGTTGGAAACAAGTAGAAAAACTGTTGGTTTAAAGCACACATTAGATGCATATGGACCCACAGCTGCTCTTATTCCAACTGCCACCCAAAGTACAGGTCTCCATGATCCAGCCTGTCACACAAGGACTGTGCCAGATGCCTTGCAAAAACCCTCTCAGCACCTCCCTCTCCTGTGCTGGCAGCTTCTGAAGGGCAGAAAGAGAGAGAGAGTGGACAGGGGGTTACAGCAAAGACCTGCCAGCTGGTAGGAAACTTTCATCTGCCCCAAATGGATGGTAAGGCTGCTTAAATAAGCTGTGTATTTATCTCACATCTCCTCAGAGAATTATAGAAGTGACACTGCTGTACCTCAGTGGAAAGACGGCAGAAGCAGAAAAAGTAAAGAGAAAAGCCTGGTGGATGGATTAACAGAAGGTTCAGACCTTACTGCTGTCTTACTGATCCACTGATATCTTGCTGCAGGTAAGCAATGCAGATATATCTGTCGTCGTTTTGGTGCCAGCTTAACGCCATGCATTATATGGGCTGAAAAGCTGGAGGGAAAAAAATAATTTCTGTGCTTTTTGCCACTTTTTGCTTAGGGTTTACATGTCAAGAATCATGAAAGATGTTGTTTTCAGGGCCCTATTTTCTTCCCAGCTCTCAATATTATCTGTGCCAATTTTGTTGTTCAGCCACCTCTGGTGGAGGTTCAGCTACCTTCTCGCAGGCATCAACATCAAAGGTCCTTCAGGACTTACCTGGATGTTTTAGCTCTTGAACAAAGGCTCCTTTCTCTCATATCTGTTAATAAAAAATACAAGACCCTGGAGCTTTTAATAACTGTATCGATATTAGGATAAGTGAAAGATGTTAACAGAAGCAGGGAGGATGTTTGTTGGTGCATCTTTCACTGTGTGAATGTTACAGGCATCTCACCCAGCAGGCCTCTGTGTCCACCTACACTGAAAAAGCCTTGAACAGACTGGGGTTCCTTGGGTTGTAGTGCACAGATGTGCCCTGACAGTGGCCTCTACCTCTGAAACCAGGGGTAGAGGGGAGAGTTCTGTAGGAAGATGTTAGCAGTTGGGAGTGGCGTTTACTGCACCCCCTCAAGCTCTATCAACCTCAATCCATGAGTCAGGCATCAGTGACCATGTGGTCCCTGGAGAGAAGCTGCTCATCCTGATGTGGACACAAATCCTTCTTGTGTTAAATACCCACCTTGGAGTGCTGTGTCCCACTTGCCACAGGTTGCCCCCACACTGGGCATTTAGCCAGCCTAACCAGCTGACTCTGACTTAAAACTTCACTTTAGGGTGGATAAAGTTTTAGACAGCAGGATGAATACCATCTCTGGTTTCTGAACAGTTAAAGCAACAATCAGTTGTTAAATAATGAGTGTTTTGTCACGCTGGCCTTGTAGTGAGTCCTGTGGTCAAAACAGACTCCAGAAATTAGGTTTTTTGCTGTCTCCCTGACAGAAAAACAGAGTCTGTCACATCATTTAATGGATAACACTGGACATCCAGAAAGAGGTACTAATGCAAAAGGAGCTTTGGTTGAATCATGATAACGGGGTTCAGCACGTAATGAGTTAATGTTAGACATTGGAACAATCTGCATTTTGACCAGGATGAATTTAAGTGTGGTGTAAGTGTGAATAGCCCATAAGAGGTAGTGCACCTCATTCAGCTGATGAGGGATATAAAAATCAGAATTGCCCTCAGAAGTACGTGTAGCCATCCACAGAGAAGCTTTTAGATAAACATCACTCAAGAATGTGTTTCATTGAGACACTAGATGTGACTGAAGGAGGATACACGGTACTTGTAAAGCAGAGCAGAGCATAACACTGCCCTCTTTTGTGTGAGACAACACATGGTCACCTGGCATCCTCAACAAAATTCCTGGGAAATGCTGCTTTTATGCAGCAAGTAATATCAGTCTTATATAGAGATCTGTTCTTCACTGGGGAAGAGGGAATGATGTATGTACTTTTCAGCTTAAATAAAGCAAGGATTATAAATTCAGTTTTACCTGTGCAAATTATTTGAATATTGGGTTATACACAGGTAGACTCATTGGCATTGGGAGGGCAAGATGACCTTTTTCCTGTAGCCCTAAAGAATTAAAGTGCTTTGCTCAAGAAGGACCTCCAAAAACATGAATGTGTGTCTGCTGAGCACATATGCTGGGGCTCAAGTTCATGTCAAACAGAGCTCTCTGTCTGAGGGTGGATTTGGACCACGTTCAGGGGCTTTAGAGAAGGCAGGAGCTTCTATTATGAAATAGGGGTTTCTACTGCTTGCTAGAGAAGTGTCAGCTATGATGTTTCATGTGTGATTTCATGGTCATATTAAAGGCCTGTTTCTTGGCAGTCATTACAAAATCAGCTGAAGTCTGAGTCTGCTTCTGAGCCCTGAACACCGGTGACCAGGTCAGTAACATCCTGTCAGCTCTCACTGCTTCTGAGGAGAGAGAAGGCATATTTTCATCACGCCTAGTTCAATCTTCAGCAAGAATGAATAAAACAATCATCAAGATCTTTGGCTCATTTCCTTCCAGGTCCACATTGTGGATGCACCACCAATGTTCTTGAGAGGGTCAAGTATTTCCTTTGGATTCTCAATATGCAGCGATAGGCAGGAGAAATGTTTGTGAGGCAAATGCTTTCTGATGGGCCTGCCCCTGAACTCACCAGTCACAAGCCATTTGTATGGAAATGACGCTGAAATTGCTATCCTAGAGCTGCATCCAACCTCAGCTTCTGCCAGCAGAATACACAGGGTACCAGATGGCAGAAATGCTACCCGAGCACCAAGTGGTTTAAACTGCTCTTTTTGCTAGGAATTTAAATAGTCCATATGCTGGAAGTATAACGCTCGGCTGCACCCTGGCTGCCTGGTGGAGGCCTCTGCTGCCTGAGCTAAAGGAGATGAGCAATTAGCTCGTAGCAGCTTGGGGCTTGTACCCCCTGTACATCCCAGCATCAGGTTATGCTACAGTCACACATACATCAAAATGCCTGATCATGCATCTGGAGGAAGATGGTGATGTCTGATTGTCAAAATGGGGCTGTTGTGTCAAAGACTTGAGAGAAAATCACAGACTGAGAGTGGTCTGAGTATCTGGTCTCCTCTTTTTCTCAGCTTCTGGGATGGCCTGGTGAACCCCAAGCTGAGGTACTCAAGGGGCATAGTTTGCCATGGATTTCAGAAGAGCACAGACAGTGCTCTCTGGGGGATTTCAACCGCAGATTTCCAGGGCCTGGTGAGACATCAAAGCTGCTTTGCAGCATGATGCACAATGCCTGGAGCAGAGGGTCCTCAGCTCTGGTCACAGGCTGTGCTTGCCATTGTGCAGCTAGGACAGCTCTGCTCTTTGATCCTTTGGGTGATTTCATTTAGTTGCTGGGAAGGGTTTGCTTCTCCCTGGGCAGATCCCCTACTTTATAAGTCATCTTCCAAAAATCTGCCATCAGCCTGGCTGGCTGAGGCTGTACCAGTTCCAGGGCAGCAATGTCCTTTATTTGTGTGTTGAAAAGGTGACCAAGCACAGTGTTTCAAATGAAGAAGTGCCCTACCTCATGCAGAAATGTTATCCCTTATGCTGATTTATAGTCTCTTTGATTCATTCCGTTTCCCCTTGCCTACTGGGCTGGAGTTGAACTCCAGATGGATGGCTCGGAGGGCTTTGCTAAAGTAATCCCTGGAGAAAATTCCTTTCCTGGCCAGATCACTCTGAATTACTCCTCTGCTTAAAGTGTACTCTCACTGCCTCTAGATTTATTATGTAACGTTTTTCTAATTTAAATTGTTTTCTGTTTACTGGCATAGTTGCCTGAAAGATCTGCTTCATCCCGAACCCAGTTACATTGGTCTTTATTTGCCTTTTCTCTCTCCAGTTCTGTCACTGCCAACAGACATTGTTATCTCACATCTGATGCCCTTATCTAAATCATTTACGTACCTTCACTTAAAGGATAGGGAGGTCAAATGTTTCAAAATCTTGCAAGGTCACTGAAAATAAAGCTGTCATTTGTTTTTCTGCTTGTCCTTTTTATGTGAAAAATTGTATTTTGGTATTCATAAGGAGATTTTTATTAGGAAACGTAAAAGTGCCTTGAAATGGATATTTTAATTATGCATGTAATTTTTTATGATTGTGACTATTAGTATTTAGTGTACTTGTTATCCTTGATTTTTTTTTTTAATTCCTAGAGGGTCTCCAGATGAACAAAGCAGCACATATTTTAGTAAATTATTCTCTTTGTATCTGTGAGTTAATGACCCTTTTAAAAACAATTTTTTGCTAATATAATATATATATATAAATAAAATAATACAGTGTTATTTCTAATAAGAGTAGACATCAAGAATTTCCCAGTGTAAAAGTCTCTCCAGCTGTTCCTTTCAGTCCTGTGCCAGAACTAGAAAACTTCCAAGGGGCTCCAAATCTTGGCCTTCAGGAGGNGATGGATGGCTCGGAGGGCTTTGCTAAAGTAATCCCTGGAGAAAATTCCTTTCCTGGCCAGATCACTCTGAATTACTCCTCTGCTTAAAGTGTACTCTCACTGCCTCTAGATTTATTATGTAACGTTTTTCTAATTTAAATTGTTTTCTGTTTACTGGCATAGTTGCCTGAAAGATCTGCTTCATCCCGAACCCAGTTACATTGGTCTTTATTTGCCTTTTCTCTCTCCAGTTCTGTCACTGCCAACAGACATTGTTATCTCACATCTGATGCCCTTATCTAAATCATTTACGTACCTTCACTTAAAGGATAGGGAGGTCAAATGTTTCAAAATCTTGCAAGGTCACTGAAAATAAAGCTGTCATTTGTTTTTCTGCTTGTCCTTTTTATGTGAAAAATTGTATTTTGGTATTCATAAGGAGATTTTTATTAGGAAACGTAAAAGTGCCTTGAAATGGATATTTTAATTATGCATGTAATTTTTTATGATTGTGACTATTAGTATTTAGTGTACTTGTTATCCTTGATTTTTTTTTTTTAATTCCTAGAGGGTCTCCAGATGAACAAAGCAGCACATATTTTAGTAAATTATTCTCTTTGTATCTGTGAGTTAATGACCCTTTTAAAAACAATTTTTTGCTAATATAATATATATATATAAATAAAATAATACAGTGTTATTTCTAATAAGAGTAGACATCAAGAATTTCCCAGTGTAAAAGTCTCTCCAGCTGTTCCTTTCAGTCCTGTGCCAGAACTAGAAAACTTCCAAGGGGCTCCAAATCTTGGCCTTCAGGAGGCTCAACCCCTCCTGTTATGTAGGAACTTGTCTGCAGTGTTTCACTGGGCTCCAGGGCAAGTTTATTGATTTCTACAAAAAATTATGTCTCTCCCTAAATTCAGCAAATTGTAGACAATCCTTAATAGTAGACATGAATCCATTTTCCCAGGTTTCAGGTCTTGCATCTCAGTAAGTAGACTCCATTTTCACAGAGTATATAGATAAAGGAGTTGAGGTTTGGAAATCTCCAAAGAAAGAATCATGATGGGGTGACGAAAAACTTTCTCACATACAGCATGCACTGAGCTGGTGTCTCCACAGCTTGCTTTACTGTACATCTCCTCACACTAATTATGTCTCTGAAGTGAGAAAGTGCTGTTATTGTTACTGAATACATGGGTTTGTTTGAGGATGGACAGATGGGAAATCTGTAAGAAAGCTAGAAAAAATAATCTAGATTTCACAAGTTCTGGACTAAGAAAAGCAACTTAGGGGGTTAAAAAGTGCTGTGGATTAAAGAATAAGTCCCCTGAATAGAAAAGTGGAATGTGTTTCATCAGGGATTTATTTCAATTCTTTTTCAGCTTACAGTGGTGAAATAAAAATGCCAACAATTGACTAAGAAATTAAACTGATCCAATATCTATTAACACTTTATACTCCTCAAGTGGCCCTAGTCACAAAATAACCCTTGAGTAATGTCTGTGCTAAATATCAACATATTTGGTATTTCAGTATTTGTCATCAAATGGGCTTTAATGCTGAAGCTCCACAAGCACAGAAAAGTAAAAGGAGAAAGTAAAGCTTGCAGACAGCAAGAAAACTAGAGATGCCATACTAAATACAAAAACAACCCTTCAGAAAGCCACTCTGGTTACTAGTAAAAGAGAACTATTAGAGACAAAAAAAAGGATTAAAATGAGAAAACTAAAAAAAGATAAATTTTTGCATGCTAAATGCTAAATGTAAAATTAAATTAAGCAGGGATAATAGATTTTCAGGACATCTTTTACAAAAACTTAGAAGGTACCAGTGATAAAAAGGGCAGCAGAATCAGCAATAACAAAAGCAACTGCCTTTGATACAGAAAAAGAGTCAATGAAACCATCAGAAGAAACAAAAGAAGGATTTAAGAGAGACAAGGTCATTATAGCAAGAGGGAATTAATTATTGGTCTCACTACTGAGACCAAGGAGACAGGGTCTCACACCAGAACTCTGTTTGGTGTTGAGTAGCCTAAGAAAGTATCTAAAACAGGAGTGTCAATGGAAGAGATTGCTGGACAAATCACAAGAACAAGGCAGAGGTCACTGAAGAGTTATAAAGAAAGTCAGTTATGAAATTGTTCAACAACTAATCGTCATGTGTAACCTACCCTTTTTTCTGCAGCATGATGTACAGTGGCAAATGTGTCACCAGCCTCCAGTAATGACTGCAGGCTTCATTGGGAACTACAGATCAATAAAACTACAGTCAAACTGGTAGAAACAATCGTAAACAGAATTATTAGACACAAAAATACATACACGTTGTTCAGAAAGACCTGTAAGATTTTCTAGTCTTCCTTGGAGGCTTGGAGGAGCTGGCAACTGATGCCTTAAGTTTTAGCTTTCATATTTTCCAGATTTTGTACTGCATTAGTATATAACTCTGAACTTTATAAAATGTGTTAGCCAGCTCCCTTCACAGTTTAGTTAGACAAAACAACCCTTTTCCAGCCTGAGAACCAAGGCCACCGTTGCAGCTTCAGGCCCAAAAAGTATAAACAGCAGCAAATTGAGGGGAGCAACCTGGGAGGATGGGACTTCAGAACCTGAAGCTGTAACTGGGCAACTAACCCCAGTATGTAAATGGATCAAAATTTATAAAAGTGTGAAATTTGTTGAGTGTTGGGTGTAGCCTCAGCCAGGCTCTTGTACTGCCCAAGGTGTCTTTGAAGGCCTTTTAATAAATACCTACTTTATTCCTTTAACTCTCTCTAGCCTCTGTTCTAGGTAGCCTCTCAAGGCAACACAACTGCCCGAAAAAATGCGACCCAGCTCATAAGCATTGAACTTATATTTGACAATGCTTTTGAAACATCGCTCACCACAAGACTGTAAGGAAAGGGGGTTCTCATGGAGCCCACAGGAACAGGGACATGGCAGGGAGGGGAGTTATCCGGCAACAAAGTTCTTGCTCTTGCTCTGTGTATTTGTGTGATTTTTCAGCAAAGCTGGTGAATCCTGAAGTGTCAAATTCTGCAGAAAAGATAAAATTACTCAGAATAATAAAATAGGAGACAACTTCGTGGGGAGACTATCAAAGATGTCTACAGACTGGGGAGTAATGTGTAGCAAGCAAACGGGAAACGGTGATTCATTATTTTGGTCAGTTCCAGACCCATGAGGTACCCAATGAAAACTATGAAAGTAGCAAGACTGAAATGAACAAAAATGGGTTTTGTCACTATATATAAACTCTCAAACTGTGGCACTCATCACCACTGGACATTGCAGGTTCAAAAGCAGATCAGGCATCTCAGAGCTATTAGTGAATACATTTCAGGTCAGACCTAGTACGACAGTTTCAATGCCCTTTGGAAAAAAAGTTGTGTTACTGATGGTACAAAATGGTACTTGCATTAACGAATTCTTACATTTAAAATGTATCCTTAGATGGTGAAGTGAGCTGTCACTGTTTGGTTCTTGGCACAGTTGGTCAGAAAAATTGCAGAAAGTCTGTATTGCCATCAGAAATCAAAACAGTTTACAAAAGAGGATTGCTTTCAGTAGAGACCTGGAAGAAAATCACTGAGAAAAGTGCTGACAGCGTAAGGTTGAAACATCCCAACCTATTTTTTACTCTGAAACAACTCTACCTTCATTTTTCTTTTTCTTACTTTGTATTAGCTTTTTTTATTTTTATAGCTTTTTTGCTGTAACATAATATTAACTTTAAAAAGTCAAAACAGAATGTTTTGGTTTCCATTACAACAAAACCTGTCAATCAACTTGAAATGCATTGAAGTTGTGGGGTTTTTTTTTTAATTCCCCTTTGCAGAGAATTTCAGACTCTGGGGGTTTCATTGCAATTCAGAATAAAGTCAACTTTTGAAACCTGAAAGATCCTTGAAAATCAGAAGTCTTGTTCTTTAAAATTTGGCCAAAATCACTCTATTTTCTTTCTCTTTCAGTTTGCTTATCTGAAAGGTGGTAAGAATGTTGCAGATCCATTTTTGCAAAGCCCTTTCAGACTGAGCATCCAAGAATCCCACATTTCTGTCTGATACTAAAACTGTATGATTCCCAAACACCATCCCAATTCCACCACCTTCAGCTGAGTCTCTCTCTCCCTCAGTCATATGTTCACGAATTTCAGTGGTACTTCTTTTTCCCCCTCTCCTTTTCTTCCTGTCCCTGTGTAATGTTTTTGCTTTGCCTTCTTATTTGTGCAAACTGGGAACTGTTCCCTTCTGGGATGGGGGAAGGTGTTACTTACCAGAAGGGTGTTGCATTTGCCCTTGTCCAAGATCTTTTCATGATTAGTAACTCATTGAGTGGAGCATGCAAACTCCTGAGAGCCCGAGCAGAGCCGAATCAACTTTGCCAGGACAGTATGAGGAAGTTCACAGTGCTGACACTTGTGCTATAAATACGAAAATAAAGGGAAGAGCTCATCTTCTAAACTCTGCACATTACATCCTCAGACTGGGGACTCAAGCATGCTTTGTGCTGTACATTAGCCATCTGCACCAGAGGGAACGTCTTCCTTGTTCTGTTCCCAGGACAGATGCATCAGGATTGCTATGAGATAGCGTGAGGAAGGAAGAGTTTTCTGGATTCTGGAATGCCAATAAGCACTTCAAACATCTTTCTTGGCTTCTGGAGTCCCTGCATCCAGCACCCTGGAGCGTGATTTCTTTTTATAAAAAGAAAGCCTGTGCTATTTTTCATACCAATCACATGCTGTTCTAAATTGCTTGAAAGTTTCAAGGACTCCAAATGCTGAAAAACAGCTGTATGCTGATGTGAGCAGCATGTGTAAGGGTGATTTAAATCTAGTTTTTATCCTATTTAACTCCCAGTGGCTTTTATGTTTTCCATAAATGGATGAGAAAAGTTCTTGGCTGGAAAGAGTCATAAAAACATAATAAATTCTTTGTGGTCTCAGCATGAGCAGTTCACCATATTTTTGTTTGTTTGTTTTCTG